>CM062295.1:676621051-677050723 GCA_031216915.1 Pictodentalium vernedei | reverse complement strand
AGCCGAACCGCGAAAAGGCGAGTGGGGGTGAGCACGAAAGGGGGTACCTCCCCGTCTCGTTGGTGGGTGTCCGGGGGGCCTACCCCGGGAAATTTTTTTAATTTAAGATGTACAAATATGCATTCTGAGTGATTCTGAGCAAATACATAGTCAATAAGGAAATACGTCAGCTCTCTGATCAATTCAGTGTGATTTCCGAGCAGAATGACAGGAATAGTGAATATGCAATGAATTACCCTGTGGTTGGTTGGGGTTTAACATCGCTTTCCACAATTAGGCGAAAACACGACTGTCAGTTTTATTGGTGGAAGAACGCCCACATGGAACCCACTCAATCCAGTAATCATCAACAGTAATGTCGGAATATGGTAACCAGTGGGCATCCCGTGTGGAGAAACCACCAACCCAGCCCAGTAAAGCCTACTTGTGACAAATTCGTGGGGGTGAGGGAAATATCTCCCTTAGCCCCCCAACCGGTTCCTACGCCACTGTTCTAATCTGAGTTCAATAATGTAATGTCCAGTTTTATTCAGATTACATCGGTTGCTCCCATCATGGATAAACTGACAACGAAATATGAGCAAATTATTGGGGGGGCTGCAGCCCCCCCAGCTCCGACGGGCCTGTTGTGTTTTAATTTCCTTCGTCTTTTAACAAATGACTCGAAATGGACTCCCCACAGGGCTACAGTATTAATTTGCAGTTACTGATTATCCCTATATTGGTATTTCACTTCAAACTTGTCAGGGGTAGGGTAAACAGAATATCAAATATCAATGTTTTTTTGAGTATTTATTGGAATAATATCACGAAGGGGTGTGTGTTATTGACCATTCTCACAAGGTGCTTTGTGAAAAAGTCAGTTTTCTCATACTGCTGTAGGTGACCCACCCCCACCAATTTCAGAAACCAAATTCAACTGGTTGAGGGCTAGATTATCTTTGGCAGTCTGAATTTGCTGTATTACATATTATTGGACAGTGCCTAAAGGCACTCTCCAATAATTTATAATAGAACAAATTTATATAAACAAAACATTTGTGTTTGACTGAATATGAGGAAGGAAATTAGGTTGGCTTTTGCTCTGGTACCCTCGTTTTTTGAAAGCTCTGATAGTGGCTTCCAGCACTCAACTAATTTAGGACTTTCAAGGATGTTTTGGGTCACAATTCAAAGATTTTCAAGAACATTGCACCAAATTCAAGGAATTTTAGGAAACCTGAAGATATGGATCAATTATAACATTAGAAAAAATTATAACATTAGAAAACAAGTTCTTCCAAGAAAGTCTTTGGAGTACAAGTAATATAACTGGAGCTGAAACGGTTGTCTCATTTTTCCTAACCGACTAACCGAGAGCTTTTACCGGATAATATCCGGTCATTCGCGGCCATTATTTCACTGAATATGGGATCAAAACTATAGGAATTGGAAAGCAGTATTCTAAAACTATTCCATAGTGTGTATACAAACGAACATTGTTGAGTGCGTTCGTTTGAATACACACTATGGAATAGTTTCTGTGATTTCTCATGGAAACTGCCGATCATTAATGGAATCTTGAACGCCAAACTCGATTATTTCTCAATATTTACAATGCGACTTCAATGTGTAATCTATCACAAAGGAGAAGCAGCAAATTTACTACGTTTTAAACATGGAATGATGATCACTATTGATATTTCAGATAACCAGTTGATGGTTTTTCTAATCAGTTAGGTAGTAGCTAACTAGTTTCAAACTGATTAACCATTTCAGTACTAAATATAACCTCTGATGTTTTGAAGTATTTTCAAGGGTCTTTGGGGTTTTGTGTCCGACTTTTTCAAATTCTTCCAACAAAATTAATGCAAGGCACCATCTCGGCTTCCTTCTGTTTTTTATTTCACTCAAAATCTGTGATTTAGTTTTTTTCATGATAGGCTTTTTCTGGTAGAGGTGACTATCCTGCCCAAATATGAAACACATTTTTACAATAATTTTACCTGTCAATTGTATTGAACGAATTGCCTGCCATTCTGACTTTATCAGGGTAATAAAATGGCAGAGGGCACTTTCTCCTGCCTGTGATTTAATTTTTCAATGAGGCTGGGAAGTGAAAGTGTTCCTCCTCACAAAGCCCCCCCCCCCCCCCCCCCCCCCCCCCCCCATACCCCAGACTGTATGCAAATGAATGAGCAATTAAGGCAAACGGAACCTACAGTCAACAAGCTGTTAATGGAAAAAAGAATATGTTTTCATTTTTGGAATTCATTAAAAAAAAAATTTCCACAATCCATTCCAATGAGGGATCATATGCTGAGTTTAAATGCTTCTTGAGAATATTACTGGCTAGTTTTGCATGGCCATTACATTGGGTGAAGAATTGCAATTAATGAGATTTACCCTAAGACTGTCTGGCTGTCGAATGTGTTGATAAACCCCAATAAATAAATATCCCTAGAACTGTAAATTTTTATTACCTGAAAGTGTGGGCAGCACTCTGAAATGCACATGATAAGTCACACTTTCTGGTTATAAAAATTTATAACTACCCTATCACACTCACTACATGAAGATATACACTAACTAGTTTTTTAGTTGGTTACATGTGGTGCAAAATCCAAGTAACTAATGGAAATACTTGTCCCGGATTTTAGAAATTTTTTTCTAACCCTTTACCCAATGTAACAGCCAAAACAGGCCAGTGCTATTAAAAAAATTCACCAATTAATTTTCATTATTTTTTGTCTCAAAAACATAGGTTATGACCCTCTTTGGAATGAGCTCATTGAGCTCGTTCCAATGAGGGTTTCATAACCTATGTTTTTGAGACAAAAAATGAAAAAAATGAGTTATTCTCTGATTATTCAAGAATTTTGTTTACAAGTGTCGTCTTCTTTTCATGTTAGGTAAAGAGTTAAATAAATTCCAACAGTGAAAACATATTCTATTTTCAATTAACTGGTTAAGGGCTCTATTAATTTTTGTGTTTTGAATTTCTTTATCAAAATTTGTTTTATTACAGATTATTGGAGTTCCCACAGTCACTCTACAATAATCTGTAATAAAATAAATTTATATAAACAAAATATTATTATCTTTGGACGAATATGAAACATGAGCACCTAAAATATTGGCTTCTGCCTTGATACCCTTATTTTCTGAAAGCCCTGATAGTGGCTTCCAGCATCCAACCAGATACTAGCTTGTCAACGACAGCACAAGGTGAGAATTTAATGAACTGTAATCAAATACACAACATTTTAGGTATACGTCTCGGTCTGTGGTAAACAAATGTCCAATCCTGGCCAAAATTTCCTATAGTTGGAAATTCGGAGGACAAGTCATGAGTAGTTGGAAATTCCATCAATCTGGATTTTAGAGCTGCTTTGGCGATGCTGATGTCTCCTTTACTTCCCCAAAATCCCAACTCGGTTTCAAATCTGCAAAAATTCCAGCTGTTACTATTTGCAACTACAGTGTACGCAATATCGAGCTTCACAAGTATATATATGCATGATGTCAATCGGTACGAGATTTCTATAGTACCTGTACATTTACTTATCGTAATAAAAAATGCCTCGAAATGTACTTCAAGAAAATCACATCATGTAAAATCGTTATCCTGAGTTAGTTCCATCATTCACAGTTACAAAATGCAACATCGAAAATTGATCTGATTGAATGTTAGGACAGTATGAATTGTTCAAAGTTCTGAGCTTGAGCATTTGTTCAGCACATATTCAATTCCCAGAAGAATACCAAATACTAATAACCTGATAATTCTATCATAAATGTGTTGGCATTTCAGTTACTAGTATCAATTTTATGACCACTTTCATGGCTTCATTTTCAAAATCTTTCTCGGTAGTGAATTTCCAACTATGGGGAGGGACCAGGAGGGGTGGGGGGGGGGGGGGGGGGGGGGCGGTCCCTCTCCTAGTTGGAAATTCACTATTCTACACCCTCCCAATTGGAAACCTCTAGCCAAGTCTCTGGCCTGCTTAGCCATTCTCTCCAGTACTGTGCAATACAAATATCTAAACAAGATACCTTTCAACTCAAAATAACCAGAGTAATGTTGTGTGTGTGTGTGGGGGGGGGGGGGGGGGGGGGGGGGGGGGCATGTCTGGAGCAATCCACCTTGCAGATATCTGTGGACAACTTTTGGGCCATTTCAACCATTCCATTCAGAGACTTCTTCAAAGTAGATAATATAATTATTCCACTTCTTTTACCAACAACATTTCTCCTACTCTTTCTTCTAGGGACTTCCTGAAACTAATTTCTCAAAGCAAAACTTTGAAGAATCCCCCCTGTGTTTCCCCCGTACCCACATCCCTAACCACAATCAGACCCATAAGCCCAACCACAAGGTTAAATGAAACATGAATTGATCCAACTGAATATCACCTCTGTATCTTTAATCTTCAAACACAACGGTGGAATTTCCCTGGAGAGATGAAGACCGGGTACCCAACTCCCTCACCCCCCCCACCCTCCCCCCCCCCCCCCAATCCTCTCTACAAATGTTTGGTAATTTTCAGTTCAGTTTGACGAAGTCAAGCTGACCTATTGCTGTCACCTATACATATGCACGTACATCTACAATATTCTCGGGCATGCCACCCAGTTTGCATTTATGATTAGATTGGTTTCAACTTTGGTATGTTTCTTCGGGGTGACACTAGATTGGAGCTCCCGAATTTCTTCCATTCTCATGAAAACAAAAACGTTCCCGTTGGCAACGACCTGTGAAACTAGTTTAGGTATGCATCAATATATTCCTTTGGCATGGGATACAGGGCACATTTATGATCAGATCCCTTTGAAACTTGTTATACTTGTTGGGGTGACCTCTAACTGACAGAAATAAAAGAAAATCAATAGCTCCCACCTACTAGAGGTCACCCCAATCAAGCAACACGAGTTTCAAAGCAATCAGATCACAAATGTTCCCTGCAGGATGTGCCAAAGGGAAATATTAATGCATAACTGCACAAAGTTGAGAAGTTGTTGCCAATTGCAATGCTTTTTGACAGACGTGGAAGAACAAAATCAATAGCTCCCATCTAAAGGTCACCCCTAATAAGCAAACCAAGTTTAAAAAACGATCCCATCAGAAACGTGCCCCGCAGGGCATGCCAAAGGGATATATATCGATGCATAAATAAACTAAGTTAACAGGCCATTGTCACCATTAATGGACGAATGTGGACGCAAATCCATTTCTTCCATCTACAGGTCACCCCAAATAAGCATACCAAGTTTCAAAGCAATCAAATCATAAATGTGCCCTGTAGGGTGTACCAACTTAAGGAATATATTGATGCATAACTAAACTAAGTTCACAGGTTGCTGCCATTTGGCAACGTTTGTTGACAAAAATTGAAGACTGACAGCTCCCATCTAGAGGTCACCGCAAACAAGCATACCAAGTTTCACAGCGATCCGATTATAAATGTGCCCTGTAGGGTGTGCCAAAGGAATATATAGATGCATAACTAAACTACGTTCAGAGGTTGCTGCCATTTGGCAACGTTTGTTGACAGAAATTGGAGAATGACAGCTCCCATCTGGAGGTCACCGCAAACAAGCATACCAAGTTTCACAGCGATCCGATTATAAATGTGCCCTGTAGAGTGTGCCAAAGGAATATATAGATGCATAACTAAAATAAGTTCACAGGTCGTTGCCAAAGTCAACGTTTTTTGACGAAAATGGAAAAAAATAGATAGCTCCCATCTAGTGTCACCCCAAACAAGCATACCAAGTTCCAAAGACATCTGATCATAAATGCGCTAAAGAAATATATTGATGCCTAACTAAAGTAAGTTCAAGGGTCGTTGCTAATGGCAACGTATTTTGGCCGATTTTCTTCCATTATCGCCAAAAAACGTTGCCATTGGCAACGACCTCTTGACCTAGGTTTTGTTGTGTATCAAAATCTTCCGTTAGTACGCATTACAGGGCTTATTTATGATCTGATTGCTTTGAAACTTAGTATTCTTGTTTGGGATGACGTTCAGATGGGAGTTATAGATGTTCCCCCATCACTGCCCAAAAACCTCGCCATTGGCAATGACCTTTTGCACTTCGTTTAGTTATGCATCAATATTTCTGTTTGGTACGCCCTACAGGTCACATGATTGGTCGCTTTGAAACATGATATGCTTGTTTGGGGTAACCTCTAGATGGGAGCTGTTGATTTTCTTTGATTTCCATCACAAAATGTTGCTGTTGCGAACGACCTTTGAAATTAATTTAGTTACGCATCAATACATTCATATGGCACGCCCATTGAGCACATTTATGATTGGATCGCTTTGAAACTTGCTGTGTGTTTGGGGTGAATTGTAGATAAGAGCTATCGATTTTTTCCCATTTTTAGCTTACCCTCACAAAGTCAAGATAAGCTATTGCCATCACGCGTGCAGAAGTCTGTTAATCTGTGAGTCTGTTCACATTTTCCTTTAGCACGGGCTACACCCCGCTGTTCTTGTCTGATCGTCACGAAATTTCATATGCAGGTTTGGGGTCATGCCTGGATGAGAACGTCCCCTTTTGGTCGCGATCGGTCAACCGGTATGGCTGCCCGAGACCAAAACACGAAAATCATTAGCACAGTCTACGGGTCGTATTTATGAAGGGATTTCATTGTAACTTGGTAGGATGCCTCTGTATAATGTCTAGATGAGAACGTCCCCTTTTGGGCATGATCTGTCAACCGTGATGGCTGCCCAAGCCCGAAACCCAAAAACGTTTAGCACAGTCCGCAGGTCATGTTTAATACGGAGGGATTTCATTGTAACTTGGTAGGAGGACTCCTTATGATGTCTAGATGAGAATTTCCCCATTTGGGCGTGATCTACCAACCGTGACGACTGCCCGAGCCCAAGACCCGAAAACCTTCAGCACAGTCTACAGGTCATATTTATTGAGGAATTTCATTGTAACTTGGTGGGTTGACTTCATATAAAGGTCTAGATGAGAAAATCCCCTTTTGGACGTGATTGGGCAACTGTGACGGCTGCAGGGCCCGAGGCCCGAAAACCTTTAGCACAGTCTACAGGTCATATTTATGAAGGGATTTCATTGTAACTTGGTAGGATGAATCCAAATAATGTCTAGACGAGAACGTCCTATTTTGATTGCGATCATTCAGCCTTGATGGGTGCCCGAGCTCAAAAACCTTTAGCACAGGCAAAAGGTCATAAGTATGGAAGGATTTCATTGTAACTTGTTAGGTTGACTCCATATCATGCCTAGATGATGGCATCCCCTTTTGGTCGTGATTGGTCAACTGTGATGGCAACACAAGCCTGAAGCCCGAAAGTCTAGAGCACAGCCTACAGGTCATATTTATGAAGGGATTTCATTGTAACTTCGTAGGATCACTCCAGATGATGCCCAGATGAGAATGGCCCCTTTTGGTTGCAATCATTCAACCATTATGGCTGCCTGAGCCCGAATACCTTTAGCACAGTCTACAGGCCATATTTATGAAGGGCTTTCATTGTAACTTGGTAGGTGTGACTTCATATAATGTCTAGATGATGACATCTCCTTTTGATTGTGATTGGTCAACTGTGGTGGCTAAAGGTGCCCGAAGCCCGAAAATCTTGAGCACAGTCCACAGGTCATATTTATGAAGTGATTTCATTGTAACTTCGTAGGATCACTCCATATGATGCCCAGATGAGTATGTCCCCTTTTGGTTGCGATCATTCAACCATGATGGCTGCCCGAGCCCAAAGCCCGAAAACCTTTAGCACAGTCTTCAGTTCATATTTATGAAGCGATTTCGTTGTAACTTGGTAGGTTGACCCCCATATAATGTCCAGATGAGAACAGCCCCTTTTGAACACCATTAGGCAACTGTGATGGCTACATACAGGGGCCTGAAGCTCGAAAATCTTTAGCACAGTCTACAGGTGATATTTATGAAGGGATTTCGTTGTACCTTGGTAGGATGACTCCAGATGATGTCTAAATTAGAACGTCCTCTTTTGGTCGCGATCATTCAGCCTTGATGGCTGCCCGAGCCCAAAACCCCAGAACCTTTAGCATAGTCTATAGGTCATATTTATGGAAGGATTTCATTGTAACCTGTTAGTTTGACTCCATATAATGCTTAGATGATGACATCCCCTTTTGGTCGTGATTGGTCAACTGTGACGGCTTCAGGGGCCCGAAGCCCGAAAACCTTGAGCACAGTCTACAGATCATATTCATGAAGGGATTCCATTGTAACTTCGTAGGATTACTCCAGATGATGCCCAGATGAGAATGTCCCCCTTTGGTTGTGATCATTCATCCATGATGGCTGCCCGAGCCCAAAGCCCCAAAACCTTTAGCACAGTCTACAGGTCATATTTATGAAGGGATTTCATTGTAACTTGGTAGGTTGACTTCATATAATGTCTAGATCAGAACGTCCCCTTTGGACGCAATTGGGAAACTGACGGCTACACAGGCCTGAAGCCCGAAAACCTGTAGCGCAGTCTACAGGCCATATTTATAAAGGGATTTCAATGTAACCTGATAGGATGACTCGTTTTGGAATAGTTTCACTGTAACTTGGTAACTTTCGTTGATATACGTTAACTGCGAGGACCACATACATTAACTGTGAGGTCATATTAACCCACCCCTCAACTCTTTAGTACAGTGTACACCTCATATTATTTTTTTATCAAAAACATAGCATACAAGGAACAGAAATGAATATATTCCCAATTATCACAATTCTTGTCTTATTTCATAATCCTTTCATAAACATTGAACATTATTCTTTTCATCAAACACAACACACAAGTTAAGCTACAGTGTCCTTGACACTTTCATTGTAGAAAAATGTTGCCATGGGTAATGACCTGTGAACTTAGTTTAGTTATGCATTAATACAGTCCCTTGGAACACCACACAGACCGCAATTATGATCAAATCCCGTTGAAACTTGCTATGCTGATGAGGAGTGATAGCCAGGTGGGAATTATCGATTTTCTCCCATTTCTGTTAAAAAACCTTGCCATTAGCAAGGACCTTTGAACTTCGTGTAGTGTATCAATATATTCCTTTGGCATCCCCCATGGGACATACAAATGAATGGATCGCTTTGAAACTTGGTATGCTTGTTCGGGGTAACCTCTAGATGGGAGCTGTTGATTTTCTTTGATTTCCGTCACAAAAAATCAACGAACAACCTTTGAAACTAATTTAATTACACATCAATACATTCATATGACACGGCCCATTGGGCACATTTATGATTGGATCGCTTTGAAACTTGCTGTGTGTTTGGGGTGACTAGTAGATGAGAGCTATCGATTTTTTTTCATTTTTGTAAAAAAATGTTGCCATGGGCAATGACCTTTGAACTTAATTTTGTTATGCATTAATATATTCCTTTGGAACACCACAGAGATCGCATTTATGATCAAATCCCGTTGAAACTTGCTATGCTTGTGTGGAGTGACATTCAGATGGGAATTATCGATTTTCTCCCATTTCTGTTAAAAAAAACCTTGCCATTAGCAAGGACCTTTGAACTTAGTGTAGTGCGTCAATATATTCCTTTTGCATGCCCAACAGGACACATTAATGAATGGATCGCTTTGAAACTTGGTATACCTGTTTGGGGTGACCTCTAGATGGGATATTTTCTTCCATTTCCGTCAAGAAAACCTTGCCGTTAGCAACAACCTTTCAATTTGGTGCAGTTATGCATCAGTATTCCCCTTTGGCAACCCTACGGGGCACATTTATGATCGGATTGCTTTAAAACTTGGTATGTCTGTTTAGGGTGACATCTAGGTGTGAGGCGGCAATGTTCCATTTTCTTTAAAAAGAAGATTGGAAACGACATGTCGACTTAGTTTAGTTATGCATCAATATATTCCTTTGGCACGCCCTACAGGACGCATTTATGATCTCTTTGAAACCTAGTATGCTTAATTGGGGTGACCTTTAGATGGGAGCTATTGATTTTCTTCCATTTCCGCCAAAAGATAAAAAAAACGTTACCGTTGACACCATCCTTTGAACTTAGTGCAGTTATGCATCAATATTTCCCTTGGACACACTACGCAGGGCACATTTATGATCGGATCGCTTTGAAACTTAGTATGCTTGTTTACCTCTTGACGGACGGGAGCTGTCGATTTTCTTTCATTTCTGTCGCAAAATGTTACCATTGCCAACGTCCTTTGAACTTAGTTTAGTTGGGCATTAATATTGCCTTTTGACACGTCCTACAGGACACATTTATGATCGGATCGCTTTGAAACTCTGTATACTTGTTCGGAGTGACACTAGATGGCAGCTATCGATTTCCTTCCATTTGCGTCACAAAAACCCGTGAACTTAGTTTAGTTATGCATCAATATATTCCTTTGGCACGCCCTACGGGACACATTTATGATCGGATCGCTTTGAAACTTATATTATTTGGGGTGATCATTGGATGGGTTCTGTTAATTTTCTTCTATTTCCGCGAAACCACGTTGCCTTTGGCAACAACCTTTGACCTTAATTTAGCTATGCATCAATATATTACTTTGGCACGGCCTACAAGGCACATATATGATCAGATCGCTTTCAAACTTTACTTTGTTTGCTTGTTTGGGGTGACTTGTGGATGGGAGCTATAGATTTTCTTCCGCTTTTGCCGAAAAATGTTGCCGTTGGCAATGACCTTTGGACTTAGTTTAGTTATGCAGTAATATATTCCTTTGGAACATCGCACAGATCGCATTTATGATCAAATCACTTTGACACTTGGTACGCTTATTAGTCCCCTGCGGGAACCGTAAGGCTACTATAGGATTGCCCTGCATTCGTCCGTTTTTGTTGTGTTTTTTAAGCTTTTTTCTCTATTTTATGTTACCACCCCTCCCTCCAACTGGTTCAACCTGCACCTTTCATGTATGGTACATGGATAAAGGGTTGTGGGGGGATTATGCACGCTCAATATTTTTTTTCAGAATTTAAGATCTGTCCGTCTGTCTGTTTTTATTTTACTACCTCTCCCTACAACATGCTTTAAGCTACTAGCACCATTCATATTTGGTACGTGGATAAATGGTTCTGAGGGAATGGTGCACTCTCAATATTTTTTTTCAAAATCCAAGGTGGCGGAATGGCGGCCATTTTTGCTGTGTTTTTTTAGCTTTTTTCTCTCTATTTTTATGTTACCTCCCCTCCCTCCAACGTGGTTCAAGCTACACTTCGCATATTTGGCACATGGATAGAGGGTTGGGAGGGGATGATGCACGTTCAAGATTTTTTTCTTCAAAATTCAAGATGGCACCATGGCAGCCATTTTTGTTGTGTTTTTTCAGCTTTTTTCTTTATTTTATGTTACCACCCCTCCCTCCAACATGGTTCAAGCTACACCTTTCATATTTGACACATGGATAAAGGGTTGTGAGGGGATTATGCACGTTCAATATTTTTTATTATTTTCAAAATTCAAGATGGCGCCTTGATGCTTTCTGTAACACAAATGCGTATACCAATTCAATCATTATAAAATACCTTAAATGAAGGAAAATGTTTCAATGTCTTCCTTTTTTGGTATTACCAAAAGTAAGATTTCATCACCTTTCCCTTCATTTAAGGTTATTATAATGATTGGACCGGTCCAGGCAAAAATACTGCACCACCGAGAGCTGGACTCGACCTTCTTTTCACTGGACCGGACCATTACTGGCGGTCTTTGTACTTCTTAATCTACCAACCTGCAGAGATGATTATATACTCTAGTGTTTTGTGTTACAAAAACACCTTATGTCACAAAAGCGCCGTAGGGGACTAATACCACCTCGGTGGTCAAACACTTGTTTAGGGTGACCTCTGGATATGAGCTGTCGATTTTCTTCCATTTCCGTTGAAAAATATTGCCATTAGCAACCACCTTTGAACTTAGTGCATTTGATCATCAATATATTTCTTTGGCAAGTCCTATAGGACACATTAATGAATGGATTGCTTTAAAACTTGGAATGCTAGTTTGGGGTGACCTCTAGATGGGATCTGTTGTTTTCTTCCATTTCTACCAAAAAATATTGGCAACAATCTTCAAAATTAATTTAGTTATGCGTCAATATATTCCTTTTGCAAATGCTACGGGCACATTTGTGAGTGGATCGCTTTGAAACTTGGTATGCTTGTTTGGGGTGACTTCTGGATAGAAGCAGCCGATTTCCAGTCATTTCCATCAAAACCTGTTGTAATTTCAACGGTCTTTGAACATTTATGGTCAGATCGCTTTGAGACTTTGTATGCTTGTTTGAGGTGACACTAGAAGGGAGATATTGATTTTCTTCCATTTTCGTCAAAAAACATTGTCGTTGGCAACGACCCGTGTAATTCATTTAGTTACGCATCAATATATTCCTTCAGCACACTCTACAGGGCACATTTATGATCGGATCGATTTAAAACTTGGTATGCTTGTTAGGGTGACCTTCAGATGGGATCTGTCAATTTCTTCCATTTCGGTAAAAAAAACGTTGCCATTGGCAACTCAATTTAGTTATGTATCGATAGTTCCCTTTGGTATGCTCTGCAGGGCATTTATGCTCGAATCGCTTTGAAACTTGGTATATGTGTTTGGAGGGACCTCTCAATGGGACATGTCAATCTTCCCCCGCTTTCCTCAAAAAAGTTGCCGTTAGCAGCGGCCTTCAAACTTGGTGGATTTGTGCATCAGCATTTTCTTTTGGCACAGCCTACAAGGTACATTAATGAATGGAGCTCTTTGATACTTGGTGTTTTGGAGGTTGACCTTCAGATGGGAGCTTCTTTCGTTCCCATCAATAAAGTTGCTGATAGTAATGACCTTCAACTTTGTCCTTTTGTACATCGACAATTTCATTTGCCACACCTCACATTTATGATCCGATTACTTTGAAACTCAGTGTGCTAGTTTGGAGCAACGCGGAGAAGCATTGCTGTTAGCAATAATCTTTGAACTTTGCATCAACATAGCAATAATCTTTGAACTTTGCATCAACATTTTTAGCTCACCTGACTGAAAGTCAGGGTAGCTTAAGTGATCACTTTCTGTCCATCATTTGTCGTCGTCCGTCCAGCCTAAACATTACATTATCGAATTCTCATAAACCACTGGACCGAATTGAACCAAATCTGACATGCAAGTTGCCATGCCAACAGGACACACCACAGGGGGCATTGCTCTGATAGTGCCTATAATGTGTTTTCCAAAATTAAAAAAATCTTCCTGCCCAGAACCATCAATTAGAATCTTTTGATATGTGGTATATAACATCTCTATGGGAGTCAGAGTCAATTGTTTTTCAAATCAAGTCCCTGGGTTAATATTTCGGCTCCCTATGTGAGCCCGAATTTCAACTTTGTGCATTATGAGGAAATTTCTTAAAAAATCTTCTTCAAAATCACCCGTCAGAATACCTTCATATTTGGTATACAACATATCTGGTGGTGGGACTGGGGGCGAGGGTGTTTAGGGGAGGGTGCAGGTTAAAGTTTGTTCAAACCGAGTTCCTGGGTTTTTATTTAGTCTCCCTATGGGAGCCTGAATTTTAACTTAGTGCAATGTGAGGGAATTTCTTTAAACATCTTCTCCAGGTCCTTCAATTAGAATATATCGATATTGGGTATATCTCTGGGAGGGGGAGAGAGGATTCAAGTTTGTTCAAATAGAGTTCCTGGCTTTATATTTGGCCTTCCCATGGGGTCTCGAATTTTACCATCTGTTTGGGGATCGGATTCAAGTTTGTTCAAATTGATTTCCTGTGGTAATATTTGGACTCTCTATTGGGGGCTGTGACAGCAGTGACATAACAACCCTTGGAAGTTTTGCAGTGGTTGTCTACAGCTTATGAAATTAGAAGCAGCCAGCAAGACCTATGATAATAATCATCTGACATGGACACCAGAGTTATGGATAATTGCATGACTTCATTCCTCCCTAGTGTTGATGAACCATGACTAACTGAATGTGACCCAAAATACTTCTTTGAACCAATTTGTCACGTGACCAATTAAAGTCCCTTGTTTCTTTTTCAAACAAAAGACGTTGTTGTTATCAACGACCTTTGAACTTTGGGAATGTGTGTGTCAATTTTCCTCTGGCACACTCTACAGAGTGCATTTATGAATGGATTGGTTTGAAACTAGATATGCTTGTTTGGGGTGACCTCAAGATGGAAGCTATTGATTTTCTTCCATTTCCATCCAAAAAACATTGCCGTTCACAACGACCTACAACTTTGCCATTTCGTCTGTCAAAAATTTTCTTTGAAACACCACGCAGTTCACCATTTTGATCTCTTTGAAACATGGTGTGCTTGTTTGGAGCAACCTCTCAATGGGAGCATTTGACCAGCAAATTTCAACAAAACCATATCATCTACCCCCTCATTGAAACTAACTTGTTCCAATGAGAGTTCACGCTTATTAACAAAAATTGCTATTCAATTTTCATTATTTTTTACCTCCAGAACATAGCTTATGACCCCTCCTTGGAATGAGCTCATTACGCTCATTCCAATGAGGGGTGATAAGCTATGGTTTTGAAGCAAACAATGAAAATAATTAATTATTCAAAAATTTTGTTTGCAAGTTTCGTCTTCTTTTCATGTTAGGTAAAGGTTTAACATTCAGCACTTTAACTAGTAAAGTGCTGGAACCCCATATTTGGGCTTTATTCTGAAGTGTTGGTACCACAACTTAAAGGCTTCATATTCAGTGGATGTTCTCCATATCACCTTTGAAGTGAAATTATTTAGTCTGTGAGGATTTGTCTTGTTACAATTTACGGGAGAGTGGCACTCTCCCATAAATTGTAACAAGGCAAATATATGTGAACAAATTTTGATGACCAAAAATAATTCAGCACTCTACCAGTTAAGCGTTAAGATGAAGAATAAAGATATGGACCTTCTTGAATATGAACTTGGTTTCCAAATTGTAATATTCAGGCTATAGAGCTAGATGGTTGGTGTAATTAGATTGCGCACGGAACCTGTTTGCATTCTTGTTTGTGTCAACACGTGATGGTGGAAGAAGTCTGCAGTTCACATTTGTCACACGTACACAACAAACCTTCAGAAAGAAATGTATTGTACTAGATGTTTAGATTGCTATATCTGAGACGCAGGCAACAGTGTAAAAGTTTACATGGCGTGAAGTAACAGTGTACTGGAGATGAAGTACAATACAAAATATGATGCCTTTGTGTTGGTGCCAACAGAGTTATACACGTACTGGCAGATCCAAGATACTTAGTTGTAGGGGGTGGGGGTGGATTGCCACATTTCAATCATGAGGCATGTTGTGAGCTCCCCAGGGATAATGGAATGTGTTCTCCTGCTCTGAGTGGCTACATAGGAATAGCACTGCCCAGATATAGCAACTCTTGGGAATAGCACAGCCTAGATATAGCAACTCTTGGGAATAGCACTGTCTAGATACAGCAACTCTTGAGAACAGCGCTGCCCAGATATAGCAACTCTCGGGAATAGCACTGACCAGATAAGCAACTCTTGGGAATAGCACTGGCTAGATATAGAAAGTCTTGGGAATCGCACTGCCAAGATACAGCAACTCTTGGGAATAGAGCGGTCTAGATATAGCAACTCTTGGGAATAGCACTGTCTAGATATTGCAACTCTTGGGACAGCACTGCCTAGATATAGGAACTCTTCGGAATAGCACTGACTGGATACAGCAACTCTTGTGAATAGCACTGCCTAGATATAGCAACACTTGGGAATAACACTGACTAGATACAGCAACTCTTAGGAATAGCACTGGCTAGATATAGCAACTCATGGGAATAGCACTGACTGGATATAGCAACTCTTGGGAATAGCACTGCCTAGATATAGCAACTCTTGGGAATAGCACTTACTAGATACAACAACTCTTGGGAATAGCACTGGCTAGATATAGCAACTCAAGGGAATACCACTGTCTAGATATAGCAACTCTTGGCAACAGATACAGCACTGGCTAGATATAGCAACTCTTGGGAATACCGCTGTCTAGATATAGCAACTCTTGGCAATAGCACTGCCTAGAATAGCACTGGCTAGATATAGCAACTCATGGGAATAGCACTGGCTAGATATAGCAACTCATGCGAACAGCACTGACTAGATACAACAACTCTTGGGAAAAGCACTGTCAAGATATTGCAACTCTTGGGACAGCACTGCCTAGATATAGCAACTCTTGGGAATAGCACTGCCTAGATATAGCAACTCTTGGGAATAGCACTGTCTAGACACAGCAGCTCTTGGGAATTGCACTGTCTAGATATTGCAGCTCTTGGGACAGCACTGCCTAGATATAGGAACTCTTGGGAACGGCACTGCCTAGATATAGCAACTCTTGGGAACAGCACTGCCTAGATATAGCAACTCTTGGGAATAGCACTGCCTAGATATAGCAACTCTCGGGAACAGCACTGCCAAGATAGAACAACTATTGGGAATAGCACTGGCTAGATACAGCAACTCTTGGGAACAGCACTGCCTAGATATAGCAACTATTGGGAATAGCACTGCCTAGATAGAGCAACTACTGGGAATAGCACTGCCTAGATACAGCAACGTTTTGGAAAAGCACTGCCTTGAAATAGCAACTCTTGAGAATAGCACTTCCTAGATACGGCAGCTCTTGGGAATAGCACTGTCTAGATATGGCAAATCTTGGGAACAGCACTGCCTAGATATAGCAACTCTTGAGAATATCGCTGCCTAGATATAGCAACTTTTGGGAATAGCACTGCCTAGATACAGCAACGTTTTGGAAAAGCACTGCCTAGATGTTTGTTGGTGGTTAACGTCACATATTTATGCACCATGGCTAATCGTGACACAACATGGAGATGAAGTAAAGTTTAGTCAATCGTTGATCTACATGTTGCCCATTTTAGAGGACTTTCACCCCAAGCATTGGTGACTGGGTCCTATTTTACTAGTAAAGCGGAACTGTTTACCACAGTAAACAAGTGCTGCTTACTTTCCGGGGTTCCCACGGGGAGCACTGCCTAGATATAGCAACTCTTTGGAATAGCACTGCCTAGATACAGCAACGCTTGGGAATAGCACTGTCTAAATATAGCAACTTTTGGGAATAGCACTGTCTAGATATAGCAACTCTTGGGAATAGCACTGCCTAGATACGGAAACTCTTGGGAATAGCATTGTCTTGATATAGCAACACTTGGGAATAGCACTGTCTAGATATAGAAACTCTTGGCAATAGCACTGCCTAGATATAGCATCTCTTGGGAATACCACTGTCTACATAATTATAGCAACTCTTGGGAATGCCACTGCCTAGATATAGCAACAATTGGAAATAGCACTGTCTACATATAACAATTCTTGTCTTGAGAATAGCACTGTCTAGATACAGCAACTCTTGGCAATAGCACTGCGCAGATATAGCAACTCTTGGGAATAGCACTGCCTAGATATAGCAACTCTTGGGAACAGCACTGCCTAGATATAGCAACTCTTGTGAGTAGCACTGTCTAGATATAGCAAATCTTGGGAATACCACTGTCTAGATATAGCAACTCTCGAGTACAGCGCTGCCCAGATATAGCAACTCATGGGAATAGCACTGACCAGATACAGCAACTCTTTGGATTAGCACTGCCTAGATACGGCAACTCTTGGGAATAGAGCGGTCTGGATATAGTAACTCTTGGGAATAGCACTGCCTAGATATAGCAACTATTGGAAATAGCACTGTCTACATATAACGATTCTTGTCTTGCGAATAGCACTGTCTAGATATAGCAACTCTTGGGAATAGCGCTGCCTAGATATAGCAACTCTTGAGAACAGCACTGCCCAGATATAGCAACTAATAGGAATAGCACTGACCAGATATAGCAACTCTTGGGAATAGCACTGCCTAGATACGGCAACTCTTGGGAATAGAGCGGTCTAGATATAGCAACTCTTGGGAATAGCACTGCCTAGATATAGCAACTATTGGAAATAGTACTGTCTACATATAACAATTCTTGTCTTGGGAATAACACTGGCTAGATATAGCAACTCTTGGGAATACCACTGCCAAAATACAGCAACTCTTGGGAATAGAGCGGTCTAGATATAGCAACTCTTTGGAATAGCACTGCCTAGATATAGCAACTCTTGGGAATAGCACTGCCTAGGTATAGCAACTATTGGGAATAGCACTGTCTACATATAACAATTCTTGTCTTGGGAATAACACTTTCTAGATATAGCAACTCCTGGGAATAGCACTGCCTAGATATGGCAACTCTTGGGAGTAGCACTGCCTAGATATGGCAACTCTTGGGAATCCCACTGCCAAGATACAGCAACTCTTGGGAATAGAGCGGTCTAGATATAGCAACTCTTGGAAATAGCATTGCCTAGATACGGCAACTCTTGGGAATAGCACTGCCTAGATATAGCAACTCTTGGGAATAGCACTGTCTAGATATAGCAACTCTTGGGAATAGCACTGCCTAGATACAGCAACTCTTGGGAATACCACTGTCTACATAATTATAGCAACTCTTGGGAATACCACTGCCTAGATATAGCAACTCTTGGGAATAGCACTGTCTAGATATAGCAACTCTTGGGAATAGCACTGCCTAGATATAGCAACTATTGGGAATAGCACTGTCTATATATAACAATTCTTGTCTTGGGAATAGCACTGTCTAGATATAGCAACTCTGGGGAATAGCGTTGCCTAGATATAGCAACTCTTTGGAATAGCACTGCCTAGATACGGCAACTCTTGGGAATAGAGCGGTCTAGATATAGCAACTCTTGGGAATAGCACTGACCAGATATAGCAATTCTTGGGAATAGCACTGGCTAGATATAGCAACTCTTTGGAATAGCACTGCCTAGATACGGCAACTCTTGAGAATACATATAACAATTCTTGTCTTGGGAATAACACTGGCTAGATATAGCAACTCTTGGGAATACCACTGCCAAGGTACAGCAACTCTTGGGAATAGAGCGGTCTAGATATAGCAACTCTTGGGAATAGCACTGCCTAGATATAGCACCTCTTGGGAGTAGCACTGCCTAGATATAGCAACTATTGGGAATAGCACTGTCTACATATAACAATTCTTGTCTTGGGAATAGCACTTTCTAGATATAGCAACTCCTGGGAATAGCACTGCCTAGATATGGCAACTCTTGGGAGTAGCACTGCCTAGATATAGCAATTCTTGGGAATCCCACTGCCAAGATACAGCAACTCTTGGGAATAGAGCGGTCTAGATATAGCAACTCTTGAGAATAGCATTGCCTAGATACGACAACTCTTGGGAATAGCACTGCCTAGATATAGCAACTCTTGGGAATAGCACTGTCTAGATATAGCAACTCTTGGGAATAGCACTGCCTAGATACAGCAACTCTTGGGAATACCACTGTCTACATAATTATAGCAACTCTTGGGAATAAAGGACTAACTGGACTCGACATTGCTTAACTTCAGTGATGTGATGAGAACTGGTTACTGCACCCCCTGCCTAGATATAGCAACTCTTGGGAATAGCACTGTCTAGATATAGCAACTCTTGGGAATAGCACTGCCTAGATATAGCAACTATTGGGAATAGCATTGTCTACATATAACAATTCTTGTCTTGGGAATAGCACTTTCTAGATACAGCAACTCTTGGGAATAGCACTGCCTAGATATAGCAACTCTTGGGAATAGCACTGCCTAGATATTGCAACTATTGGAAATAGCACTGTCTACATATAACAATTCTTGTCTTGGGAATAACACTGGCTGGATATAGCAACTCTTGGGAATACCACTGCCAAGATACAGCAACTCTTGGGAATAGAGCGGTCTAGATATAGCAACTCTTGGGAATAGCACTGCCTAGATATAGCAACTCTTGGGAATAGCACTGCCTAGATATAGCAACTATTGGGAATAGCACTGTCTACATATAACAATTCTTGTCTTGGGAATAGCACTTTCTAGATATAGAAACTCCTGGGAATAGCACTGCCTAGATATAGCAACTCATGGGAGTAGCACTGCCTAGATATAGCAACTCTTGGGAATCCCACTGCCAAGATACAGCAACTCTTGGGAATAGAGCGGTCTAGATATAGCAACTCTTGAGAATAGCATTGCCTAGATACGACAACTCTTGGGAATAGCACTGCCTAGATATAGCAACTCTTGGGAATAGCACTGTCTAGATATAGCAACTCTTGGGAATAGCACTGCCTAGATACAGCAACTCTTGGGAATACCACTGTCTACATAATTATAGCAACTCTTGGGAATACCACTGCCTAGATATAGCAACTCTTGGGAATAGCACTGTCTAGATATAGCAACTCTTGGGAATAGCACTGCCTAGATATAGCAACTATTGGGAATAGCACTGTCTACATATAACAATTCTTGTCTTGGGAATAGCACTTTCTAGATACAGCAACTCTTGGGAATAGCACTGCCTAGATATAGCAACTCTTGGGAATAGCACTGCCTAGATATAGCAACTCTTGGGAATACCACTGTCTACAACTCTTGGGAATATCACTGTCTAGATGCGGCACCTGTTGGGAATACCATTGTCTAGATATAGCAACTCTTGGGAATAACACTGCCTAGATATAGCAACTATTGGAAATAGCACTGTCTACATATAAACAATTATTGTCTTGGGAATAGCACTGTCTAGATATAGCAACTCTTGGGAATAGCACTGCCTAGATATAGCAACTCTTGGGAATAACACTGCCTAGATATAGCAACTCTTGAGAACAGTGCTGCCCAGATATAGCTACTCATAGGAATAGCACTGACTAGATACAGCAACTCCTGGGAATAGCACTAGCTAGATATAGCAACTCTTGGGAATACCACTGCCAAGATACAGCAACTCTTGGGAATAGAGCGGTCTAGATGTAGCAACTCTTGGGAATAGCACTGCCTAGATATAGCAACTCTTGGGAATAGCACTGTCTATGTATAGCAACTCTGGGAATAGCACTGCCTAGATATATTAACTCTTGGGAATAGCACTGCCTAGATATTTATTTATTAATGTTTAATGACACTTTAACAGCCAAGGTATACCATCTCAGTGACAGTTTTATGGGTGGAGGAAGCCAGAGTATACGGAGAGAACCACCAAGCAACGTCGAGCAGCTGCCAGCTCCCCCAACATCGTAAATCCGCACCGCAGCACAGGCAAGATTGGTTGAAGACATGCACACCATTGATGTGTAGTACGCCTTAGTACACAACATCATTGTGCTCCCATGTGGACAATCGAGGTTAAGTGCCTTGCCCAAGGACACAAAGCAGGAGTCCACATCAATTGATCAGATGGTCACCCATCCAAGGACTAACTGGACTCGACGTTGCTTAACTTCAGTGATGTGATGAGAACTGGTTACTGCACCCCCTGCCTAGATATAGCAACTCTTGGGAATAGCACTGTCTAGATATAGCAACGTTTTGGGAATAACACTGCCTAGATACAGCAACTCTTGAGAAAAGCATGACCTAGATACAGCAACTCTTGGGAATAGCAATCTCTAGATATAGCAGCTCTTGGGAATAGCACTGTCTAGAGATAGCAACTCTTAGGAATAGCACTGCCTAGATATTTAAATTGTATGGTAAATTTCCTTTCTTATTATACCCACCGCAATTGTTTACTACAGGCTTCCACTACAGTGGAAGACCCTAACTCGGAAAATATACTCTCTATTTGATCTTTCCCAAGAGATTTGGGAAAGAAAAGTGGTGCAAAAACACCACGAAACACCCAGTAGGGGACGCTCTTCTTATAGTACAAATCCATGACTTCCGTTAACCAGTGTGCAAGGCAGTCACCAATGAATCATTTTTTTGAGTCCGCCAACATAGGAGTTATGTGATCAGCAGGGAGGAAGGATTCTTACCCGAATAAGAAGACGGGAGGGCCTCCATGTAAACAATTGCAGTAGGTATAATAAGAAAGGAAATTTACTATAAAATTTAAATTTCTTATCAACCTACCTTACAATTGTTTACAACAGGCTGAATAGACAATAGGATGGAGGGAATCACATAACCAGCCCACACATAACCCAATTGCACTGGAACCGTGGACAGAGGAAAAGGTACCAATGCCTATCAAACCATAGCATCACAAACATTAGTAAAATACGATGAGAGATGAGGCGTATGGTTATGTGCGACGCAGACAGAAAGGGCAGTAACAGCACAGAGCTGGAACTGACCTTGTAAGAAGCCGAATGGCTGGGATAGACAACAGTATGAGCAGAAGAAAGAGGGCCCGTAGTACAAAGGTCTTCTGCCTGCTCCTGCAACTGTAGCAGATAAGTGGAGAAAGTGGCATTTCTCCAGTAGGCTGCCAGCATAACATCCGACAACATGACAGAGTTAGTATAAGCCCCAAGTTGTAGACAATGCATGCACCTCGTGGGAGAAAAACGATTGGTAATACAATCGCCAGTCGCAAGACGAGCGGAAGCTGCACGAATAGCAAGACAAACCAATCGAGAATTGGATGCAGGAGAGATCTTCTGTCGACCAGGAATAAGAGACAGAAAATCGTTCCTTCCCTTCCTAATGAACAGCGTCCAATTGAGAGAAAAGCGAAATGCACGAACTGGACAGAGCAAAGGATATCTACCCTCAACAGATGGAAGAGTCCCGATATAGATAGGAGGCGGAATAATTTCTGGTATCTGATTCTTGGCCAGAAAGGAGCAATCACTGGTAAATATAACAATGGTGGGCGAGCTCCAGAAAAAGGCAGGGTCAACCGAGAGGGCGTGAAGCTCACTAACCCATCTGGCTGAGGCAAAAGCCTTAAAAAGCCACCTTGTATGTGAGAAAACGCACATCCACCTAGGATAAAGGCTCGAACGGCGCCTGCCACACCCCCGAAAGCACAGCATCACCCAAGAAAGATTCCACCTTGGGATAAGCTGCAAAGTCCTAGGCCTTTTCAAGGAAAAGTGCCGAACAAGCTTGGAGAGGCATGGATTAGTGCCGATACGACGCTGTCCCACATACGAAAAGGTCTCCGAAGTATGGACCTGTACCCTTTGATGTTAACAGGCTGGAGACCCCCAGAATCAAACATATACCAGAAACTCCGCAATCTGTGTGATCAAAGGAGTGACAGAGGCAACAGAGTGATCTGCACACCATCGACAGAAGACCTTCCACTTAGCCGCAGACGCTAAACCAGTGGAGTGCCTCCTTGAAGAAAAGCAACTCTACTGCTCGTCTCGAAAAACCCGCTACGGAGGAGACAGGACCTGACAAAAGACATGCGCGACGGCACAATGAAGTCGGGTCAACGTGAAACCTCCTCGGGCGACCTTGGCAAAAATGTGGCAACGTAGAGGGAGACGTGCCGGAACTGCCGCCAACAGAGAGCGGAGCAGATTGATCCACACCCACTGAGGCGACAGGCGTGCAATCGAAATGATTCAACAACTGCAGGTTCATATCTGGGCTAGAACCTGAGGCAGAATCGGAACCGGCAGGAAGGCGTAGCCGACAAGACCGTTCAAAAAGAGGGAGAGAGCACCCACGGCGAAAACCAGAACATCTGGACACGGGGACACGAAATTGTCCCACCTGATGGTTCCAACAAGTAGCAAAGAGATCGATGTGAGGACGACCCCAGAGATCGCAAGGAGACTGGAAAAACCACCATGTGGAGAATCCACTCGGTGGAAAAGAACCCGCCCCGTCAGGACATGGAGTCGGCTAGGATGTTCAGACGACCGGGAATGTGACGAATCACCACTCCGACATTGACATCCTGACCAATCAGTAGAAGAACCCGAACCAATTAGTACATGGGAACATAGTGCGTGCCGCCCTGGTTCCGAATGTAAACAAGCACTGTCGAATTGTCGGACAACAGAATGACCTGACAATCGAAAGGTGGGGGTCCACTGCCGGAAACTCAGAAGAAGAGCAAGAAGCTCATTCTGGTTGACGTGAAGAGCTGCTGGATCCTGGGCCCATGACCCGTGAAGGGAAAGACCTAGTGGATCCAACATCACACCCCATCCGAGATCACTGGTGACTGCGGTCAGAACATGATTGGACGTGGGGAAGTCCAACGGAACTCCCTGCATAATCCACTGAACATCTGTCAGAGGAGGCGGTGACGAGGAAGAGACTCGGTATCAGAAGCACCAGATCCAGAGGATCGACATTCGGCTTCCAACGACTGAGCAGAAAGTGTTGGGGTGGTCTGACATGCAGCCGACTTAGAGGAATGAGATCCGCCACCGAACCGCAGAGACCGAGCAGCTGGGGAAGACTCCGAGCTGTTGCGGTAATGGACTGGGACAGAAAATCACAGTCCTTGCCCGGGAAAATGCCACCGTATCCAACTGAGTACAGAAGCCCATCCCAGATGACAAAACGACGGAGAAGGGACCAGGTCCGACTTCTCCTCGTTGACTCTGAACCCTAGTGACGTGAGCAGGCTCAAAAGTGTGTCGACATCCGACTCCAGAAAGGCAGCATTGGAATGCATCTGTAGGATATCGACTAGATATGCCGAAGAAGACAAACTGGACTTGTAGCGATGTAAGACTAACACATGCAACATCACACAGGTGAAGGCCCAAGGATCCAGGTCGAGGCCGAAGGGCATGGCCTTGAACTGGAGAACTCCCTGGTGAATGGAGCGGCGAGCCGACCTGAAAGCCTCCATGCTGAACTTAGGAGCAATGATAGACTGGGTCAGGATACTCAGTTCAATAACCTGTCGGAGTCGGCCGACCTTCTTCGGCACCAAGAACAGGCGGGAATAAAATCCCACCGAAAGAATGTTCCTGATGACCTCGATCGCCCCCTTTGGCAGGAGATTGCCTATCTCCATGATCTAAAGTTTCCAACATGTAACGTTGAAAGGGACTTGTATTGGAAGAGGCACTGTCGACTGAGTGGAATGCCTCAACCTGGGACGAATCGAAGTGACTACTGCCTACGCCTACCCTTATCCTGTGAGTAAGTAGAAGTGGCGGCAGGAGGATCAGCTCTTAGCTTCGCAGAGGAAGCAGAAGGGTACTTGTTAGGCTTTGGACGGCCCCTGCCTCCAACAGAAGGCTGATCAAGCTGACGAAGCAGCAGCTGATCTATGGAATGACATAGGGAGTCATGCCGGACCGTCGCCACGGAACCATGGAATAGTTGCGGACCCGCCGAAAGAGGCAGATCGAAGAGCAGCGTGCTGCCCCACAAGAAGGGAACGGTTTGTGTCCAGCACAGCGTCCCTGTGAACTAATTCCAAGTTAGCCGTGTTACAGGCAGGCATGTGAGAAGATGCATGGGCGCCTTGGACAGCACACACAAAAGGCCTGTACGTCGTCAAACTTATCGGGGAGCAGATAAGCAGCAAAGCAGAGACAACGTGGTTGAAGAGAGAAAGCATTCCAGCATCTCTCTCGATAAGCCCAACACGGACTCCAGAGTCTCCATATGAAAAATGGCCGGCTTGGGAGTTGGAGTCCTGATCCATGACCGTCAAAGTCTGGCAGACTGACGGATTGGCGGAATCGTTGGAACGATAACGCACCGGAGGCAAAAAAGTGTCAACCCTGATGAAGAACGACGTTTTCATAGCCTTGGAACTCAGCTGAAAGTCCAAAGCTGTAAACGCTTCAAACACCTGTACCAACAGGCACGGACGAAGGCGCCCAGAAGCAGGTTGCTCCACAAGCTGTAGGTGCGCGACTGAAGATCGCGGCCGGGCTGACACTGTCGGCTGGTTTGACAGTTTGAGATCTGGAAGGAACCTATACACAAAGTCAAGAGCTGCCCCCAAGTGAGAAGACTGTTGGCTCTCGCCGTCAGGTATGCCGAACTCATCCCATGAGTCAGAAGACACATAGCCCATCATGGGCAAACCTAGCCGCTGCCCCCCCATGGTGTAGGCACACCAGGGGGGTCAGAAAGCGGCATGTTTCCAATCCCGGGAGGCGGCGCCACATGGGGGCGCTCGGAAACCACTCGTAGCCTCGCTGGAAGCAACGGAAAAGGCTCTTGGACAGAACCTAAGTGAGCAAGGAGAGGGCATCCCTAAGCTCACTGACTGTCGGTTCGACATGGGAACGAACTGACAAAGTGGCTTCACTCCTGACCCATTTAACCAGCGAAGGGTCACGATCCTCAAATACACCCGACACGGGGCGACAGGCTGCAACCGAAACATCTGAAGGCAGATGTGTATTGGGGTATGACATACCCCGGGGATCTACAGAGCGGAAACTCAGGAGAGTCGCCGTGGACCTCTGCGCGACAGAAGGTCCAGGCTGCACAAAAAGCGTTGGTCCCACAAAACTGGCCATGAGACCAGAGTGCGTGGACGGAAATGGTGACCCCACCATGAACATCCAAATCCAATGAGAAAAACTGCGGTACTCAACGACTGAGCGACCACAGTAGAGGGTTCGGCCGGCAGCCCCTTCCGACTTCGCCAAGTTGAAGTCAGGGAAGGCTGAAGCCGATACCCCACGTCTGCACTACCAGGCATCTCTGCAGACCCCTGCAGGGATAAAACTGCTGTGCTCAACGGCTGAGAGGACACAGCAGGGGGTTTCGGTCAGCAGCCACCTCCGACTTCGCCGAGCTGAAGTCAGGAAAGGCTGAGTCTGATACCCCACATCCACACTACAGACATCGCTGCAGACCCCTGCAAGGATAAGCCGAGGCCGGCTGAAACGGTGACCAATGACGTTGCAGATGGAACAGCAGTAGCAGCAGATACGATGGGAGCTGCTGAAACTGGCGGAAAAGAGGAGGGAGCAACCGAGCTCGGCATCCAAAGGAGGAGACCCTAGTGACAACCCTAGTGACAGCCTCAGATGTCGACTGGAGAGGGACCATAGTCCCGTTACGAAGCATTTCTTCACCAGACAACTCAACAGTATCCACCATGGTTAAAAAACTGCACATCCTCCACGGAGGGGGTATAACTCTCACTAGATGTGGTCGTGTTGGGAGACCCCAAAACGACAGCGTTCTCCCGCCCCCCCCCCCCGTGTGTGGGAGGAACGACCACGAGAATGCACCAAGCGAGGGCAAAAGGAATTGCCCTAAACGAACCATACTGGACATAACAGAGGTAAGAGCAGTAGAAGAAAAGTGTGAACTCAACAGATACAGACAGTAGAAGAACACCCCCAACTACAAGAGAAAGGTGGCAGAAAAAGTACCGGCGGGAACACAAATGAACCCAGACGTCAGACAGGGACCTAAAAAACAGAAATTCTGCTCTCAACAGAGTGGAGAAATTCTGTCCATACAGTCCCCCATTGACACCTAACTCCAATAATAATAAAATTTGTCAACCAAACATTTTTATGTACGAACTGAACGGTATGCGAAAGTAGCGCGACACATAAAATATATAAAGTACAATGAAAACGTGGTTGAAAATAATAATGAGAATATATAAAACACAGTCCTGTTATTATACGATCCGCAGATCCATAATTCCAGTCACAGGAAACCGTTGTCAACGAGCTGAATTATCACTGTTTCTGAATTTGCAAATGGCCGTCCTACTCACAAGGACGGACGAAAAAAGAAAGATTCATTGTTGACTGCCTTGCGCACTGGTTAATGGAAGTCGTGGATTTGTACTAAGAGAAGAGCGTCCCCTACTGGGTGTGCGCCGATGGTGCTTGACCCAGTTTTGGCTTATTTTTTGTGGTGTTTTTGCACCACTTTTCTTTCCCAAATCTCTTGGGAACGATCAAACAGAGAGTATATTTTCTGAGTTAGGGTCTTCCACTGTAGTGCAAGCCTGAAGTAAACAATTGTAAGGTAGGTTGATAAGAAATAGCAACTCTTGGGAATAGCACTGTCTAGATATGACCATTAACATTTTACCTGATGTACACAATATCAAAATTGCATATTTTAATTTTATTTTTTCAACAAACCCATATCATGTGACACTGAATCTGAGTATTTAAATCATCTGACATGAACACCCAAGTTATAAAAAATGATATAACAACATTCCTCTGTAGTGTTAACTAGCTATAGATACTGAATATCACCTTAAATACTTCAACAAACAACTTTCTAAGGTGAGTGACTGTGCTCTTGTCTTTGTTTTACAGCAGCGGAGGAAATCCAACACATTTTCGACCCTGAAGGTGATCCTGGCTGTCAAAAGTGTCATTAAACCCCATTAAAGAAAGAAAAAAATATATCCAACACTCAATAGTAATTGTGAGATTTTTTCGATGTCAAACACTTGTTACCAAAGGTTGGTGACACTTGGTCTATTCACATGGACAGGGAGGATTTACATTTATTTTTGACTGGTGTTAAAGGTAAGCCAAATTGCTATTCATGGCTGCAACATGGATAAAAGCCATGTCCAGCCAATTGTTTACACTCATTTTTACCCATTTTAGAGGACTTCCACTCAAAGCATTGGTGACTGGATCCTATTTATCAGTAAAACACAGTAAAAAAGCACTACTTCACTTCCCATGGTACCCACTGCGAAGGAGGTATTCCCAGGTATTTTCTTTATTTTACTGTAAGGGACATAAAATCCAAGCCTGCAGCGGCAATTATGAGGACCACCCACACCCATGTGTCATGTTTGGTGTTCATCGGACTATCCACATAGGAGATGTTGAAAAGCCAGAAAATAAGCAGACTGTCACCTGCAAAATGAGGTCCCCAGAGGGTGAATTGGGTGATGCTACCCAGGGTAGCATCACTGAATTTAACCTCTGTGGACCTCAATTTGAATCAAGGTATCAGGCCAGAACAGAAAGAGGTACCCACAGGGTAAATTGGTCCACTGTATGGGATAGCAGCAGCAAATTCACCCTCTTGGAACCTCATTCTGCACATGTCAGATTGTTTATTTTCAGGCTTTTCAGGCTTGGATGTCAACCACACATACATGAAAACAAACCACTCTCAAAACACAAAAATGGTATGCTAATTTGCATAATTTATGAATGAGAGCAATTCCTGTATACTCTGTCATGTATATTGCTCTAATTGTTTTCCATACTAAAAATTCATATCACCATTTGGAGGTTCTTGCTGGAAAAGAGAATGGTAATTGCTATTTTTAAGACAAAATGGCTAAAGACTGCCATCTTTCATGGCTGTCAAAACCCAAAATGTGACATTCTGTTCATCTTGTCTGCACCATTGTGTCATATCATTCATCTATCCACATTAGATTGTATGGACGGAGAAGAATGGATGGATGAATGACCAGACAGACAAACCAACTGATTGCACCACAAATGGACAAACATATGAATGGATGTACAGAGAGATGTAACTGAGTTTATTATGCTAGTAAATTTGTTTATCCAATCAAATGAAGTTACAAAGAGACATAGACTCCGCAATATAAGGTTCAGGATATCTGAAAAGCACCCAATATTAATTTAATATTAGGTGCCCGTCAGCCATTTTGTTTTATCATTATATCCACACCCCTCAGCTTTTAATTTACACGTACGTACATGCTGTAGCGCAGTCGTACAGAAGACCCACCATATAAAATAGCCCCGTTGTATGAACATTGTATTCGATTGAATGAAACTGTTATAATAAAATGCCAAACCAGCCCAAAACATTGGCGGTTATAGAACAAGTCATGAGTGATTTATTAGAATGCGGAAACAAAATTACTCTCCTTGTTGCATATGTAAACATCGTCTGCTTTGTTTACATTTTTCGAGAAGTGCGCATCATTTAACTATTCGTTAAGTTAACTTCCCCAATAATTTTTAGCATGCCATGCATAATAAATACGTTACAGGGCATTTAGCCAACTAAACACCCTGTAACTTATAATACCCCTCTATTCTCATTGATAGTGGAGTACAATACTGAAATATCTATGTCGTCCTTCAGAACTTTCTAAAATGGAACATATTTTTGAGAAAGTTGAAATCAATGAAAAAAGTGACAAAACTACAAAACAAAAGCAAGTTTTGAAAAAGTTTTTTTTCTTGTACACAAAAATACAAATATTCAAATATCAATTCTATAAAAAAAATATGGCAAATTTAAAACACACAAAATAAAGGAATTGATTTTCTGGCATTTTTTTCAAATCAGTGAGGGAGGGAGGGTTTTATTTTTAATTTTCTTTTGCAAAAAGTGAGCAAAAATGGAGAGGATTAGGCTGTCTTTTTACACACAAAAATATAAATAAATTCATTTTTAATTTGTAAAATAAAACACTCCTTCAAAAACAAACTGTGGGTACTGCAATTCAAAGGCTTCATTCCGATGCTCTGCATATTATCTTTGAAGTAAAAGTATTTAATCTATGGTTATTTGCTTCATTACAATTTATGGGAGTGCCTATAGGCATTCTCCCATAAACTGTAATAAGACCAACATATTGTAGACGCAAATAAATACGCATCAATCAAAAAATGTATAAAGTGTTGTGTCTCCCTGAGTTTGTACTAGTATTGGAAGAGATTGAAAGGTAATAAAAATGTCCTATGAGGTAGTTCAAATTTAATGAAGGATTTCCTGAGAATAAAAACACTTTTAGCCTTATTTTGATGTCAGCATACTTAAACCCTTTACCCAACACAGATTAACATCAACAATAATACTAGTGTTCATTTGTTCACTTTCAAAAATGACATTTTTCCTTCTCTTCTTTGTTGACCTCACCACAAACTGTAAAAGAAAAATAGCATGTGAACACACAGCTGTCTGAAAATCAGAATAAGCATCACAGTGCCCTCTTGGGCACCCTGGGAAGAAGGCTCAAAATTTGGTGCAGGTCATTTTCAACATATTGCTTTACACATTGAAAATTAACATATAGTGACTACTAAAAGAGGAAATGACTTGTTAATTAGCATTGCAATTTAAGTTTATACTGTCACACTGGCGGTTTTTAACCCTTTACCTAACATAGCAGCCAAAAAGGCGAGAAAATTAACTAGGATAAGCCTATCACTGTCTAAATATCTCAGACGTTTCTCAATAAAACCATACAAATATGGATATCATTAGAACCAGCTCATCGAGCTGGTTCTAATGATATCCATATCTGTATGGTTTTATTGAAGCATTTTAAAATTTGTTTTAAAAAAATCATGACATCGACGCCGCAGCTGCGATGGGTGGAGCAATCTCACAAAATTCTAAGTTCATCAAGGGCCATAATTCCAAGAAAAATATTTGGAACAACACATGCATTGAACAGTGGCTAGTCATCAATAAGATACACTTACATGCCAAATATAAAGTCATTCCATCAAGTATTTCAAAAGTTATTGAGTTTTGAAACTCGTTGGTCACAGACAGACCAACATGAAACTCGTTGGTCGCAGACAGACCGACACAACACATGCATTGAACAGTGACTAGACATCAATAAGAAACACTTACATGCCAAATATAAAGTCATTCCATCATGTGTTTCAAAAGTTATTGAGTTTTGAAACTCGTTGGTCACAGACAGACCAACATGAAACTCGTTGGTCATAGACAGACCGACAGACAGACCGACACTGCCACTTATAGAGCTGCTAGTCGTAGCTAAAAATGTGAAATTTAATTTATTTCTTAAAAGTATTGTGTTCAGTAAAAGGTTAAACTCAGATTCTAAAAAATTGAGCAGAATTTTGCGTCGGTCAAAATGTCCTATGGATTTAAAAGAATGTCAGTCAAAGTATGTTTGGTGTCCATCATTGTCCTTGTCCCACCATTTGTTTGAGCCTTGCCCCGGGAAGTGATGCAATGCAAGTTGACTGTGGTAAAAAAAAACGTTTGTATGGGTAAAATAGGACAGAGTCAACAATGCTTGGTATGGAAGTCAACTAAAATGGGCAACATACAACTGATTAGCTTCACTTTATCTCCATGCTGCGGTCCTGATTAGCTTTGTGCAGAAATAAGTGACCTTAAACACCAATAATTTAATGAATAAATCTTTTAGAAAAGTTAAAAAATTTATAGTAATTTATATATTTTTTATACTTACCAATGACCCAGACTTAGCTGGTGCTAACTCTAATATTCTAGGGCCAAACACAAATTTTGCCCCATACTTTTATCCACTGCGCACGCGCAGTAGTCAAGGATGTCCGAAATTGGAGCCAAATCCTCATTCTTACAACCAGTGCCTGGTAAGTGTTATGTAATCAGCGGGGAGGTATGAGTTCCCAACTCATGGGAGGGCCATCCCCGACTGGGTCACTGGTAAGTATAAAAAATATATAAATTACTATAAATTTTTTAACATCTTTAAACTGTACCAATGACCCAGACTTAGCTGAATAGAAAAAAGGCTGGAGGGCCTAGGACATACAGGAAAATCCAATAGGCTCAATTACATGTAAACATAATCATCCCCTCAAGGAGAAGAGGAGAACAGGTTTTACATGTATCTTTCTTGTTTGTATCAAAAAAGAAAGACACAATACCATTCCGTAATTGAGCACAATAACATAAATGATCTCTATTAACATCCAGTATAACCCATTATACTAATCTATTTAAGGAAAGCCAATAAATAAAGATAGTCCAGAGAATGAGACTCTTTATACTCATTTAAAAGTGTCCGAGGATTGTATATTAGCGCTCGTATGACACGTGATATATACAAATGCTTCACACCGAGCTACACTTTAAAAATATTACATAAATGGGATAGACATTAGCTTTACCCTTTAAAACCATCCCCGCACCGACTCGGAATTACTGACTCCAGAGGAGGTATTTCCTTGCTTTTCACTATAAAGCAGGTGATATAAGGGAACACCATCCTTCCCCCCCCCCCCCCCCCCACACTTCCCCTTGCTCTGGGTCAAATACCCAGAACGAAAAGGGCAGCAGGACAGAGTCACTACCGGAACAGAAAGCCTGCATAACTATAGTTGCAACTGTTTAGTGGACGACATTCTGAGCAACAGATAACGGACCTAAACAACGTAGGTCGCCAGAAATGGCCTCAATATTTCTAAGATAAAAATTTGTGAACGTGGACGGCCGAGACCAATATGCAGCCTTCATCAGATCGGTAATAGCAACACTATTAGCATAAGCCCAAGATGTAGACAGCGCTCTTACTTCATGCGCCGAAATCTTAAGCACAGACTGCTGAGATGAAGATAATTTTTCATAAGCAGTACGGATAGTTAATTGAATCCACCTTGCAATAGAATGGACTGTAATGTCCTTTCTATTAGGTAGCAGAGACAGAAAGAAACGCTTACGTCCCTTTCTGATAAACTCAGATCTACGTTTGTAAATGTGCATGGCTCTAACTGGGCAGAGCAAATGCCTATGACCGTCTGAAGATGGAAGAGCCTTAATAACAATAGGTTCAGGATACTTATTAGGAGCCTGATTCTTAGCCAAAAATCCAACATTAGTAGTTAAAGTAATAGAATTACCAACACTACGATAGTGAAAATCATCGACCGATAGTGCATGAAACTCACTAACTCTTCTGGCAGAAGAGAAGGCTAAGAGAAAAGCTGTCTTATAAGATAAGAATTTGAAGTCCACTGTATCAAGTGGCTCAAATGGCGCTTCTTTTAGCTTCAGAACAACCCAAGCTAAATTCCACTCAGGAATTAACCTAAGGGTTCTAGGTCTATTTATCAAAAAGTTTTTCACTAACATAGATAAAGAGACATTAGATCCAATCTGTAACCTATCATGATGAGCATAGGTATCCGATAGCATAGACCTATAACCCTTAATGGTTAATGGCTGCAGTTTGATCGCGTCAAACAAATAGATCAGAAAATTAGCAATATCTGGAATGGATGGATCATAAATATCAATAGAATGATCCCTACACCACCTATAGAAATCCTTCCACTTAGCAGCATAATTTAGCGAAGAGGAGGTCCTCCTACAGTCAGAAATTTCATTCACTGCTTGTCCTGTAAAATGCTTGCCGTGCAAGAAGGACCGCACAATGGAAATACGTGAAGGTTGAGACCTTGCGGGTTGTGATGCAGTGTGCGCAATTTCCCCTGTGAAAGAAGGTCCTCCCATGGAGGAAGCTTCCGCGGAATGTCCCACAACAGACATCTGAGTAGATTTATTCATGGTCTCTGGGGTGACAGAGATGCTACCAACAGAATCTTGCAGTGAGATTGCTTGATTTTTAGCAATATCTGCTGAATCAACAGAGCTGGAGGATATGTGTATCCTATCATTCCGTCCCAAGAGATCGAGAGGGCGTCTACTGCAAATGCTCGAGGATCTAGGCATGGCGACACATACGTCTGCAACTGATTGTTGAGATGCATCGCAAATAAGTCTATCATTGGACGATCCCATTGGTAACAAATCTGATTGAATATTCGTTTGTTGAGAGTCTATTCTGACGGCAACATGCGACCTTTCCGAGAAAAGGAGTCTGCTAGAACGTTCAGACGACCCGGTATATGACGGACCGATAGGAGAACTTGGTGCTCTTGGACAAACAGAAGGATCCTTTCCGTTAAATTGAATAATGGTATGGAATGAGTGCCTCCCTGGTTTCGAATATACGCTACTACTGTCGAATTGTCGGACAGAATTTGAACATGCGAATTCTGAAGAATGTTCATCCACTGACGTAGCGCAAGCCATATTGACATCATCTCTTTGATGTTTATGTGCTTGTTTAGGAACTGTGGATCCCAAAGACCCTGGCACTTGGAATCTGTTGGGCTCAGAGTTGCGCCCCAACCTGTTTGGCTCGCATCCATCATTACCGTAAAACTCAGATCTGGCAGTTGCAGTGGTACTCCTTGAGTTAACCTCTGAATATCTGGCCAAGTCTGAATCTCTTGTTTCACTTGATTCGACAAGACAATGTTCGTTTCGAACAAATGAGTCTTCACACTCCAATTCTGAGTAAAAAATATCTGAGTGGACAAGTGTGTAGCCGTACCATCGGAATAAAATCTGCAGCAGCTCCACACAAACCTGTCAGTCTCATGAATTCTCTTGCTATAACTACTTCTGAGTGAAGACAAAAGGGAGCGTAACAACTGACTAATTTCGCTCTGGTTAACGGCAGATGAACGAGATTGTTGTGCATCTCGAAGCTCATTCCCAGGTGGGTAAATGACTTGGATGACACCAGCTCCAACTTCTTTTCATTTACTATGAAACCTAGACGTCTGAGCAGTTGCAGTAGACTCTGCACATCGTTCTGAAGTGTTTACTCATTGCCATACCTCTGAAGAATGTCGTCCAGGTAGGCCGACGTTACTACAGACGAATGAGCTCAGAAATGAGTCATTACCGAGTTCATTATTCGAGTGAATGCCCAGGGCGCTACATTCAGACCGAAGCACATCGCTCGAAACTGATAAACGACTCCTAGGACAGCGAAGCAAAGATACTTTCTGAATGCTGGATGTACCATGACGTGAAAGTACGCATCTTTAAGATCTATGCTCGCAGCATAGTCGTTCACTCGAATGCTCGCTCTGACCGATCAGATGGTCTCCATATAAAATTTTGGAGCCACGATCAGCTTGTCTATCCAGCTCAGATCTATGACTGGATGAAACGAGCCGTCTGGTTTTGGAACCAGAAACAGGTGACTGTAGAAACCTGGAGATTCCTGGTTTTCTACGCCCTCTACAGCGTTCTTGTCCAGAAGAGATTGAACTTCTGATAGAAGCGATTCTCTCTTCTGAACATTTGACGGAAGCTGAGTCCAACGTGGACTTCGAGTTAACAGAGGTTTTTCCTTGAAGGACAGTTTTAGACCTTCGGAAATCACCCCTTGCACCCATGAGTCGTCCGTAATTGACAACCAATTGGTTAAGAAACTCAACAGCCTTCCACCAACTGGAACGCAATAGAGGTTTCACCTCCTGGACCTGCGAGGCCTGCGGGAGGAGAAACCATGTCCTCCACGACCCGCACCACGTCCCGTCAACCTAGACCTAAGGGCATCTGACCTGTTATCTCGGCCAGTATAACGGCCCCTGCCTGAGTCGCTACTCTGACGGTCTATATAGTAAGACATAGAGGCTTTCTTAGATCCTCTATAGGAACTTCCCTTGGACGTATTCGCCCCCGAAGTACCTGCCTTACTCTTCTCTGCTGAGTCCGACTTTTTAGAAGCAGATTTAAAAAGCAGAGAGTCCGAAGCTTTCTTAGTAATCTGATCATAGATAATAGAAAGCTTTCCGTCGAAGAGAAGCTCTCTGGAGACCGGAGCGACTCGAAGAGAGTTTTTCACCTTACTGTCCACTCTAGTGGACGCAGCCAGGGCAGCATCACGAAACAACTCTTAAGGAAGTTGGAACATCCTGAAATTCTTTCCCTTCGAGACATAAGGATAACGCTCTGGTAAGGTAATCTGCATAAGATAATGCGTCTAAATTAATTCTATTAGACGATATTGTCGTCTCCAGTATACTGGAGTTAATAGACATGGATGCCTGTAATGACAATTCCAGGTCTTCAGCCTGGTCGTCCAAACGCAGAGGAACTCTCGGCATGCCTTGTCCTGCCATTTCAAATCTATGTCTCACATTGATGAAAGGCAGCTGTATAGCGCTAGGTGATAAGAAACTGGATTTGCCAGTCTTAGAGGCTAGCTTGAATATAGCGTCATTCAAAAGTTCAAATGTCCGTGTGACATTAACATTACTGGACTGGGTCGGAAACTCAGGGACAGTGCCCCTAATCCAGCCGAAAAAGTCTGTGTCCAGTGACGCTATCAGTCTCTTATCTGGTAATGCAGCATTTTGGTCCGGAGGAACAACATCTGGAAGGTGTTGCCGGATGAAATTTATGGCCACCTTATGTTGTTCCGAAAGGGAAAATTCCAGTTCCGCTGAGTCCCTTTCACCATCTGACTGGACCATATGAGATTCTCGGTCGTCCCTTTCTGACTCTGCAGGGGAGCGAACCGACCCAGCTTCATTAGACAATTCCTGTTCCGAAAAAGTTTCTGATGGCTGCTGGGATGCTGCAATGAGTTGAGCTATCTGTGATAGCAAGTCCGTCACGAAGGCCTGAGGAGCCGCGGTCTTACGGGATTTAGCCGCTGGGAGCTCCTAGGACGTTACTTCCTGCATACTTCTTTTATGCAAACATCCCGACTAGTGAGGCCTCGTGTCCTTGGCTACCGGATGGCATGACCTGATCGATGTGGAATCCCTGGTCGGTGACGCAGGCTGGATATCAGAAGTCACGTAGCCAAGTTGCGGTCATGTGTGCTGCCGTGAGGATGAGGAAGAAAATAGACTAGTTGCGCCAGACTGTCTATACAACGGAGCGTCCCGAGGGGTGGACGTATGCTCCGACTGACGAACATTACGTACAACAACATCTAGTCCCAGATGTTGTTGTAAGAGAGAGGGGACTCTCTCGCTCGTGGTCTGGGCAGACCTGGATGAGCTAGATACCGGACTGATTGGCTTCCTCTGTACTATCCTCAGATCCATCGTCGCCGGGTGTGCATGATCCATGTTTATAGTGCTCGCAACACCCGATTTTCCTTCCTGCACCGCAACGGACGAACACGGCTTCACAACGATTTCGTGAATGGTTGCTACACCGGGCGAGCTAGCGGGCAACAATGCCATCGATCCTACGTGGGACCTCTTAGGCATTTGTCAAATTTCATTGAGCACTTTTTCCGCTAGCTCTTCATTTATCTGCGACGACCGAGGCACACTTCGTGAAGACCTCACGGAAACATCACCCTGTTCATGTTCCTCTGAAAAAGAGACTGAAAAACTAGAGTGACCCTGTGGTAAGAGGGCCGGCATGGACTTCTCATCACTAATAATATACCATGACACACATCTCCAACATTTGTCATTTCAATTAGTACACATAGAGCAAGGATTAGTGTGAGTATACTGACTACAATTAATACACTGAACATGAGAATCAGAGGAAGACTTCCTCAAATTACAATTTGAACAAACTTCTTTCATATTGAAAAAAGTTAAACAGTCAATGTACTCGCACTAACCCTTGAAAATAAGATACATGATAATAATATAATCCATTACAAACATTTCCAAAAATAATTCGAATGAAAAAATTTTCAAATTGAGCCCAAGTTCCCAATGGGAACAATGAGTCCAAATAGATCCCAAAAAAGCCTAAGTGTGGACAAAAATTTTAAATCATGTCTAAAAATTAATGTTACACTTAGGACAATATTATGTATCTGAGCTAAATAGATGACAAGGAATCACTGTGTGAAGTAACCATTGTCAATGTAAACAAAAGTTAATAAAACTGGAAACAAGACTCCAGGCACTGTAAAATATGGCCCAAAATCAGTAACCAATTTTAACACTATCCGATGTAAAACAGAGGCTTCCTGAGAAGAAACTGCAGTATATCGAATGGTAGATGCATGACTGAAACGCCTAACCACCCTAGGGTGAGGACATAACCATGGGGAAAAACAGAATTATCATTCTGTTACCAAGCCAAACTCCCAAGAAATTTCATTGTAAAATAATTACGAAAATAATGCCAAAAACATGGGAGAATAGCAAGGGGGGAATTAAGGAAAGGGAGAGAGGAAACACTGAACAAACAAAGGAATTTTCATGGCAAGAATGAAAATATCAGGCCCATGCCCCGAAATTAGGGAACATGAAATAATTTTTCTTAAAAATTATAAGTTACAGCCCTGAACACACATCCTTCCACTGTTTCTTCCTCTCATCCTTTTACTTCGATCCTTAGGTCCACCATTTCTCTCATGATTATGTGTCTGGCATCATTTAAACTGAGATTTAAAGCACAGATATCAGTGTGATGTTACTTATTTTAGGGCCAAACAAAGAATGAGGATTTGGCTCCAATTTCAGACTTCCTTGACTACTGCGCATGCGCAGTGGATAAAAGTATGGAGGACCACATAGGACATCTAATTTTGGGATTTTGATGCAAAATTTGGGGATTGGGGGGCAAAATTTGTGTTTGGCCCTGGAATATTAGAGTTAGCACCAGCTAAGTCTGGGTCATTGGTACAGTATAAAAATATAGAGTGAATCAGTAGACACTGCCAGAAAAAACTTTATGAAAATGTGAAGCAACTTGAAAACTTTCCGACATATAAAGGCTTCCCAGCTGACTACCTGTAAGACAGATTTGCTTTTCGACTCTTCGGTTTACTTGACAAATCAAGGAAAAATAATTTTCTTCGTGAAGGTTATTCAACATGATATAAGGATTAGTGCATGTGTTGTCATTGACTATGCCCATACAGTTTCTAGTGATGTGGTGTAGTTTCCTCCACTTCAGGTCAGGAACTATACATCACTGGGGATCCTATGGGCATAGTCAACTCCAAACTGTGCACTATTCGTTATATAGTTACCAACTGAATTGAAAGTATTCAAGAATTTTGAACAACCTATCTCCATGCGGTAGCAGAGAACCACATGGTGGCAAATTGTTACCGCATACACTAGGTTTCGTATTCATGGAGATAAGTAACTAACACACACCCTCCCTGACAGTTACTCTCTGATGATTGGTGGTTTTCATCAGGTACTCTGGCATCCTCCTCCCATAAAACTGTTTGATACCAAATGACCCTCACTGTTCAAAGTTTTGTGAATTGGTCGAGTACTGAATTATTTTTGGTTATCAAGATTTGTTCACATATCTTTGCCTTGTTACAATATATGGGAGAGTGCCTATTGACACTCTCCGAAAAATTGTAACAAGGCAAATCCTATCAGAAAAAATTTGTTAACTTCAAATGTAATATGAATTGTATCCACCAAAAATGATATCTTCAAGATACAGCACCTACAGTTAAGAACAGAGCCCAAATATGGGCTTCCAGCACTCGACCAGTTAAACCTCAATGATCATTCACACACATAAACATGTCGTTCATACAATCAATAAAAAGCATAAACTTGGGTGCACTTAAACCTTTACCCTACGAATCGCCCGCATCCGCCCGCGTAATATGCAGATTCAGCAGTTGAAAAAATTATTATTTTTCGAATAATTTCAACAAAACCATATCATGTGACCCCTCTTTGGGACGAGCTCGTTCCAATGAGGGGTCACATGATATGTTTTGTTAAAATTTTTGCCAAAAAAATTAAAAAACGATATTTAAATTAATAAATTTTGATACCATCTGCGTTGGGTAAAGAGTTAAACCATGAAAAGTACTCAAAACATGCTATTAATTGAAAATAGAATGTTTTCATTTTTGGAATTCACTTTAAAAAATATTTTAGGCCTCACAAAGTAGATCTTCTGATTCTCAGGCCATTTTTGTAAAATTACATGTGGGCAGGTATTTATAATGTACAGAATAGCATTGGGTGATGGTGTCTTTCATCTTGTGAGTGCAACAAGGCTTTGCAATGCTTTAGCATGCCTTGTTGCACTCAAGGGACAAATTTAGCAATTTTAGTAACTTGGGTAAAATAACAAGACATAAAACATTAAATTTTGGGGGTTTTTTGTTTGCATTGGTTATAAAAAGAAAGTATGTGGGAGCCAAAAGGACCACATGGGAGGTTCTCAGAAACAGATTTTTAACTTTTGTAGTCCTTACAGGAATTTTCCATTAGTTCCCTGAATCCTAAACCCTATGTAACATGTAACCAACTAACCCAATGCATTTTTACAGCATTGGTCAATGTATATTTTAATGTAGAGTGTGATATTGCAGCCTAATTCTGTGCAATGCCTATTGTTAGTCAGTGTATATTAGCTTTCCAACTAACTCTGTGTACAATGCATGAGTTAGTTAACGTTTTCTTTCTGGTTATAAATTATATCATTTCTATTACGTGACTAAGACTGTACATGGATAGCCTTAGATAGTGAACAATTTCATATAATGTTTGATATAGCAGTTAACTATTTTTTTATAACCAGAAAGAGACAAATTTCAACTCTCGAACTCCAGGTCATGTGTTTCAAACAAACAGGGGGAGGGTACCATCTGATTTTGTCAGCACTTAGAATTTTGCAGATGGCAGTTGGAAAATATCACTCAAGGGGGATGGGTTCAAAGGTTTTAACAAAAGATTGATGTTTGGCAGTTGGGGGGGGGGGGTGTACTATTGAAAGAAAATTCAATGACAGCACTTCCCCAACCCCTGATTAAAATCCTTTCAATAATCTTTAACAACATCCCTCCTGATCCCAGGCATATATTTTGAGTCAGTATTGTTGTGTGTTCAAGTGAAAGCCTGAACAAAAATAAATGGCATCAACAAAGTACTGATAACAGTCTAATCAAAGGGAGATAACTGTAACTATTATCCCCTCAATGGTTATAAGAGCTTATATCAATCTTGTGTTTGTTTGCTTCTTGAGGTTTAACAAGACCTTTAACAGTCAAGGTCATATCATTTCACATTGTATTATGGCTAAAGAAAGTCCTAGATCTACAAGAGGACCAACATTTTAACTAAGGGTATCAATTCAACAACAAACTAATTCAGTATAGACAGAACTAGCATTGGTTGAAGGTCATGCATAATAAAAATATATTGTGCCTTAGCACACAACACTATCTACCCTCTAATTGAATAAATTGTGTTACCAACGAATGCAATGAAGAGGATGCTTTTGAGGATCAAACCTATGATCTCTTGAACAGACTTTCAGTACACAAACCAATGAGCCAATGTGTTCCCAGAAAGCAGTGAAGTAAGAATATTATTATTGATTAAAGAATGGGAAGTGAACTAAAATGTTATAAACTCCGGGAAATTGTTATTAAACATTTTTTCTTGATCTTTTCAATGAGATTGGTTACAAGGCAGTCAATACTTGATTGCAGATTTCTATTATGACATTCTAAGGTAAACTGTAGGAAGGCTAGAAAGGCAAAGTAAAATTTTCTCTATCAAAACTGTCGGAATCATCAAAAAAAATTCAATGTAAAATTTTAGTAAATTACATCCAACCATTCCTGATTTCATTAGAGATATATGGTTGACCTTTCTGATGATTTATATGTTTGACCCAGAGGTGTGACACTGACTTAGAAGGCAATATTATACTACTCAATGTTTGCTAAGCACCAAGGACATGAACTACCTGTTTTACGTTTTGGTTGAAATATTGTAATGAAAAGTGTATATATTTTTTATTTAATTACATCTTTAATGATTTAAGTAAAGAAAGTTAAAAAATTTATAGTAATTTATATATTTTTTATACTTACCAATGACCCAGACATGGCTGGTGCTAACTCTTAAAATATAGGGCCAAACACAAATTTTGCCCCCCAATCCCCAAAATTTGCATCTAAAACTAAAGAAAACATGTCCTGAAAGGCCCTCCACACTTCGCCCCTACTGCGCATGTGCAGTGTCAAGGACGTTCCGAAATTGGCGCCATTTATCATTCTAATAACCAGTGCCTGGTAAGCGCTATGTACTCAGCGGGGAGGCAAGAGTTCCCAACTCCTGGGAGGGCCATCCCCGTCTGGGTCATTGGTAAGTATAAAAAATATATAAATTACTATAAATTTTTTAACATTTTTATACTGTACCAATGACCCAGACATAGCTGAATAGTAAAAAGGCTGGAGGGCCAAGGACATAGAGCAAAATGGAATACGCTCAATAAAATAAAATAGAGTCATCCCCTGTAGGGAAAAGAAGTAATAGGCCTTACATGTATCTTTCTTATTTATGATAAATTAGAAAGATACAACACCTTCCAAAATTGAGCTTCATACATCCATGTACTCTATTAATATCCAATATAATCCTTATACTAATAATTTTTAAAGTAAGCCAATAATAAAGTAAGTCTAGAGAATAGAGACTCTTATACTCCTAAAAGTGTCTGAGAATTGCATAATCATGTCCGTTGACATATGCAATATTCAAAAGCTATACTTTAAAAACTAAGACTTGAATGAATTTTATAAACTTAAACTTCTCACTAAACAACCATCCCAATAACAGCTCAGAATTACTAACTCCGGAGGAGGTATCCCCTTGTTTTCATAGTAAAACAGGTGACCCAAGGGAACACCCTCCCCCCCCCCCCTTTTTCTTGCCCTGGGTCAAATAGCCCAGAGCGAAGAGGGCAGCCGAACGGAGACACTGCCGAAACAGACAGCCTACCTAGCTATAGTAGCAACTGTTAAGAGAATGACATTCTGAGCAGTAGATAATAGACCTAACAAAAGAGGCCTCAAGAAATTGACTCGATATTTCTAAGATAAAATTCATGAATGTGGATGGCTGAGCGCAATGAGCGGCCTTCAAAAATCTACAATAGCGACACTATTAAAGTAAGCCCAAGAAGTAGAAGAACTCTTACTTCATGAGCCGAAATCTTAAGCACAACTGCTAAGTCAATGATATACCATAAGCAGTACGCTAGTTAATAGAATCCATTAACAATAAAATGGAGCGTAACGTCCTTCTACTAGACATCAAAGACAGAAGAAGCTTACGCCCTTGTAATAAACAGATATCTGTTTATAAATACATAAACTGTACCCGGAAAGAGTAAAGGCCTATGCCCATACGAAGACGGAAGGACCTTAAAATAATAGGTTCCGGATAATAGGAGCCTAACTCTTATGCAACAATCCAACCTAAATAGTAACGGAAGTATTGATTCCGAAACTATGAAAGTGAAAATCATCCATCGATAGTGCATGAAACTCACTGACTCTACAGTAAAAGAGAAACCAACAGAATTACTGTCTAAAAGGTCAGAATTTGAAAACTACTGTTTCCAGAGGCTCAAATGATTACTTAGCTAAATAAGAACCGAAGTTAAAATCCGTATAGGAATTTAATCTAAAGATTCTAAGTCTATTTATCAAAAAGTTACTAACTGACTTAGATAAAGAGACAAAAGACTCAATTGTAAACTATCGTAGAGTGCATAGGTATGAGGTAACATAAACCTATAACCTAAATAATAACAGGCTGCAGTAGATCTTGTGAAACAAGTATACTAAAAGTAGCAATGAGTAGTATGGAGGGATCAACAATATGAACATAATGATCCCTACACCATGACGGAAGAGCCTCCACTTTAGTCGCATAGAATAGCGAAGAAGAGGATCTCCTATAGTAAGAAATCGCGTCCAAAGCTCGTCCAGTACAGTGCTTACAATGCAATACGGACCACACAACGGAATACATGAAGGTTGCGACCTTGCTGTTGTGATAAAGATGACACGATTTACCCAGTGAAAAAAGATCCTCACATAGAGGAAGATTTCACGTTAAGATCCACAGTAGACAAGAGAGTAAATTACTCATGATCTCTGTGAAGATAGAGATGCTATCAACAGAAATGTATTGTGGTTGTTTATCTTAGCAATACCTGCTAAAACAACAGCGCCGGAGGATACGCGTATCCTATCATTCCGTCCTATAGATCAATAGAGCGTTAACACTATTAGCTCAGAGATCTGGACAAGCCAACACATACGTCTGCAATTGATTAGCAAGCTGTGTCATAAATAAAACATCATTGGGCGCTCCCATAGATAGCAAATCTGATTGAATACTTGTTTGTTGAGAGTCCTTTCTGACAGCAACAAGCGACCCGTAAGAGAACGGGAGTCCGATAAAACAATCAGACGACCCAGAATATGACGGACCAAAACTGAACTTGGTGTACTATAACCAACAGACGGATTCTTTCCATTAAATTGAATAACGGAAACGAAAGAGTGCCTCCCTGGTTCCGGAGATACGCCACTACTGTTGAATTAACGGACAGGAATTTGGGCATGCATTTCTGAATAATGTTCATGCAATGACATAAAGCAAGCCTAAAAAACATTATTCCGCGGAAGTTAAACTGATAGCTAAAAGACTGCGGAACCCAAAGACCCTGGCACTTCGAATCCGTAGGGATCAGTATATATCCCAATCTGTTTGACTGGCAACCGTCATAACAGCCACACTCGGGTCCGGCAACTGTGGCGGCACTCTCTGAGTCAACCACCGAATGTTTGCCCCAGTCTGAATCTCTTGTAACACTAGATAGACAAGAGAATGTATAAATCGAGCAATTCATGGATTGCCGGAAAGTTGCCGTCGAAGAGAAGCTCCTCCCAGAACGAAGCGACTCTGAGAGAGTTCTTAACCTTACTATCCACGCGTGTGGATGTAGCTAGGGCTGCGTCACGTCTAACCAACTCCAATCAGCCACTGAAGGGCGGAGTTATACGTGAACAAACTACTGCCCTCAAAAGAAATTACATTGAGAATAATATCCCGTAAATCTTTTCTTGAAGACGTAATGATAACGCCTCAGTAAGGCGGATTACGTATAATAAAGCGTCTAAGTTAAGTCTACTATACATAATGTCGTTCCCAACATTGAAATTGGAAAAGACATAAACGGCGAAAAAGAATATATGCAGTCTTTAATCACACCGTCTAGACGCATATGAACTCTCGGTATGCCCTGCTCTGCCAAAATAAACTATTTGTAAAAATGATAAAATGGCAGAAATGAGCCACGCAGACAAGAAACTAAACTATCATGCTTAGTAGCAGGCTTGTATATATATATAAATATATAGCGTCGAAAAATAAAACACATGTTGTAATGACAATATTGGACTGCGTCGGTAAGTCAGGGACAATGTCCCTGTACCGATCGAAAAATCCGAGTCCAATGACGCTATAAGTCTCTTATCCAAGATCGCAGCAATGAAGTCCGAAAAATAATCACTGGAAGAAATGCCAGAAGATATGAAAGGCATCTTCCGATACTACTAAAGGGAAAACTCGAAATCTTTCGAATCCCTTTCGCCATCCTGTCGGACCCTATAAAGCGTTCGGTCGTCCGTAGTTGATGCAACCGCGGACCGCACCGACCCAGCGCCGTCGGATAATTCGTGATTCGACCGAGAAACTGTCAATTGCTGGGATGCTGCGAAACAACTGTGCTAACTCGGATAGCACGTCCGTCACTGAGGCCTGAGGAGAAGCGGTCTTACGATGCATTGCCGCTGGAAGCTCCGTGATCGTTACCCCGTGCATACTTCCAATATGCAAGCGAACGGAGTGTATAGGCCTCGTGTCCCTTGGCTACCGGATGGCGCGACCTATTCGCCGTGGAATCACTGAATGCCGAAACTGATCGGATACTCGAGGTCACGTAGCCAATGTGCGGTCGTGTGCCCCGCTGTGAGGATGAGGAAGCATTAAAGACAGTCTCTCGGACTGTCAATATAACGGAGCGTCCCGAGCAACGGACATATGCTCCGAATGTAAAATATCTGAACCACAACATGCGGTCCCCTATGTTGTTGGCTTCCTCCGATCTGTCCTCAATCTGCCGTCACTGGGTGAGTACTAAAGTAAATAAAGTGCTCGCATCACCCAAATCTCCTTCCTAGACCGCAACGGACGAACCCGGCAGCCGAACCATTCGATGAATTACGCTACACCGGGTGAGCTAGCGAATGTCACACCGTAAGCGATAGACATATTCCATGAGCACTTATTGCCGCTAACTCTTCATTAACTATGACGACAGAGGCACACTTTTGAAAGACATCTCCATAACTCTTCGAACAAGAAACCAGAAATGCTTGGATAGCAAGCATAAAATAATAATATATATAGCGTCGTTCAATAATTCGAAAGTTTGTGTGACATTATTGGACTATGTCGGAACTGAGGGACGATGTCCCTGAACCGAACCAAAAATTTCTAAGTCCACCGACGCTATCAGTTTCTTATCCGGCATCGCAGCATATGTTGTTCCGAAAGGGAAAGCTTGAAATCCTCCGAATCCCTTTCGGTATCCCGTCGGACCGGATGAAACTTTCGGACGTCCGTACCCGCTTCCGCGGAGCGTCCCGACCCAGCATCGTCGGATAAAATATATGCGACAGATTCAGTTGATGCTGGGATGCTGCGATAAACTGTGCTATTAAGGAAAGCACGTCCGTTCCCGAGGCCTGTGCAGTAGCGGACTTACGATGCACTGCCGCCGGAAGCTCCGTGTACGTTGACTCCCGCACACTTCCTATGCGAACGTCCGGAGTCTGCAGGCCTCGAGTCCCCGGCTACCGACCCAGCGCTGTCGGATAATTCTCGATCCGACACCGATTCTGTCGGCTGCTGGGATGCTGCGATAAGCTGTGCTATGTGCACAAGAATGTCCGGCGTCGAGACCTGCGGAGGCGCAGTCTATCGCTGCTTCGCCGAGGGCAGCTCCGCATCAGATGGCTCCCGCATACTTTTCCTATGCGAACGTCCGGAGTCCATCGGTCTCGAATCCCTGGCTGCCGGATGGTGTGACCTGGTCGCCGAAGAATCCTTGATCGGCGAAGCTGGTAATATATCGGCGGTCATGCAGCCAAGGTGCGGTCGTGTGCGCTGACGAGAAGAGGAAGCCTTAGCAGTCTCAGCGGACTGCCTATACAACGGAGCGTCCCGAGCGACGGACGTATGCTCCGCTAGCGACACATTTTGTACCACAACATCTGGGGCCAGATGTTTTTGAACGAGAGAGGGGCCTCTCTCGCTTGCCGTCCGGATGGACCGGAACGAGCTTTGAACCGGACTAAAAGGCTTCCTCCGTTCTCCCTCCGATCCGCCGTCACTGGGTGTGCATTAAGTTAATTTTATAGTGCTCGCATCACCCCAAAATTCCTTCTAGACCACAACGGACGAACCCGGCTGCCGAACCATTCGGTGAATGGACGCTACACCGGGCGAGCTAGCGGACGTCAAAGGCCGTCGAACCTACTAGGGTCCTCTTAGGCAATTGGCGTATAACATGAGCACTTTTCCGCTAGCCCTTCATTAATAGTGACGACGGAGGCACACTGTTGGAAGACATCACAGATACATCACCCTAATCTTGATCGTCTGAAATAGAAATTGATAAAGTAGAGTGACCCTGCGGGGAAAGGACCGGAGTGTCCAAATCCCCAACAACATACCGTGACATACGCTTCCCATATTGTCATCGAAATCATATGATACAGAACAGGAGTTAATGCGAGTACACTGACCACATATAGAATGATAATAAAGTCAGAGGAAGACTTCCTCTTAAAACAATTGATCAATATCCTTTCAATGTGAAAAGAAAACAAGTCCTGGTACTCGCACTAACCCCTGGCAATCAAAATACATAATAATAATATGATCCATTAATATAGAAAAAATAATTGAAATCAAAATATTTTGAAAAAATATTTTTTCAGAACAGCCCAAGTTTCTGAAAAGTAACGTTGAGCCCCAATGGATCCCAAGCCTAAGTGTGGACAAAAATTTTAAAAATATTTTAAACAATTTATTCAACACTTACGAACAATAATAATGTATCTAGTTATGATTAAAATAACATAAAGATATTATTTATTACAAATTCCCCCCTCACACAGAGGGCTGTTGTAAATGTAAACAATGAGTGTAAAAACACTAAAATAAGACTCCAGGCACCCAGGCCCGAAATCAGTTACCAAAAATACACTATCTGATGCAAAACAGAGACTTCCAGGGAAGAAACTGCAGAACATCAGATGGTAGATGCAGAACACAACGCCTAACCACCCGTAGGTGAAGACGTAAACATGGGGAAAGAACAGAATTCATTCTGTTATTCAGCTAAAACTCCCAAGAAAATTTAGTAATAATAATTACAGAAACTATGCCAAAAGCATGGGAGAATAGCAAGGGGGAACTTAAAGGACAGGGAGAGAGGAAAACACTTATAAAACAGTGTAACTTATAATCAGAATGACGACAAAATGGCTGCTGCCTTGAAAATAGGTAACTTAACATAATTTCATTAAAAAATTTTAAGTTACAGCCCTGATAATATTCTGTCACACATTTTTTTCCTCTCCTCCTTCTCTATCCTCCTTAGAATCACCATTTCACTAATATTTATGTGTCTGGCATCATTTAAACTGAGATTTAAAAGCACAAAGATCAGTCAGATGTTAACTGATGAAGGGCCAAACTTAGAATGATAAATGGCGCCAATTTCGGAACGTCCTTGACACTGCGCATGCGCAGTAGGGGCGAAGTGTGGAGGGCCTTTCAGGACATGTTTTCTTTAGTTTTAGATGCAAATTTTGGGGATTGGGGGGCAAAATTTGTGTTTGGCCCTATATTTTAAGAGTTAGCACCAGCCATGTCTGGGTCATTGGTACAGTATAAAAATTTAAGATTTTATTTGTGTTTGACATTATTTTTTAGCTTTTGAATACGATAACCATGGAAAATAGATATTATTGGTAAAAGAAGAAATTTTTAAATATGCCAAAAAGTTGACGGAGCGAACTGATATGGTTTCAATATCGAGTATGAGACCCATTACTGTTAATTATAGCTTGACAACACCTTCTCATGCCAGTCAGGTTCCTGGTGGTCCTTTGTGGGATGTTGTTTCATTCTTGGACCAGCATGGCACCAAGCTACTGGACACTTCTTGGCTGGACTGGACGGCTGAAATTGCAAGCTGCAACTCATTCTCGACATGTTCAAATGGATTGAGGTCAGGGGATCTTGCTGGCCAGTCCATACGCTCAATCTCCCCCCTCTGTCGGTACTCCCCGACAGCATGGGCAACATGAGAACGGGCATTATCATCCATCAGAATGAATCTATCACCCACTGCACCTGCATACAATCTGACATGGACATCCAGGATCTCATCAATATACCGTTGTACAGTCAATGTACCATGTTCAAGAACACAGAGCTCTGTGCATCCATCCCTGCTGGTGCCACCCCAGACCATGATTGATCCTCCACCATAGCGGTCATACTCAGCAATGTTGGCTGCATGGAATCGCTCTCCTAGTATTCTCCATACCCTAGAATGCCTATCTGTGTAGTCTAGGCAGTACCTTAACTCATCTGTAAAAAGGACAGGTCGTCAATCTTCTCTGGTCCATCCAACATGGTCCATGGCCCATTAATATCGTGCCTCGCGGTGGTTCTGGGACAGTGGAATGCGAATACACGATCTTCTCGATTGAAGACCACCATTGTGCAACCTTGCCCGGATAGTCTGCATTGAAACATTTACCCCGGATGCATTCTGAAGGTCACTGTGAAGCGGGGTTGCTGTGGCAAAGCGGTTCCTACGGGCCTAAATGATCATAAACTGGTCTTTAGCTGCAGATGTTGCCCTGCCTCTGCCACCACCATGCCGTCTTACTGGTGTGCCATACTGCTGAAATCTTGTCTAGGCTCTGGTGATCACCGTATGGTGCACACCAAGGGCTTCACCAACCTGATGATGGGCAGCCCCTTATTCCACCATCCCTACAGCCCACCACATTTCTGCTTCAGACAAATGTCTTCTTACATTTGCATTTGCCTTATTCAATCATTAAATCACAAGGGTTTGCATTGAAATGAAGATTGAATACCCTACACATGTCATGTACATGTAGACAGTACACAAAAACATCATGAAAATCAAGGGGTACATGCTTTTCATGACTGTCACGAAAAGTCTGCCTGTCAAGAGAGCTAATGTAAACACTGGCGACCATCTCGATACATTCCTCAATCATATCCACCAAAAAGATCGTAAATATGTCACAATCAAATTTCACAATGATGTGTCAAATATTTGGTGATTAGCAAACTTTGAGTAATATATTTTACCTTTCAAATTTTTCCCAAATCTAGACATTAGTTTTGATTGGTTTAACATTTGCTCAGCAAGTGCAAACTTGATCTTGGAGTTCTGAATCTCAGTGGACAGATAAAAACAAAGAAACACAAAGAAAGTCAATTTTTGTAGTGAAAGTTAAAAAATTTATAGTAATTTATATATTTTTTATACTTACCAATGACCCAGACATAGCTGGTGCTAACTCTTAAAATATAGGTCCAAACACAAATTTTGCCCCCCAATCCCCAAAATTTGCATCTAAAACTAAAGAAAACATGTCCTGAAAGGCCCTCCACACTTCGCCCCTACTGCGCATGCGCAGTGTCAAGGACGTTCCGAAATTGGCGCCATTAATCATTCTAATAACCAGTGCCTGGTAAGCGCTATGTACTCAGCGGGGAGGCAAGAGTTCCCAACTCCTGGGAGGGCCATCCCCGTCTGGGTCATTGGTAAGTATAAAAAATATAGAAATTACTATAAATTTTTTAACATTTTTATACTGTACCAATGACCCAGACATAGCTGAATAGTAAAAAGGCTGGAGGGCCAAGGACATAGAGCAAAATGGAATACGCTCAATAAAATAAAATAGAGTCATCCCCTGTAGGGAAAAAGAAGTAATAGGCCTTACATGTATCTTTCTTATTTATGATAAATTAGAAAGATACAACACCTTCCAAAATTGAGCTTCATACATCCATGTACTCTATTAATATCCAATATAATCCTTATACTAATAATTTTTAAAGTAAGCCAATAAATAAAGTAAGTCTAGAGAATAGAGACTCTTATACTCCTAAAAGTGTCTGAGGATTGCATAATCATGTCCGTTGACATATGCAATATTCAAAAGCTATACTTTAAAAACTAAGACTTGAATGAATTTTAAAAACCTAAACTTCTCACTAAACAACCATCCCAATAACAGCTCAGAATTACTAACTCCGGAGGAGGTATCCCCTTGTTTTCATAGTAAAACAGGTGACCCAAGGGAACACCCTCCCCCCCCCCCCCCCCCCCTTTTTCTTGCCCTGGGTCAAATAGCCCAGAGCGAAGAGGGCAGCCGAATGGAGACACTGCCGAAACAGACAGCCTACCTAGCTATAGTAGCAACTGTTAAGTGAATGACATTCTGAGCAGTAGATAATAGACCTAACAATAGAGGCCTCCAGAAATGGACTCGATATTTCTAAGATAAAATTCATGAATGTGGATGGCTGAGCGCAATGAGCGGCCTTCAAAAATCTATAATAGCGACACTATTAATGTAAGCCCAAGAAGTAGAAGAACTCTTACTTCATGAGCCAAAATCTTAAGCACAACTGCTAAGTCAATGATATACCATAAGCAGTACCGATAGTTAATAGAATCCATTAACAATAAAATGGAGCGTAACGTCCTTCTACTAGACATCAAAGACAGAAGAAGCTTACGCCCTTTGTAATAAACAGATATCTGTTTATAAATACATAAACTGTACCCGGAAAGAGTAAAGGCCTATGCCCATACAAAGACGGAAGGACCTTAAAATAATAGGTTCCGGATAATAGGAGCCTAACTCTTATGCAACAATCCAACCTAAATAGTAACGGAAGTATTGATTCCGAAACTATGAAAGTGAAAATCATCCGTCGATAGTGCATGAAACTCACTGACTCTACAGTAAAAGAGAAACCAACAGAATTACTGTCTAAAAGGTCAGAATTTGAAAACTACTGTTTCCAGAGGCTCAAATGATTACTTAGCTAAATAAGAACCGAAGTTAAAATCCGTATAGGAATTTAATCTAAAGATTCTAAGTTTATTTATCAAAAAGTTACTAACTGACTTAGATAAAGAGACAAAAGACTCAATTGTAAACTATCGTAGAGTGCATAGGTATGAGGTAACATAAACCTATAACCTAAATAATAACAGGCTGCAGTAGATCTTGTGAAACAAGTATACTAAAAAATAGCAATGAGTAGTATGGAGGGATCAACAATATGAACATAATGATCCCTACACCACGACGGAAGAGCCTCCACTTTAGCCGCATAGAATAGCGAAGAAGAGGATCTCCTATAGTAAGAAATCGCGTCCAAAGCTCGTCCAGTACAGTGCTTACAATGCAATACGGACCACACAACGGAATACATGAAGGTTGCGACCTTGCTGGTTGTGATAAAGATGACACGATTTACCCAGTGAAAAAGATCCTCACATAGAGGAAGATTTCACGTTAAGACCCACAGTAGACAAGAGAGTAAAATACTCATGATCTCTGTGAAGATAGAGATGCTATCAACAGAAATGTATTGTGGTTGTTTATCTTAGCAATACCTGCTAAAACAACAGCGCTGGAGGATACGCGTATCCTATCATTCCATCCTATAGATCAATAGAGCGTTAACAATATTAGCTCAGAGATCTGGACAAGCCAACACATACGTCTGCAATTGATTAGCAAGCTGTGTCATAAATAAATCATCATTGGGCGCTCCCATAGATAGCAAATCTGATTGAATACTTGTTTGTTGAGAGTCCATTCTGACAGCAACAAGCGACCCGTAAGAGAACGGGAGTCCGATAAAACAATTAAACGACCCGGAATATGACGGACCAAAACTGAACTTGGTGTACTATAACCAACAGACGGATTCTTTCCATTAAATTGAATAACGGAAACGAAAGAGTGCCTCCCTGGTTCCGGAGATACGCCACTACTGTCGAATTAAAGGACAGGAATTTGGGCATGCGTTTCTGAATAATGTTCATGCAATGACATAAAGCAAGCCTAAAAAACATTATTCCGCGGAAGTTAAACTGATTGCTAAAAGACTGCGGAACCCAAAGACCCTGGCACTTCGAATCCGTAGGGATCAGTATTATATCCCAATCTGTTTGACTGGCAACCGTCATAACAGCCACACTCGGGTCCGGCAACTGCGGCGGCACTCTCTGAGTCAACCACCGAATGTTTGCCCCAGTCTGAATCTCTTGTAACACTAGATAGACAAGAGAACGTATAAATCGAGCAATTCATGGATTGCCGAAAAGTTGCCGTCGAAGAGAAGCTCCTCCGAGAACGAAGCGACTCTGAGAGAGTTCTTAACCTTACTATCCACGCGTGTGGATGTAGCTAGGGCTGCGTCACGTCTAACTAACTCCAATCAGCCACTGAAGGGCGGAGTTATACGTGAACAAACTACTGCCCTCAAAAGAAATTACATTGAGAATAATATCCCGTAAATCTTTTCTTGAAGACGTAATGATAACGCCTCAGTAAGGCGGATTACGTATAATAAAGCGTCTAAGTTAAGTCTACTATACATAATGTCATTCCCAACATTGAAATTGGAAAAGACATAAACGGCGAAAAAGAATATATGCAGTCTTTAATCACACCGTCTGGACGCATATGAACTCTCGGTATGCCCTGCTCTGCCAAAATAAACTATTTGTATAAATGATAAAATGGCAGAAATGAGCAACGCGGACAAGAAACTAAACTATCATGCTTAGTAGCAGGCTTGTATATATATATATATATAGCGTCGAAAAATAAAACACATGTTGTAATGACAATATTGGACTGCGTCGGTAAGTCAGGGACAATGTCCCTGAACCGATCGAAAAATCCGAGTCCAATGACGCTATAAGTCTCTTATCCAAGATCGCAGCAATGAAGTCCGAAATAATAATCACTGGAAGATAATGCCAGAAGATATGAAAGGCATCTTCCGCTACTACTAAAGGGAAAACTCGAAATCTTTCGAATCCCTTTCGCCATCCTGTCGGACCCTATAAAGCGTTCGGTCGTCCGTAGCTGATGCAACCGCGGACCGCACCGACCCAGCGCCGTCGGATAATTCGTGATTCGACCGAGAAACTGTCAATTGCTGGGATGCTGCGAAACAACTGTGCTAACTCGGATAGCACGTCCGTCACTGAGGCCTGAGGAGAAGCGGTCTTACGATGCAATGCCGCTGGAAGCTCCGTGATCGTTACCCCGTGCATACTTCCAATATGCGAGCGAACGGAGTGTATAGGCCTCGTGTCCCTTGGCTACCGGATGGCGCGACCTATTCACCGTGGAATCACTGAATGCCGAAACTGATCGGATACTCGAGGTCACGTAGCCAATGTGCGGTCGTGTGCCCTGCTGTGAGGATGAGGAAGCATTAAAGACAGTCTCTCGGACTGTCAATATAACGGAGCGTCCCGACCAACGGACATATGCTCCGAATGTAAAATATCTGAACCACAACATGCGGTCCCCTATGTTGTTGGGCGAGAGAGGGACCTCTCTCGCTCACAGCCCGGACGGACCTGGACAAGCCAGGAACCGGACTAACAGGCTTCCTCCGATCTGTCCTCAATCTGCCGTCACTGGGTGAGTACTAAAGTAATTAAAGTGCTCGCATCACCCAAATCTCCTTCCTAGACCGCAACGGACGAACCCGGCAGCCGAAGCATTCGATGAATGTACGCTACACCGGGTGAGCTAGCGAATGTCACTCCGTAGGCGATAGACATATTCCATGAGCACTTATTGCCGCTAACTCTTCATTAACTATGATGACAGAGGCACACTTTTGAAAGACATCTCCATAACTCTTCGAACAAGAAACCAGAAATGCTTGGATAGCAAGCATAAAATAATAATATATATAGTGTCGTTCAATAATTCGAAAGTTTGTGTGACATTATTGGACTATGTCGGAACTGAGGGACGATGTCCCTGAACCGAACCAAAAATTTCTAAGTCCACCGACGCTATCAGTTTCTTATCCGGCATCGCAGCATTCTGGTCCGACGAAAGAAGCTGTAGAAGACCAAGTCAGATGACATACACAACAGCATATGTTGTTCCGAAAGGGAAAGCTCGAAATCCTCCGAATCCCTTTCGGTATCCCGTCGGACCGGATGAAACTTCGGACGTCCGTACCCGCTTCCGCGGAGCGTCCCGACCCAGCATCGTCGGATAAAATATATGCGACAGATTCAGTTGATGCTGGGATGCTGGGATAAACTGTGCTATTAAGGAAAGCACGTCCGTTCCCGAGGCCTGTGCAGTAGCGGTCTTACGATGCATTGCCGCCGGAAGCTCCGTGTACGTTGACTCCCGCACACTTCCTATGCGAACGTCCGGAGTCTGCAGGCCTCGTGTCCCTGGCTATCGGATGGTGTGACCTGGTCGCCGAAGAATCCTTGATCGGCGAAGCTGGTAATATATCGGCAGTCACGCAGCCAAGGTGCGGTCGTGTGCGCTGACGAGAAGAGGAAGCCTTAGCAGTCTCAGCGGACTGCCTATACAACGGAGCGTCCCGAGCGACAGACGTATGCTCCGCTTGCGACACAATTTGTACCACAACATCTGGGGCCAGATGTTGTTGAACGAGAGAGGGGCCTCTCTCGCTTGCCGTCCGGATGGACCGGAACGAGCTATGAACCGGACTAAAAGGCTTCCTGCGTTCTCCCTCCAATCCGCCGTCACTGGGTGTGCATTAAGTTAATTTATAGTGCTCGCATCACCCAAAAATTCCTTCTAGACCGCAACGGACGAACCCGGCTGCCGAACCATTCGGTGAATGGACGCTACACCGGGCGAGCTAGCGGACGTCAAAGGCCGTCGAACCTACTAGGGTCCTCTTAGGCAATTGGCGTATTTACATGAGCACTTTTCCGCTAGCCCTTCATTAATTGTGTCGACGGAGGCACACTGTTGGAAGACATCACAGATACATCACCCTAATCTAGATCGTCTGAAATAGAAATTGATAAAGTAGAGTGACCCTGCGGGGAAAGGACCGAAGTGTCCAAATCCCCAACAACATACCGTGACATACGCTTCCCATATTGTCATCGAAATCATACGATACAGAACAGGAGTTAATGCGAGTACACTGACCACATACAGAATGATAATAAAGTCAGAGGAAGACTTCCTCTTAAAACAATTGATCAATATCCTTTCAATGTGAAAAGAAAACAAGTCCTGGTACTCGCACTAACCCTGGCAATCAAAATACATAATAATAATATGATCCATTAATATAGAAAAAATAATTGAAATCAAAATATTTTGAAAAAATATTTTTTCAGAACAGCCCAAGTTTCTGAAAAGTAACGTTGAGCTCCAATGGATCCCAAGCCTAAGTGTGGACAAAAATTTTAAAAATATTTTAAACAATTTATTCAACACTTACGAACAATAATAATGTATCTAGTTATGATTAAAATAACATAAAGATATTATTTTTTAGAAATCCCCCCCTCACACAGAGGGCTGTTGTAAATGTAAACAATGAGTGTAAAAACACTAAAATAAGACTCCAGGCACCCAGGCCCGAAATCAGTTACCAAACATACACCATCTGATGCAAAACAGAGACTTCCAGGGAAGAAACTGCAGAACATCAGATGGTAGATGCAGAACACAACGCCTAACCACCCGTAGGTGAAGACGTAAACATGGGGAAAGAACAGAATTCATTCTGTTATTCAGCTAAAACTCCCAAGAAATTTTAGTAATAATAATTACAGAAACTATGCCAAAAGCATGGGAGAATAGCAAGGGGGAACTTAAAGGACAGGGAGAGAGGAAAACACTTAAAAAAAACAGTGTAACTAAATAATCAGAATGACAACAAAATGGCTGCTGCCTTGAAAATAGGTAACTTAACATAATTTCATTAAAAAATTTTAAGTTACAACCCTGATAATATTCTGTCACACATTCTTTTCCTCTCCTCCTTCTCTATCCTCCTTAGAATCACCATTTCACTAATATTTATGTGTCTGGCATCATTTAAACTGAGATTTAAAAGCACAAAGATCAGTCAGATGTTAACTGATGAAGGGCCAAACTTAGAATGATTAATGGCGCCAATTTCGGAACGTCCTTGACACTGCGCATGCGCAGTAGGGGCGAAGTGTGGAGGGCCTTTCAGGACATGTTTTCTTTAGTTTTAGATGCAAATTTTGGGGATTGGGGGGCAAAATTTGTGTTTGGCCCTATATTTTAAGAGTTAGCACCAGCTATGTCTGGGTCATTGGTACAGTATAAAAATACACAAAGTAAGAAAACTTCCATCATAAGACAACTATCTGAAAGATGAAGTGATATCAACAGTGTAATGGAAGGGAGATAACTTTAACCAATTCCTAAGAATTGAATGCAATTTTTATAATCTTTATTGGAGTATGAACGTGCAGGAATGGGTACAAATTATGTATGAATCCCTCCGGGATTACTCCAATAAAGATTATAAAAATTGCATTCAATTCTTATAATTAGATTCCTGTTTAAACTACTTTTTACCAAACAACAAAGCAGAAAGACGAAATAAAACATGTACGAACGAACAAGGTGAAAAACCACTCTCACAAAAAAGAAAAAGTGCACAACTCTGAGTTGAGCACCGGTTTTCGGCATTGCTCCAAATTTGTCAAATTGACGTCTTTCACAACAAAACTTGGAATGTTCAAAACAATTTATTTAACATATCAGTAAACTATAATCACTGATCACTACGAGGGGTGCTAAAAGTTATAAACCCGCCAAAACACCGCCCGAATTACATTCTGTCAACTGCGCTCTACCGTAAATGCGGGTCAAAGTTTGACCAAATGTATTCATTGGAAAATGAATTACATTTGATCATGATGTTTTCATCCAGCTGACCAATGGGAATTGAGTATTTGGACCCAAAACATATAACTACGTTAACAATGTAATTATTTCTCAATGAATTTTCAGTAAAGTTGTTAAGTACAGTATAAAGATATATAAATTTTATAATAAATTTCCTTTTTTATTATACCTACCGCAATTATTTACTATAGGCTTGCACTACAGTGGAAGAACCTAACTCGGATAAAATACTCTCTATTTAATCTTTCACAAGAGATTTGGGAAAGAAAAGTGGTGTAAAAACACCACGAAAAAATAAGCCAAAACTGGGTCAAGCGCCATCGGCACACACCCAGTATGGGACGCTCTTCCATAGTACAAATCCACGACTTCCGTAAACCAATGCGCAGTGCATCATGAATTCATCATTCTTTTGATTCCGACAACGCAGGAGTTATGTGATCAGCGGGGAGGAAGGATTCTTACCCGAATAAGAAGATGGGAGGGCCTCCATGTAAACAATTGCAGTAGGTATAATAAGAAAGGAAATTTATTATAAAATTTATATTTCTTATCAACCTACCTTGCAATTGTTTACTACAAGCTGAATAGACAACAGGATGGAGGGAATCACATAACCAACCCACACATAACTCAATAGCACTGGAACCGTGGACAGAGGAAGAGACCCCTAGGCCTATCAAACCATAGCATCACAAACATTAGAAAAGACAATGAAAGATGAGGCGTATGGTGAAGTGCGACGCACAGACAGAAAGGGCAGTAATAGGACAGAGCTGGAACTGACCCTGAAAAAAGCTGAATGGCTGGGACAGACGACAGCCTGAGCCAAAGAAAGAGGGCCCCGAGGACAAAGGTCCTCTGTCGGCTCCTACAACTGTCACAGATAAAAGGAGAATGTAGCATTTCTCCAGTAGGCTGCCAGTATAACATCCGTCATCTGACAACATGACAGAGTTATTAAAAGAGGAAGACAATGCACGCACCTCGTGGCAGAAAAAACAATTGGTAATACAATCACCAGTAGCTAGACGAGCGGAAGCTGCACGAATAGCAAGACAAATCCATCGAGAAATGGATGAAGGAGAGATCTGGCATGTGAGAAAACGCATATCCATCCAGGATAAAGACGCGAACGCCCCCCACACCCAAGCAGAGCAGCGACCAAGAAAGTGACCATCTTGGAGTAAACTGCAAAGTCCTAGGCCTTTTCAAGGAAAAGAGCTATACAAGCTTGGAGAGGCAAGGATGAGTGTCGAAACAATGCGGCACCACATATGAAAAAGGTCTCCGAAGCATGGACTTGTACCCATTGCTGGAGACCCCCTGAAACAAACATATACCAGAAACTCCACAAGCGGTGTAATCAAAGGACCTGAGGCTGAATTGGAACCGGCAGGAAGGCGTAGCCGACAAGACCTCCCAAAGGAGGGCCAGAGCGTCCACGGTGAAAGCCAGAGCATCTGGACACGGGGACACGAAAGTGTCCACCTGATGGTTCCAACGAGTCACAAAGGGATCGATGGAACACTGCCATGTTGAGCATCCACTCGGTGGAAAAGAACCTGCCCCGTCGGGACAGGGAGTTGGCTAGGACGTTCAGACGACTGGAAATGTGACAAACAACCAACCTGGCGTTGACATCCTGAGCGAGCAGTAGAAGATCCCGAGCCAATTCGTACATTGGAACCGAGTGCATGCCGCCCTGGTCCCGAATGTAAGCAACCACTGTCAAATTGTCGAACAACAGAAGGAACTGACAATTCAACAGGTGAGGGATCCACTGCCTGAAACTCAGAAGAGCACGAAGCTCCTTTTGGTTAATGTGTAGAGATGCCCGATCCTGGTCCCACATCCCGTGAAGGGAAACACCTAGAGGATCCAACATCGCACCCCATCCGAGATCGCTGTCAGAATGCAATCGGACGTGGGTAAGTCCAACGCATCACCCTGCGTGATCCACTGAACATTCGTCCAGTGTAGAAGGTGAGGATAAGAGATTCTGGTAACTGAAGCACCAGATCCAGAGAATCGACATTCGGCCTCCAACGACTGAGCCGAAAGTGTTGGAGAGGTCGGACAAGCAGCCGACCTAGAGGAATGAGATCCATTACCGAACCGCAGGGACCAAGCATACCCCATGCTGTCGCGGATGTGGACTGGGAACAGAGTCAGAGCAAAAGCTGAGAGAATCACAGCCCTGGCCTGGGAACCGCCACCATATTGAACTGAGTGTGGAAGGTCATCCCCAGATGACAAAACGACTGAAAAGGGACCAGATCCGACTTCTCCTCGTTGACTCTGAATCCTAGCGATGTGAGCAAGCTCAACAGAGTGTCGACATCCAACTCCAGTAAGGCAGCATTGGAATGCCTCTGGAGGATATTGTCTAGATATGCCGAAGTAGTCACCCTGGACTGTGTGCGATGGAAGGCTATCACATGCGACATCAGTCGGGTGAAGGCCCAAGGAGCCAGGTTGAGGCCGAAAGGCATGGCCTTCATCTGGTAAACTCGTCCCAGAAAAGCGAACCTGAGATACTTCCGCGACACCCGATGATTCGGAACGTGAAAGTAAGCGTCTGGCAGGTTAATGCTGGAAGCAAAATCTCCCTGGAGAATGGAATGGCGGACCAACCTGAAAGTCTCCATGCTGAACTTGGGAGCAACGATAGACTGGTTCAGGATACTCAGATCGATAACCGGTCGGAGTCGGCCGCCCTTCTTCGGCACCAAGAACAGGTGGGAATAAAACTCCACTGACTGAATGTTCTTGACGACCTTGATCGCCCCCCTTGGCCAGGAGATTGTCTATCTCCGTGGACAAAAAGCTCCTGATGTAAGACGTCTGAAGGAACTGTGGTTGGAAGAGGCTCTCTGGACAGAGTGGGGTGCCTTCGGAAGGATATTCGCAGCCCGGACCGAACAACATCTAACACCCAAGGATTCGATGTGATGGAGGCCCAAAGGTCTGCGAACTCTGCTATCCTTCCTCCAACCTGGAGGAATCGAGGTGAGGACCTTCAGATAGAGCCTCGAAGAGACCCGCGAGAGGAGAAACCACCTCCTCTACTGAAAGAAGAATCCTGAGACTTCCCTCTAGCCTGCCGGCGCTTACCCTTCCCCATGAGTAAGAAGTAGAAGCGGTGGCAGAAGGATCAGCCCTTTGCTTTGCAGAGGAAGCAGAAGGGTACTTGTTAGGCTTTGAGCGGTCTCTGCCTCCCCTAGAAGGCTGATCAAGCTGACGAAGCAGCAGCTGATCTTTGGAATGACGTAGGATGTCATCCCGGACCGTCGACATGGAACCCATGGAACAGTAGCAGACATGCCAAAGAAGCAGATCGAAAAGCAGCGCGCTGCCCCCAGGAAGGGATCGGCCTGTGTCCAGCACAGAGTCCCTTTGAACAAGTTCCAAAATAGCCGTGTCACAGACATGCGTGTGAGTAAGATGCATGAGCGCCTTGGACAGCACATGCAAAGGGGTCTGTACATCGTCAAACCTATCTGGAAGCAGATATGACGTGATCGGAGAGAGAAAGCATACCCAGCATTCCCCTCGATAAGCCCAACATGGACTCCAGAGTCGTCATAGGAATGACGGCCGACTTGGGCTTGGAAAGCCCGAGGGAATTGGAGTCCTGATCCAAAACCGTCAAAGTCTGGCAAACTGACGGATTGGCGAAATCATAGAAACGATAACACACCGGAGGCAAAAAGGTGTCAACCCTGGTGAAGAACGGAGCCTTCATAGCCTTGGAACTCAGCTTAGAGTCCAATGCTGAAAATGCTTCAACCACCTGTACTGACTGGCACGGTCGAAGATGCCCAGAAGCAGGTTGCTCCACAGGCTGTAGGCGCGCAACCGATGATTGCAGCCTGGCTGACACTGTCGGATGGTTTGATGGTTGGAGATCCGGAAGGAACCCAAACACAAAGTCAAGAGCTGCCCCCAAGTCAAAAGACTGCTGGCTCTCGACATCAAAGATGGCTGACTCCTCCCCGGAGTCAGAAGACACATAGCCCAACATGGGCAAACCAGCCGATGCCCCCCCCCCCCCCCCATGGTGTAGGCACCAGGGGGATCAGAAAGCGACCTGTTTCCAATCCCAGGAGGCGGCACCATAGGGGGCACCTGGAAACTACTCGCTGCCTCGCTGGAAGCAACAGGAAGGCTCTTACTCTGAGTGAGTAAGGAGAGGGCCTCCCTAAGCTCACTGCCCATACCAGCCGGTTCTACATGGGAACGAACCAGCAAAGTGGCTTCACACCTGACCCTCTTAACCAGCGAAGGGTCACAATCCTCCAATACACCCGAAGCTGGGCGACTGGGCAGCAGCCGAAACATCTGAGGGCAGACGTGTATAGGGGTATGACACACCCCGAGGATCAACATAGCAGGAACTCGAGAGAGTTGCCGCAGACCTCTGCGGGGCAGAAGGTCCAGGCTGCACAGAAGGCGTTGGTCCCACAAAACTGGCCGTGTGACCAGAATGAATGGACAGAAAATGCCAATGACAAAACTGTGGTACTCGAAGGCGCAGAGACCACAGTAGAGGGTCCGGCTGGCAGCCACTTCCAACTTCGCCGAGTTGAAGTCAGGGAAGGCTGAGGCCGATACCCCCACGTCTACACTCCCAGACACTGCTGCAGACCACTGCAGGTATAAAACTATTGTGCTCAACGGCTGAGAGGACACAGTAGGGGGTTCAGTCGGCAGCCACTTCCGACTTCGCCGAGTTGAAGTCGGGGAAGGCTGAGGCCGATACCCCACAACCACACTACAGACATCCCTGCAGACCCTTGCAGGGATAAGCTGAGGCCAGCTAAAAACGGTGCCCAAGGACGTTGTAGACGGAACAGCAGTAGCAGCAGATACGACGGGAGCTGCTGGAACTGACGGAAAAGCGGAGAGAGCCACCTAGCTCGGCCTCCAAAGGAGGAGTCACAACCCTAGTGACAGCCTCAGATGTTGACTGGAGAGGGCGCATAGTCCCGGAACCAGGCATCTCTTCACCAGAAATCCAACAGCTCCTGCAGTATCCACCACAGTGAAAAAAACACATTCCCCATGGAAGGGGAATAACTCTCACCAGACATGGTCGAGTCGGGAAGCCCCGAAACGACATCTTTCACCCCCCCCCCCCCCCCCCCCCCCCCCCCCCCCGCTGGTGCAGGAGGAGCTGCACATCCCTCACAGAGGGGGAGCAATTCTCACCAGACGTGGTCGAGTTGGGCGGCCCGAAACGACAGTGTCCCCCCCCCCCCCCCACATGGGAGCTGGAGGAGCTGCACATCTCCCACAGAAAGGGGTATAACTCACACCAAATGTGGTCGAGTCGGGGGCCCCGAAACGACAGCGACCCCCCCCCCCCCTGTGGGTGTGGGAGGAGCTGCACATCCCCTGCAGAGGGGGTATAACTCACACCAGATGTGGTCGAGTTGGGAGGCTCCCAAAACGACAGCGTTCCACACCACCCAAGGGTGTGGAAGAAACGGACACAAGAACGCACCAAGGAGAGGGCAAAAGGAATTGCCCTAAAGGAACCGAACTGGAAATAACAGAGGTGAGAGCAGTAGAAGAAAAAGGTGAACTCAACAGAAACAGAAAGTAGAAGAACACCCTCAACTATGTGAGAAGGTGGCAGAAAAAAAAAATGTGGGTACACAAAAGAACCCAGACGGCTGACAGGGACCGAAAAAAACAGAAATTCAGCCCTCAACAGAGTGAAGAAATCCTGTCCAGACAGTCCCTGATTGACACCTACCTCCAATAACAATTAAATTTATCAACCGAAAAATTCATTGTCGAACCGCGTTGACGCGAAGTCGAAAACAAATCATTCACAAAAACGGAATAGTAAATAATATACAATGAGAATGTGGTTGAAATTTATTTATTTATTTATTGATGTTTAAGGTCGCATATTTATGCACAATGGCTAACCATGACTGTGACAGTTTTACGGGTGGAGGAAGCTGGAGTACCCGGAGAGAACCACTGAGCAACGACGAGCAGCTGCCAGCTCCCCAACATCGTAACTCCGCACTGCAGCACAGGCAGGGTTAGATTGGTTGAAGACATGCATACCATCAACGTGCAGTATGCCTTAGTACATGGCATCATCGTGCCCCCACATGGGCAATGGAGATGAAGTGTCTTGTCCAAGGACACAACGCGGTTGCCGTAGGTGGGATTCGAACCGAGGACCTCTCGGCTTGCAGCCTGCCCCTATACCTACTGAGCCACCGCACTCCCATGTGGTTGAAAATATTAATGAGAATATATAAAACACAGTCCTGTTATTATACAATCTTCAGATCCATAATTCCAGTCACAGGAAAACCATTATCGACGAGTTGAATTATCACTGTTACATAGCAAAACAACACACATCCACCACGTGTGCGGATAATCAAAAGAATGATGAATTCATGACGCACTGCGCATTGGTTTATGGAAGTCGTGGATTTGTACTATGGAAGAGCGTCCCATACTGGGTGTGCGCCGATGGCGCTCGACCCAGTTTTGGCTTATTTTTTCGTGGTGTTTCTACACCACTTTTCTTTCCCAAATCTCTTGGGAAAGATTAAGATTAAATAGAGAGTATTTTATCCGAGTTAGGTTCTTCCACTGTAGTGCAAGCCTGTAGTAAACAATTGCAAGGTAGGTTGATAAGAAAGGATATTGAACAGGAAAATGATGTTGATCTCCATACAGTAATGATATAATTTTTTGTGGTGTGTTGAATTGATTGCCTTAGTAAAAATAAAGAACTGATAAAAATCTGATGAAAGGAAGAAAACCGTTATCATTATCTCTGAATGATTATAATAAAGAAGATCCAGTTTGTGATTGTTGAGGTTTAACCCTTCACCTAACATGAAAAGCAGACGACACTTGCAAACAATATTCTTGAAAAACAATTTTTTTAATTTTTGTCTCAAAAACATAGGTTATGACCCCTCACCGGAATGAGCGTGACAAATTTAATTCCAAAGAGGTGGTCATAACCTACGTTTTTAAGACAAAAATTGAAAAAAATAATGAAAATTAATTGGTGACTTTTGTGAATAGTGCTGGCCGGTTTTGGTAGTTATTTTGGGTAAAGGGTTAATGGCACATTCCAAATCAGGATCACATCCAACAATGTGGTGTCACAAAAGAAACCACAGTATCCAGAGAGAACTACTGATCAAGGGCAAGTAACTTTCACCCTATCCAACACACTAATCCTGTACAGGCAGGACTAGCATTAGTTGAATGTGTGTGTACAATTTCAAAATTTATTATTTTAAATACAGTAGAATCCTCTTATCCATTTTGCCAGTGAAAATTATTCAATTAACAGGAGTATACAAGTAACAGGGGTTTGGTCAGTTTCCTGTTTTCTGGAGGTAAACTGAGCATTTATTCTAGAATATCTTCTTTGACAGAGCTCAAAGAGCTCTGTCAAACAAGATATAATAGAATAAATGCCTGTACTGGTTGTAGTGAGGCCAAAAAGGTTGATAAATAAGGGGAATTTGGTGCGTGTCACAGTAATTTTTTCGATATACTACAAAAATTTATATACAATTAACAAGAGTTTACTCTACATAAACCCATATGCAATTAACAGATCAAATTTGTACTGAAGGTATGGTAAATGGTTTTGTGTTTGAAAATAATCTTCAGTTAACAGGGATATACAATTAAGAGGTATCCAATTAAGTGGGCTCCACTGCATCATTTTTTAAATTTTAAAAAAAAAAATTTCAATAAAACCATATCATGTGACTCCTCTTTGGAATGAGCTCGTCGAGCTCGTTCCAAAGAGGGGTTCACATGATATGGTTTTGTTGAAATTTTTCGAAAAATAGTATTTTTTCAGCTGCTGAATTTGCATATTACGTGGGCGGTTGTGGGCGATTCATTGGGTAAAGGGTTAAGCAAAGTGTCTTGCCAAAGACATAATGCAGGTAATATTCATCAGGTTCTTATCTAAAACCTCTTGATCTGAAATCCAATGCACTAACCAATATCTATCTCACATGGTCTTCTCACATGAGACAAGCATATCTTGTATAGAAAGTGGGGGGAGAAAAGTGCACCATCGATGTGCCGTATGCCTTAGTAGACCAATGTGGACAATCAGAATGAAGTTCCCCCTGTTACCCCTGGTGGGGATTGAACCGTGGACCTTTCAGTTTGAAGTACAATTCCATAACCGGGGGCTGGCAGATCAAAGTGGAATTTTTCCCGTTAAACTGTAAAACAAAGTCATACTTCTGATTCAAACACTTTAGTGACAAAAACATGAACAAAAAAACTTTGATTAAAAAAATATTTGAATGGTTGGAGTTTTGTTATTCTTACTAATTATATGGCGGTACAGACAAAATTTTGTTCTGTGTAGACTGTCGACCATGAACATTGAGGTATGAGAAGTTGACAAAAATATTAACTGACATCATTAATCAATGTTACCGGACTTCCGTACAAACTGAATAATCACACTGATATAAAATACACATGTTTCACTTTAAATAAATATGCCCTGGTTGCACTCTCAAGGGTATAAGAGTACTTTCAAATTCTAAATGAATTTTTAGAACCGAAAGTTAAAAAATTTATAGTAATTTCTATATTTTTTATACTTACCAATGACCCAGACATAGCTGGTGCTAACTCTTAAAATATAGGGCCAAACACAAATTTTGCCCCCCAATCCCCAAAATTTGCATCTAAAACCAAAGAAAACATGTCCTGAATGGCCCTCCACACTTCACCTCTAATGCGCATGCGCAGTGTCAAGGACGTTCCAAAATTGGCGCCATTAATCATTCTAATAACCAGTGCCTGGTAAGCGCTATGTACTCAGCGGGGAGGCAAGAGTTCCCAACTCCTGGGAGGGCCATCCCCGTCTGGGTCATTGGTAAGTATAAAAAATATAGAAATTACTATAAATTTTTTAACATTTTTATACTGTACCAATGACCCAGACATAGCTGAATAGTAAAAAGGCTGGAGGGCCAAGGACATAGAGCAAGATGGAATACGCTCAATAATATAAAATAGAGTCATCCCCTCTAGGGAAAAAGAAGTAATAGGCCTTACATGTATCTTTCTTATCTATGATAAATTAGAAAGATACAACACCTTCCAAAATTGAGCATCATACATCCATGTACTCTATTAATATCCAATATAATCCTTATACTAATAATTTTTAAAGTAAGCCAATAAATAAAGTAAGTCTAGAGAATAGAGACTCTTATACTCCTTAAAAGTGTCTGAGGATTGCATAATCATGTCCGTTGACACATGCAATATTCAAAAGCTATACTTTAAAAACTAAGACTTGAATGAATTTTTAAAACATAAACTTCTCACTAAACAACCATCCCAATAACAGCTCAGAATTACTAACTCCGGAGGAGGTATCCCCTTGTTTTCATAGTAAAACAGGTGACCCAAGGGAACACCCTCCCCCCCCCCCCCCCCCCCCCTTTTTCTTGCCCTGGGTCAAATAGCCCAGAGCAAAGAGGGCAGCAGAACGGAGTCACTGCCAAAACAGACAGCCTACCTAGCTATAGTAGCAACTGTTAAGTGAATGACATTCTGAGCAGTAGATAATAGACCTAACAATAGAGGCCTCCAGAAATGGACTCGATATTTCTGAGATAAAAATTCATGAATGTGGATGGCTGAGCACAATGAGCAGCCTTCAAAAATCTATAATAGCGACACTATTAATGTAAGCCCAAGATGTAGAAGAACTCTTACTTCATGAGCCGAAATCTTAAGCACAACTGCTGAGTCAATGATATACCATAAGCAGTACCGATAGTTAATAGAATCCATTAGCAATAGAATGGAGCATAACGTCCTTCTATTAGGCATCAAAGACAGAAGAAGCTTACGCCCGTAGTAATAAACAGATATCTGTTTATAAATACATAAACTCTAACCGGAGAGAGTAAAGGCCTATGCCCGTACGAAGACGGAAGGACCTTAATAACAAAAGGTTCCGGATATTAGGAGCCTAACTCTTATGCAAAAATCCAACCTAAATAGTAAAGGAAGTAGTGATTCCGAAACTACGAAAGTGAAAATCATCCATCGATAGTGCATGAAACTCACTGACTCTTCAGTAAAAGAGAAACCAACAGAATTACTGTCTAAAAGGTCAGAATTTGAAAACTACTGTTTCCAGAGGCTCAAATGATTACTTAGCTAAATAAGAACCGAAGTTAAATTCCATATAGGAATTTAATCTAAAGATTCTAAGTCTATTTATCAAAAAGTTACTAACTGACTTAGATAAAGAGACATAAGACTCAATTGTAAACTATCCTAGAGTGCATAGGTATGAGGTAACATAAACCTATAACCTTAATAACAGGCTGCAGTAGATCTTGTCAAACAAGTATATAAAAAGTTGCAATGAGTAGTATGTAGGGATCAACAATATGAACATAATGATCCCTACACCAACGACGGAAGAGCCTCCACTTTAGCCGCATAGAATAGTGAAGAAGAGGATCTCCTATAGTAAGAAATCACGTCCAAAGCTCGTCCAGTACAATGCTTACAATGCAATACGGACCACCCAACGGAATACGTGAAGGTTGCGACCTTGCGGGTTGTGATAAAGATGACACGATTTACCCAGCGAAAAAAGATCCTCTCATTGAGGAAGATTTCACGTTAAGTCCCACAGTAGACAACAGAGTAAATTACCCATGGTCTCTGTGAAGATAGAGATGCTATCAACAGAAATGTATTGTGGTTGTTTATCTTAGCAATACCTGCTGAAACAACAGCGCCGGAGGATACGCGTATCCTATCATTCCGTCCTATAGATCAATAGAGTGTTAACAACATTAGCTCAGAGATCCGGACAAGCCAACACATACGTCTGCAATTGATTAGCAAGCTGTGTCGTAAATAAATCATCATTGGGCGCTCCCATAGATAGCAAATCTGATTGAATACTTGTTTGTTGAGAGTCCATTCTGACAGCAACAAGCGACCCCTAAGTGAACGGGAGTCCGGTAAAACAATCAGACGACCCGGAATATGACGGACCGAAACAGAACTTGGTGTACTATAACCAACAGACGGATTCTTTCCATTAAACTGAATAACGGAAACGAATGAGTGCCTCCCTGGTTCCGGAGATACGCCACTACTGTCGAATTAACGGACAGGATTTGGGCATGCGTTTCTGAATAATGTTCATGCAATGACATAAAGCAAGCCTAAAAAACATTATTCCGCGGAAGATAATTGGTTGCTAAGAGACTGCGGAACCCAAAGACCCTGGCACTTCGAATCCGTAGGGATCAATATTATATCCCAATCTGTTTGACTGGCAACCGTCATAACTGCAACACTCGGGTCCGGCAACTGCAGTGGCACTCTCTGAGTCAACCACCGAATGTTTGCACCAGTCTGAATCTCTTGTAACACTAGATAGACAAGAGAACGTGTAAATCGAGCAATTCATGGATTGCTGAAAAGTTGCCGTCGAAGAGAAGCTTCTCCGAGAACGAAGCGACTCTGAGAGAGTTCTTCACCTTACTATCCACGCGCGTGGATGTAGCTAGGGCTGCGTCACGTCTAACCAACTCCAATCAGCCACTGAAGGGCGGAGTTATACGTGAACAAACTGCTGCCCTCAAAAGAAATCACACTGAGAATAATATCCCGTAAATCTTTTCTTGAAGACGTAATGATAATGCCTCAGTAAGGTGGATTACGTATGATAAAGCGTCTAAGTTAAGTCTAGTAGACATCATTGTCGTTTCCAACATTGAGGTTGGAAAAGACATAGACGGCGAAAAAGAATATTTCCAGTCTTTAACCACACCGTCTAGACGCATATGAACTCTCGGTATGTCCTGCTCTGCCAACATAAACTATTCGTATAAATGATAAAACGGCAGAAATGAGCAACGCGGACAAGAAACTAAACTATCATGCTTGGTAGCAGGCTTGTATGCATATATAGCGTCGAAAAATAAAACACATGTTGTAATGAAATTATTGGACTGCGTTGGTAAGTCAGGGACAATGTCCCTGAACCGATCCAAAATTCCGAGTCCAATGATGCTATAAGTCTCTTATCCAACATCGCAGCAATGTAGTCCGAAATAACAATCACTGGAAGATAATGCCAGAAGATATGAATGGCAGCTTCCGATACTACGAAAGGGAAAACTCGAAATCTTTCGAATCCCTTTCGCCATCCTGTCGGACCCTATAAAGCGTTCGGTCGTCCGTACCTGATGCAACCGCGGACCGCACCGACCCAGCGCCGTCGGATAATTCCTGATTCGACCAAGAAACTGTCGATTGCTGGGATGCTGCGAAACAACTGTGCTAACTCGGATAGCACGTCCGTCACTGAGGCCTGAGGAGAAGCGGTCCTACAATGCATTGCCGCTGGAAGCTCCGTGATCGTTACCCCGTGCATACTACCAATATGCGAGCGAACGGAGTGTATAGGCCTCGTGTCCCTTGGCTACCGGATGGCGTGACCTATTCGCCGTGGAATCACTGAATGACGAAACTGATCGGATACTCGAGGTCACGTAGTCAATGTGCGGTCGTGTGCCCTGCTGTGAGGATGAGGAAGCATTATGGACAGTCTCTCGGACTGTCAATATAACGGAGCGTCCCGCCCGACAGACATATGCTCCGAATGTAAAATATCTGAACCACAATATGCGGTCCCCTATGTTGTTGGACGAGAGAGGGACCTCTCTCACTCACAGCCCGGACGGACCTGGACAAGCCAGGAACCGGACTAACAGGCTTCCTCCGATCTGTCCTCAATCTGCCGTCACTGGGTGAGTACTAAAGTAATTAAAGTGCTCGCATCACCCAAATCTCCTTCCTAGACCGCAACGGACGAACCCGGCAGCCGAACCATTCGATGAATGCACGCTACACCGGGTGAGCTAGCGAATGTCACTCCGTCGATCCTACAAGGGATCTCTTAGGCGATAGACATATTCCATGAGCACTTATTGCCGCTAGCTCTTCATTAACTATGACGACAGAGGCACACTTTTGAAAGACATCTCCGTAACTTTGCGAACAAGAAACCAGAAATGCTTGGTTATAGCAAGCATATAATAATAATATATATAGCGTCGTTCAATAATTCGAAAGTTGTGTGACATTATTGGACTATGTCGGAACTGAGGGACGATGTCCCTGAACCGAACCAAAAATTTCTAAGTCCACCGACGCTATCAGTTTCTTATCCGGCATCGCAGCATTCTGGTCCGACGAAAGAAGCTGTAGAAGACCAAGTCAGATGACATACACAACAGCATATGTTGTTCCGAAAGGGAAAGCTCGAAATCCTCCAAATCCCTTTCGGTATCCCGTCGGACCGGATGAAATTTTCGGACGTCCGTACCCGCTTCCGCGGAGCGTCCCGACCAAGCATCGTCGGATAAAAAATATGCGACAGATTCAGTTGATGCTGGGATGCTGCGATAAACTGTGCTATTTAGGAAAGCACGTCCGTTCCCGAGGCCTGTGCAGTAGCGGTCTTACGATGCATTACCGCCGGAAGCTCCGTGTACGTTGACTCCCACACACTTCCTATGCGAACGTCCGGAGTCTGCAGGCCTCGTGTCCCTGGCTACCGGATGGTGTGACCTGGTCGCCGATGATTCTCTGACTGGCGAAGCTGACTGGATATCCGAGGTCACGTAGCCAAGAGCGGTCGTGTGCGCTACCATGAGAATGAGGAAGCCTTATTGACAGTCTACTCCGGACTGACTATATGTCGGAGCGTCCCGAGCGACGGACGTATGCTCCGAATGCGAAACATTTTGTACCACAACATCTGGGGCCAGATGTTGTTGTACGAGAGAGGGGCCTCTCTCGCTCGCCGTCCGGATGGACCAGAACGAGCTATGAACCGGACTAAAAGGCTTCCTCCGTACTCCCTCTGATCCGCCGTCACTGGGTGTGCATTTGGTTGATTTATAGTGCTCGCATCACCCCAAAATTCCTTCTAGACCGCAACGGACGAACCCGGCTGCCGAACCATTCGGTGAATGGATGCTACACCGGGCGAGCTAGCGGACGTCAAAGGCCGTCGAACCTACTAGGGTCCTCTTAGGCAATTGGCGTATTTACATGAGCACTTTTCCGCTAGCCCTTCATTAATTGTGACGACGGAGGCACACTGTTGGAAGACATCACAGATAGATCACCCTAATCTTGATCGTCTGAAATACAAATTGATAAAGTAGAGTGACCCTGCAGGGAAAGGACCGGAGTGTCCAATTCCCCACTAACATACCGTGACATATGCTTCCGATATTGTCATCGAAATCATACGATACAGAACAGGAGTTAATGCGAGTACACTGACCACATATAGAATGATTATAAAAGTCAGAGGAAGACTTCCTCTTATTACACTTGATCAATATCCTTTCAATGTGAAAAGAAAACAAGTCCTGGTACTCGCACTAACCCCTGGTAATCAAAATACATAATAATAATATGATCCATTAATATAGAAAAAATAATTGAAATCAAAATATTTAAAAAAAATTTTTTCAGAATAGCCCAAGTTTCTGAAAAGTAACGTTGAGCCCCAATGGATCCCAAGCCTAAGTGTGGACAAAAATTTTAAAAATATTTTAAACAATTTATTCAACACTTACGAACAATAATAATGTATCTAGTTATGATTAAAATAACATCAAGATATTATTTTCCAGAAATCCCCCCCTCACACAGAGGGCTGTTGTAAATGTAAACAATGAATGTAAAAACACTAAAATAAGACTCCAGGCACCCAGGCCCGGAATCAGTTACCAAAAATACACTATCTGATGCAAAACAGAGACTTCCAGGGAAGAAACTGCAGAACATCAGATGGTAGATGCAGAACACAACGCCTAACCACCCGTAGGTGAAGACGTAAACATGGGGAAAAGAACAGAATTCATTCTGTTATTCAGCTAAAACTCCCAATAAAATTTAGTAATAATAATTACAAAAACTATGCCAAAATCATGGGAGAATAGCAAGGGGGGACTTAAAGGACAGGGATAGAGGAAAACACTGAAAAATCAGTGTAACTAAATAATCAGAATGACAACAAAATGGCTGCTGCCTCGAAAATAGGTAACTTAACATAATTTCATTAAAAATTTTTAAGTTACAGCCCTGATAATATTCTGTCACACATTTTTCCTCTCCTCCTTCTCTATCCTCCTTAGAATCACCATTTCACTAATATTTATGTGTCTGGCATCATTTAAACTGAGATTTACAAGCACAAAGATCAGTCAGATGTTAACTGATGAAGGGCCAAACTTAGAATGATTAATGGCGCCAATTTCGGAACGTCCTTGACACTGCGCATGCGCAGTAGAGGTGAAGTGTGGAGGGCCATTCAGGACATGTTTTCTTTGGTTTTAGATGCAAATTTTGGGGATTGGGGGGCAAAATTTGTGTTTGGCCCTATATTTTAAGAGTTAGCACCAGCTATGTCTGGGTCATTGGTACAGTATAAAAATATAGATTCTCGCAGCAAGAGTTGTATTAACTGGTAGAGTGCTAAATTATTTCTGGTCATCAAAATTGGTTCACATGTTTTTCCCTTGTTACAATTTATGGGAGAGTGCCCATAGGCACTCTCCCATAAATTGTAACAAGGCAAATTAATAGAGACTAAATTAGATCACTTCTGAGATAATATGAAGCACATCCACAGAATATGAAGCCTTTTTTTTTTTTTTGTTTTCTTTTCTTTCCAATTGTTTATTTGGTGATATTTTACAGAGGCCACGATTTTACAATCCTCTGTACAATCTCACGTGGCTAGGAGAGGCAAGAGGGAATACAAAATATTACATATTATGTTATCAAATCTGTCACAGCGAGATACTCTAACAATTGGAAAAAATGTGTATGTATGTGTAAGTATGTACAATATGGTGTATGTGGGGGGGGGGGGGGGGGGGGGGTAAGGGGGGTGGTCAGTGCATGTGTGTGTGAGTGCATGTGTTTATGTAGGTGTATTTGAGTGTGTTGTGGTGGAGGTGGGGTGGGCTTGGTGGGTTAGATTGAGACTGCTACTATGAAAAAGACGATAGAAGGGGTAATTTGAGATGACTTGCTGAGACAATTTGTTATTTGTATATGCAGGCATGTTTTGTCGATTAGCTCAGTTTTCCCTCGTTTGAAGGCAGACATCCTAGTGACTGGATTTGGTGTTCCCGGGAACTTTGCGGATGAAGAGGAAATGAGCGTGACTCTAAGTAAGGTGCAATGGTCTCAGGTCTTTAGTCCCCCCACAAATTTTAGTGCCCCTGAGTTCCAGAAAAGAATGTCCAAAATCACACTTAAAGTAACTTACCACTCATTACAGGCTACAAGCAAATATATATGTCTGAGGAACGGACTTTTGAGGTCGGAGGGATTACATCCACGCCCTGTGTGTCTATACAGATTACATGGGACTTCATGATACATGACCTCTTCTATCGGATTATTACAGAGGTAATGTCAGAAAAGGTAATTATTCGCAAGCAATATTGCAGAATATTCACTGGCTAGGTTATTTTTTGTACATATGTGTTCCTCTATTTCGTAAAATCTTTTTAGGCGGATTCTAAAGTTGGCGAGGCTAGGAGACATTTGTTGATATTTACACCAGTATATATGGTGTTTAGCCAAAATGATGATACTATTGACTATGTCATTAGGGTCTTCTGTTCCGAGTAGTATATTTCTTTTAGTCAAACAGATAGATATGTCCCGTTCTTGTAAAAATATTTGGCATTCCTTCCAGAATTCTTTGATTATGTTGCAGGACCAAAAGATATGGGAAATAGTTTCTTCTTCTTTTTTTGCAAAAATTACATAGAGGGGAATGAGCAGGAAGCCTTTAAGTAGTGGTACCTACACTTCGGAATAAAGCCCAAATATGGGCTTCCAGCACTCTACCAGTTAATTAAACTAATTTGGGTGAAAAAAAGATCTGTTGTCACAGGTTCCAAACAGTTGGGCACATATCTACACAGATCAATGGATGACTGACAAGCTTAAAAACTTCATGTAGACCAATCAACTGTATCTGATGTCTACTTTCTCTTTGATAGTTTTACCTTTCAAAGCTTTCCCAGATGAAGATATGGGCTGTGATTTATTCACCATCTACCTGTCAAGTACAACTTGATCTTGTATCTCAGTGGACAGAACTACAAAAAAACCCAAAGACTTTGTGATGAAAACACATAACAAGATATCTTCTAATATATAAGAAATCTTTCAGAAAGACAAAGTGTTATCAACAGTTCACTCAAAGGGAGATAAGTGTAACCATTTCTTCACAATGAATTTACAATGATGTTTGAGACTAGAATAAAGATAGAATATCAGAGGAACATGAAGTTAATCACCATACAATAATGATATATACCATACAATAATTCTATAATTAAATCCTGTATTGAGTGTTTTGTAGGGGGCTTGAGATCACTGAACATAGCTTTAATATTATAGTCAGTATTACTGAACATACCAGAAAATAAGTGGTCAGACAAGGACAATGTCAGGTACAAAAAGGCCAATGTCTCCCTGAGGTTTAAAATCATCAGTCAAAATGACTGATGCCAAAATTATTAATGAAGTTTAGTGATCAGAACATCATGCGTGCTGGAAATCATGTACATAACTAGCAAGCCTAAAAGTAATGATTATTGTAATTTCTGGTCCTGGCAAGTTTGGAAGTGTGAAGAAAGTGACTGTACAGCTCATCAGTATTAACAAGATGTGAAGGAATACAATTTGATATAGCCATACATGTAACTAAGTTATGTATGAAGGGTAATTCAGTTCCAAGTCAAAATGAAACCAATCATACCTTGTTTGGCAGGGCTCATTGAGCCCTGCCAAACAAGGTCTGATTGGATGAATTCTGAGCAGTTTTAAGATGAAGGTACACATACACCCAAAACACATTATTTCAAATAATCAAACTCCATTTTGTAATATGTCAGATATCATTCTTAAATGCCAGACATGATTCATTTGGTGTCTGACATTTTGTCTGGAAGCGCAATGAAAGTTAAAAAATTTATAGTAATTTCTATATTTTTTATACTTACCAATGACCCAGACATAGCTGGTGCTAACTCTTAAAACATAGGGCCAAACACAAATTTTGCCCCCCAATCCCCAAAATTTGCATCTAAAACCAAAGAAAACATGTCCTGAAAGGCCCTCCACACTTCGCCCCTACTGCGCATGCGCAGTGTCAAGGACGTTCCGAAATTGGCGCCATTAATCATTCTAATAACCAGTGCCTGGTAAGCGCTATGTACTCAGCGGGGAGGCAAGAGTTCCCAACTCCTGGGAGGGCCATCCCCGTCTGGGTCATTGGTAAGTATAAAAAATATAGAAATTACTATAAATTTTTTAACATTTTTATACTGTACCAATGACCCAGACATAGCTGAATAGTAAAAAGGCTGGAGGGCCAAGGACATAGAGCAAAATGGAATACGCTCAATAAAATAAAATAGAGTCATCCCCTGTAGGAAAAAAGAAGTAATAGGCCTTACATGTATCTTTCTTATTTATGATAAATTAGAAAGATACAACACCTTCCAAAATTGAGCTTCATACATCCATGTACTCTATTAATATCCAATACAATCCTTATACTAATAATTTTTAAAGTAAGCCAATAAATAAAGTAAGTCTAGAGAACAGAGACTCTTATACTCCTAAAAGTGTCTGAGGATTGCATAATCATGTCCGTTGACATATGCAATATTCAAAAGCTATACTTTAAAAACTAAGACTTGAATGAATTTTAAAAACCTAAACTTCTCACTAAACAACCATCCCAATAACAGCTCAGAATTACTAACTCCGGAGGAGGTATCCCCTTGTTTTCATAGTAAAACAGGTGACCCAAGGGAACACCCTCCCCCCCCCCCCCCCCTTTTTCTTGCCCTGGGTCAAATAGCACAGAGCGAAGAGGGCAGCAGAACGGAGACACTGCCGAAACAGACAGCCTACCTAGCTATAGTAGCAACTGTTAAGTGAATGACATTCTGAGCAGTAGATAATAGACCTAACAATAGAGGCCTCCAGAAATGGACTCGATATTTCTGAGATAAAATTCATGAATGTGGATGGCTGAGCGCAATGAGCGGCCTTCAAAAATCTATAATAGCGACACTATTAATATAAGCCCAAGAAGTAGAAGAACTCTTACTTCATGAGCCGAATTCTTAAGCACAACTGCTAAGTCAATGATATACCATAAGCAGTACCGATAGTTAATAGAATCCATTAACAATAAAATGGAGCGTAACGTCCTTCTACTAGGCATCAAAGACAGAAGAAGCTTACGCCCATAGTAATAAACAGATATCTGTTTATAAATACATAAACTCTACCCGGAAAGAGTAAAGGCCTATGCCCATACGAAGACGGAAGGACCTTAAAAATAATAGGTTCCGGATAATAGGAGCCTAACTCTTATGCAAAAATCCAACCTAAATAGTAACGGAAGTAGTGATTCCGAAACTACGAAAGTGAAAATCATCCATCGATAGTGCATGAAACTCACTGACTCTACAGTAAAAGAGAAACCAACAGAATTACTGTCTAAAAGGTCAGAATTTGAAAACTACTGTTTCCAGAGGCTCAAATGATTACTTAGCTAAATAAGAACCGAAGTTAAAATCCATATAGGAATTTAATCTAAAGATTCTAAGTCTATTTATCAAAAAGTTACTAACTGACTTAGATAAAGAGACATAAGACTCAATAGTAAACTATCGTAGAGTGCATAGGTATGAGGTAACATAAACCTATAACCTTAATAATAACAGGCTGCAGTAGATCTTGTGAAACAAGTATACTAAAAAATTGCAATGAGTAGTATGGAGGGATCAACAATATGAACATAATGATCCCTACACCAACGACGGAAGAGCCTCCACTTTAGCCGCATAGAATAGCGAAGAAGAGGATCTCCTATAGTAAGAAATCGTGTCCAAAGCTCGTCCAGTACAGTGCTTACAATGCAATACGGACCACACAATGGAATACATGAAGGTTGCGACCTTGCGGGTTGTGATAAAGATTACACGATTTACCCAGTGAAAAAAGATCCTCACATAGAGGAAGATTTCACGTTAAGACCCACAGTAGACAAGAGAGTAAATTACCCATTGATCTCTGTGAAGATAGAGATGCTATCAACAGAAATGTATTGTGGTTGTTTATCTTAGCAATACCTGCTGAAACAACAGCGCCGGAGGATACGCGTATCCTATCATTCCGTCCTATAGATAAATAGAGCGTTAACAACATTAGCTCAGAGATCTGGACAAGCCAACACACACGTCTGCAATTGATTAGCAAGCTGTGTCGTAAATAAATCATCATTGGGCGCTCCCATAGATAGCAAATCTGATTGAATACTTGTTTGTTGAGAGTCCATTCTGACAGCAACAAGCGACCCGTAAGAGAACGGGAGTCCGGTAAAACAATCAGACGACCCGGAAAATGACGGACCAAAACAGAACTTGGTGTACTATAACCAACAGACGGATTCTTTCCATTAAATTGAATAACGGAAACGAAAGAGTGCCTCCCTGGTTCCGGAGATACGCCACTACTGTCGAATTAAAGGACAGGATTTAGGCATGCGTTTCTGAATAATGTTCATGCAATGACATAAAGCAAGCCTAAAAAACATTATTCCGCGGAAGAAAACTGGTTGCTAAGAGACTGCGGAACCCAAAGACCCTGGCACTTCGAATCCGTAGGGATCAGTATTATATCCCAATCTGTTTGACTGGCAACCATCATAACAGCCACACTCGGGTCCGGCAACTGCGGTGGCACTCTCTGAGTCAACCACCGAATGTTTGCCCCAGTCTGAATCTCTTGTAACACTAGATAGACAAGAGAACGTGTAAATCGAGCAATTCATGGATTGCCGAAAAGTTGCCGTCGAAGAGAAGCTCCTCCGAGAACGAAGCGACTCTGAGAGAGTTCTTAATCTTACTATCCACGCGTGTGGATGTAGCTAGGGCTGCGTCACGTCTAACCAACTCCAATCAGCCACTGAAGGGCGGAGTTATACGTGAACAAACTACTGCCCTCAAAAGAAATTACATTGAGAATAATATCCCGTAAATCTTTTCTTGAAGACGTAATGATAACGCCTCAGCAAGGCGGATTACGTATGATAAAGCGTCTAAGTTAAGTCTACTATACATCATGTCGTTTCCAACATTGAAATTGGAAAAGACATAAACGGCGAAAAAGAATATATGCAATCTTTAACCACACCGTCTAGATGCATATGAACTCTCGGTATGCCCTGCTCTGCCAAAATAAACTATTCGTATAAATGATAAAATGGCAGAAATGAGCAACGCGGACAAGAAACTAAACTATCATGCTTGGTAGCAGGCTTGTATATATATATATGTATAGCGTCGAAAAATAAAACACATGTTGTAATGACAATATTGGACTGCGTCGGTAAGTCAGGGACAATGTCCCTGAACCGATCGAAAAATCCGAGTCCAATGACGCTATTAGTCTCTTATCCAAGATCGCAGCAATGAAGTCCGAAATAACAATCACCGGAAGATAATGCCAGAAGATATGAAAGGCAGCTTCCGATACTACTAAAGGGAAAACTCGAAATCTTTCGAATCCCTTTCGCCATCCTGTCGGACCCTATAAAGCGTTCGGTCGTCCGTACCTGATGCAACCGCGGACCGCACCGACCCAGCGCCGTCGGATAATTCCTGATTCGACCGAGAAACTGTCAATAGCTGGGATGCTGCGAAACAACTGTGCTAACTTGGATAGCACGTCCATCACTGAGGCCTGAGGAGAAGCGGTCTTACGATGCATTGCCGCTGGAAGCTCCGTGATCGTTACCCCGTGCATACTACCAATATGCGAGCGAACGGAGTGTATAGGCCTCGTGTCCCTTGGCTACTGGATGGCGCGACCTATTCGCCGTGGAATCACTGAATGCCGAAACTGATCGGCTTCCTCCGATCTGTCCTCAATCTGCCGTCACTGGGTGAGTACTAAAGTAATTAAAGTGCTCGCATCACCCAAATCTCCTTCCTAGACCGCAACGGACGAACCCGGCAGCCGAACCATTCGATGAATGTACGCTACACCGGGTGAGCTAGCGAATGTCACTCCGTAGGCGATAGACATATTCCATGAGCACTTATTGCCGCTAGCTCTTCATTAACTATGACGACAGAGGCACACTTTTGAAAGACATCTCCGTAACTCTGCAAACAAGAAACCAGAAATGCTTGGTTATAGCAAGCATAAAATAATAATATATATAGCGTCGTTCAATAATTCGAAAGTTTGTGTGACATTATTGGACTATGTCGGAACTGAGGGACGATGTCCCTGAACCGAACCAAAAATTTCTAAGTCCACCGATGCTATCAGTTTCTTATCCGGCATCGCAGCATTCTGGTCCGACGAAAGAAGCTGTAGAAGACCAAGTCAGATGACATACACAACAGCATATGTTGTTCCGAAAGGGAAAGCTCGAAATCCTCCAAATCCCTTTCGGTATCCCGTCGGACCGGATGAAACTTTCGGACGTCCGTACCCGCTTCCGCGGAGCGTCCCGACCCAGCATCGTCGGATAAAATATATGCGACAGATTCAGTTGATGCTGGGATGCTGCGATATACTGTGCTATTGAGGAAAGCACGTCCGTTCCTGAGGCCTGTGCAGTAGCGGTCTTACGATGCATTGCCGCCGGAAGCTCCGTGTACGTTGACTCCCGCACACTTCCTATGCGAACGTCCGGAGTCTGCAGGCCTCGTGTCCCTGGCTACCGGATGGTGTGACCTGGTCGCCGAAGAATCCTTGATCGGCGAAGCTGGTAATATATCGGCGGTCACGCAGCCAAGGTGCGGTCGTGTGCGCTGACGAGAAGAGGAAGCCTTAGCAGTCTCCGCGGACTGCCTATACAACGGAGCGTCCCGAGCGACGGACGTATGCTCCGCTTGCGACACATTTTGTACCACAACATCTGGGGCCAGATGTTGTTGAACGAGAGAGGGGCCTCTCTCGCTTGCCGTCCGGATGGACCGGAACGAGCTATGAACCGGACTAAAAGGCTTCCTCCGTTCTCCCTCCGATCCGCCGTCACTGGGTGTGCATTAGGTTAATTTATAGTGCTCGCATCACCCCAAAATTCCTTCTAGACCGCAACGGACGAACCCGGCTGCCGAACCATTCGGTGAATGGACGCTACACCGGGCGAGCTAGCGGACGTCAAAGGCCGTCGAACCTACTAGGGTCCTCTTAGGCAATTGGCGTATTTACATGAGCACTTTTCCGCTAGCCCTTCATTAATTGTGACGACGGAGGCACACTGTTGGAAGACATCACAGATAGATCACCCTAATCTTGATCGTCTGAAATAGAAATTGATAAAGTAGAGTGACCCTGCGGGGAAAGGACCGGAGTGTCCAAATCCCCAATAACATACCGTGACATACGCTTCCCATATTGTCATCGAAATCATACGATACAGAACAGGAGTTAATGCGAGTACACTGACCACATATAGAATGATTATAAAGTCAGAGGAAGACTTCCTCTTAATACAATTGATCAATATCCTTTCAATGTGAAAAGAAAACAAGTCCTGGTACTCGCACTAACCCCTGGCAATCAAAATACATAATAATAATATGATCCATTAATATAGAAAAAATAATTGAAATCAAAATATTTTGAAAAAATATTTTTTCAGAACAGCCCAAGTTTCTGAAACGTAACGTTGAGCCCCAATGGATCCCAAGCCTAAGTGTGGACAAAAATTTTAAAAATATTTTAAACAATTTATTCAACACTTACGAACAATAATAATGTATCTAGTTATGATTAAAATAACATCAAGATATTATTTTCCAGAAATCCCCCCCTCACACAGAGGGCTGTTGTAAATGTAAACAATGAGTGTAAAAACACTAAAATAAGACTCCAGGCACCCAGGCCCGAAATCAGTTACCAAAAATACACTATCTGATGCAAAACAGAGACTTCCAGGGAAGAAACTGCAGAACATCAGATGGTAGATGCTGAACACAACGCCTAACCACCTGTAGGTGAAGACGTAAACATGGGGCAAAGAACAGAATTCATTCTGTTATTCAGCTAAAACTCCCAAGAAAATTTAGTAATAATAATTACAAAAACTATGCCAAAAGCATGGGAGAATAGCAAGGGGGACTTAAAGGACAGGGAGAGAGGAAAACACTTAAAAAACAGTGTAACTAAATAAACAGAATGACAACAAAATGGCTGCTGCCTCGAAAATAGGTAACTTAACATAATTTCATTAAAAAAATTTAAGTTACAGCCCTGATAATATTCTGTCACACATTTTTTTCCTCTCCTCCTTCTCTATCCTCCTTAGAATCACCATTTCACTACTATTTATGTGTCTGGCATCATTTAAACTGAGATTTATAAGCACAAAGATCAGTCAGATGTTAACTGATGAAGGGCCAAACTTAGAATGATTAATGGCGCCAATTTCGGAACGTCCTTGACACTGCGCATGCGCAGTAGGGGCGAAGTGTGGAGGGCCTTTCAGGACATGTTTTCTTTGGTTTTAGATGCAAATTTTGGGGATTGGGGGGCAAAATTTGTGTTTGGCCCTATGTTTTAAGAGTTAGCACCAGCTATGTCTGGGTCATTGGTACAGTATAAAAATATTATTTTCAGGCTTGTTACTGAACACAGTTGTGTGGAACACGAGAATTTCAATCTCAATCACTCGCAGTTAGATGGTTAGCAATTGGCTGACTTATTCTGAATAAATCATTCTGGGTATCAAACTGAGAGTATTTAAACTGTAACTTTTCACTAGATCGAGGTTGTGTGTTGATGCTCTCGACAAGACAGGGATATCCTAACCCTTTTGAGAGTTCCGTTTTAACAGAATGGGGCACATTTTGATAACTATGGAATTCCTTTTTGGAGCTGGAGTTCTGTGTAAATCCGTGACTCTATGAGAATATTCCAGTCTCTGTCATCTCAGATCCATTCAATTGCGTCCCCGATTTGGAATTACTGATTTGAATAGTGTTCCTTTAAAATTTGGAGTGGGGGGCTCATTTTTGGCTGACCCAGTAGTTACCTCATGCAATCCCAGTGTCTGCTGGATATGTAAATAATTAATTGTGCCTTCCATGGAGTTATTTTTGTTTGTTTTATCCTATATGAATCAATTACACAACCTGACCACCCTTAGGTTACAATAGAGTCCAGTTTGAGTTCAATGTGGAGTGCATCCTTAAGTTATTGGTCTCTTTACCCAAGGAGTATGGGATCTATTACAGTTTTATGCAACTCCATTATTTCCACAAAAAATGGCCACTGATCCTGCAGACAATGATAATTAATTTGGAGCTAAGTTTAGCCCTTAAAATGAAAACTAGAAAATGATGTTAATCACCATACAGATATCCTGTAAATGAATGTTTTATACAATTCCATTATTTCTTCACAAAATGGACACTGATCATGTAGACAATTTTAATTAATATAGAGCTGAAGTTCCATCATTATAAAAGGGAAACTGAAATCCTAAATTACTGCAAAAATTCTTCACACATTCGTCCTGACAAATATTTGTTTTACAAAAACAGATAAAACTGATTTGTAGGTGATAGGATGAGAGATCCCAGTTTGTTAAAATAATTTTAACAATACATCTTCTGATCATAAAAAACATATATTTGTGATAACTTTTCATTGTGATGTATTGAACTGATAGTCTTGTCAAAAATAAACATCAATAATAAAGAACTGATAAAAGTCTGATCAAAGGGAGATAACTGTAATTATTACCTTTCAAAGGTTGTAACAAATGAAAGTGTCAATGACACTGTAGCTTAACTTGTCTGTGTGTTATGTTTGATGAAAAGGATAATGTTCAATGTTTATGAAAGGATTATGAAATAAGACAAGAATTGTGATAATTGGGAATATGTTAATTTCTGTTCCTGTATGCTATGTTTTCAATAAAAATAAAATGAGGTGTAGACTGTACAAAAGAATTGAGGGGTGGATTAATGTGGCCCTTACAGTTAATGTATGTGGCCCTCACAGTTAATGTATATCAACAAAAGTTACCAATTTAGAGTGAAATTATTCTAAAACAAGACATCCTATCAAGTTCCAATGAAATCCCTTCATAAATACGGCCTGCATACTGTGCTAAAGGTTTTGGAGCTTCGGGCCTGTGTAGCCATCATGGTTGACCGATCACAACCAAAAGGCGAACGCCTCATCTATACATTATACTGAGAAATCCCTTCATAAATATGATCTATGGTCTGTGCTACAGCTTTTGGGGTTTTGGGCCCGGGCAGCCGTTATGGTTGAATGATCGTGACCAAAAGGGGACGTTCTCATCTAGGCATTATCTGGAGTCATCTTACCAAGTTACAATGAAATCCCTTCATAAATATGATCTGAAGACTGTTCTGAAGGTTTTCGGGCTTCAGGCCCCTATAGCCATCACAGTTGACCAATTGTGACCAAAAGAGGACGTTATCATCTAGACATTATATGGAATCAACCTACCAAGTTACAATGAAATCCCTCCATAAATACAATCTGTAGAATGTGCTAAGAGTTTTCGGGTTTTGGGCTTGGGCAACTGTCACGGCTGAATGATCGTGACCATAAGGGGACGTTCTCATCTAGATATTATACAGAGGCATCCTACCAAGTTACAATGAAATCCCTTCATAAATACGATCTGTAGACTGTGCTACAGGTTTTCGGGTTTTGGGCTCGGGCAGCCATCACGGTTGACCGATCGCGACCAAAAGGGGCATTCTCATCTAGACATGACCCCAAACCTGCATATGACATTTTGTGACAATCGGATAAGAACTACAGGGTGTAGCCTGTGCTAAAGGAAAATGTGAACAGACTTACAGACTCACAGACTAACAAACTTCCGCACGCGTGATGGCAATAGCTTATCTTGACTTTGTCAAGTTAAGCTAAAAATGATCCAGTTTGTGTTGTTGAGAATTAATAACACATTCCAGAGCCAGAGTCATATCTTGTGGCACACTGTGATGCCACAAGGAAGCAAAGTACCCAGAGAGAACTATCAAGCAAGGACAAGTAACTTTCAGGCTCTCCAACAATAATCCTGTCCAGGCTGGATTCACATGCTGAATCACAGTTCTCCCTCTTGAGTAATCAAATAAAGTACGAGAGGATGGCAAAAAGTTTTGAGCCAAACATAAATAATGCTGAAATATCGGTTCAGAACATATTTCTTTTTCAACACAGACCCCTTGTAATTCAATACACTTGTTCCACCTGGTCTGCCAGTAGTTGATGCCACATCTGTAGAAGTCTGTATCTTGGTCCTGTAGCCAAGCCTCCACAGCAGCAGTAAGTTCCTCATCATCTTGAAATCTTTGACCACGTAAGTGTTTCTTCAAATTTAGAAAGAGATGGTAGTCACTTGGTGCCAGGTCTGGAAAATAAGACGGGTGAGGCAGGATTTCAAAGCCACATTCTTGGACAGCTGCCACTGCAGCATGACTGGTGTGAACTGGTGCATTGTCCTGATGAAGAAGAACTCCATGCTGGATTTTGCCATGATGCTTGTCCTTTGACTGTCGCACCTTCCTCAATAAGTTGGTATGATATTCACCATTCATTGTTGTTCCATGTGGCAGATAATCTATATGAATAAACCCTTGGCTATCCCAAAATATTGTGGCCATAACCTTGCAGATGGATCTGGAGGCTTTGAACTTCTTTGTTCTGGGAGACTTGGCATGTTTCCATTCCATCAATTCCTGTTTGCTTGTTTGGTCATAGTGATGAATCCAGGTTTCATCACAGGAAACTAACCTAAAATGGAAGTAATCATATTATTTATTTATTTATTGATGTTTAAGGTCACTTATTTATGCACAATGGCTAATCATGACCGTGGCAGTTTTACGGGTGGAGGAAGCCGGAGTACCCGGAGAGAACCACCGAGCAACGACGAGCAACGGCCAGCTCCCCAACATCGTAACTCCGCACTGTAGCACAGGCAGGGTTAGATTGGTTGAAGACATGCGTACCATCGACGTGCAGTACGCCTTAGTACACGGCGTCATCGTGCCCCCACGCAGGCAATGGAGATGAAGTGTCTTGCCCAAGAACACAACGCGGTTGCCGCAGGTGGGATTTGAACCGAGGACCTCTCGGCTTGCAGCCTGCACCTCTACCTACTGAGCCACCGCGCTCCCAATGGAAATCATCAGGATTTTGGTTGTACATGTATCTTGTTAACATGGCATTACTGATGGCGACCCTCAATAGCTTCCTTTCATCTGAAAGTATTCTTGGAACCCATCTTGCACACACTTTTGACATGCATAGATGTTTGTGAAGGATAATGTTATTGAACTATGTGATATGCCAGTTGGTTCCTCTAACTCATGTAGTGTGATTCGGTAGCTATTCATCATAAGCTTGTGCACCTTGTCAATATTTTCTTGGCTAGTGCTAGTTGTGGGACGACTTGAACAGGGCTCATCATCAAGACTCTCTCTCCCACGTTGAAATTCCTTAACTCATCACTTAATGGTGGCAGATGATGGAGAGGCCTTCCCATAAACAGCTGTTAATTTTTCTCTAACCCTTTACCCAACGAATCGCCTGCATCCGCCCACGCAATATGCAAATACGAGCTCGTTCCAAAGAGGGATCACATGATATGGTTTTGTTGAAATTTTTTTTAAAAATTTAAAAAAATGATATTTAAAATAATGAATTTTGAAATTGTCTGCTTTGGGTAAAGGGTTATTACATTTGGCTGAATTGCTTCCAGAACCAAAACCTTTATGACAGCTCTGTATTCAGTTTTTTCCAATGCTGCCATTTCAAGTTCCACTTTTTGGATGTCAGTTCATGGCTAACTAGTAAAAGTATAAATGCCAGTAAGTCAGTCCTGACCTCAGTATAAACTGTTGTTCAATATCCTATAGTTGATTTCAGAACCCTGATATTAAACTTGCGTTAGGCTCAAAACTTTTTGACATCCCCTTGTATCTTGTTAAAGTACATAATGCAGGTAATACACTTCAGAATCAAATCTACAACCTCTTGATATAATGTCTAATGCACTAACTAATATGTTCCCAGAATGCTGTCAAGTGAGAAAATGAGTGGTGATTAAAGAATTAATTAAGCACTTATTGTTAACCCATTCATGGAGATTGGTTACAAAGCAATCAATGCTGTATTGATAAATTCCATGATGACATTCTAAGGTAAATTCTATAGGCTGGAAGGTCAAAGTCATTTTTTTTCAATTGAACTGTAAAACAAAAGTCAAAATGCTCATTCAAACAATTTATTAACAAGAATAAGTAGACCTTAATAACTCAAATAATATTTGAATGGTTGGAATTTTGTTATTCTCATTGTTCATATATTGAGCTGGAGCCAAAATTTTCACAACAAGTAAAAAGAGCCATGAAGTTCAATGTATAGGGACTTATAATTGTGACAAAATTTGACAAAAATACCAAATGACACCATCAGGACTGAAAACGTTAAAAGTCTGTTTCTCTCTCCTACATGGTCCTTTTGTCTGCCGCATACTCCCTTTTTTATAACCAATGCAAACTTAAAAAAATAAAAATTGAATGGTTTATGTCTGATATTTTACCCAAGTTAATAACATTGAAAAATTTGTCCCTAAAGGGCAAAAAAGACTTTGCAATGCTTTAGCATTGCAAAGCCTTCTTGCACTCAAGGGATGAAATAAACCACCCCCATGTTATTTTAGAGATTACAAAGCCTAAAGCATAAAACAAGCCAAGAACATGAACTTTTGATGGCAAAGAAATAATTATAAAAATGAAAAATAAAACAAAAAATGCCTGCCCACATGCAATTTTACAAAAATGGCCCGAAAAATAGAAGACCTACTTTGTGGGGACTATAATATATGTCAGCTGACTTCAGTACAAAAAAAAATTTATCATACTGACCTAAAATACACATGTTATGTACATTAGAATTTCTTATTCTTAATATTTAAATCAACATTACCTTCACTAGGTTTAAAATTCATTCAAGTATTAGAATTGAATCTCGCAAGGAAAACAATAAGAATCAAGACTGATTCTACCAAAATGTTCATTTGATGATTGTCATAGATTCTGAAAGTGTTCTCAAACACCTGATAAATTCTAATTACTTTATTTATTTCTTGCTCCCTCATAATATGCTAATAATTTGACTTGGTAGTGATGCCTAGTAAAGTCTTGCATGTCTATACAGCAGCCAAGACTTCACTTGAAATCACTGTCAAAGTACTGTAACTTTCATCAACAAGACCTCCAAAAGAGGTTTGTATGTTACTATAAATAAATTTGCCCTGGCTACACCCACAAGGGTATAAACAGTACTCTCAAATTCTAAATTAGATGTAAAGTAATGGGAGCCATCACTGTGGGCCCCGCAACTGAAACGGTTTACAATTCTAATTGTATACAGTACGGTAAAACCTTCCTTGAATGAAAGACCACTAATCTTCAGAGACCAGTGAAACGATGTACCAATAGCTGTTTTAGGTTCCAAAGTTCAGGGTTTTATATCATTATTATATTACAGTAAAGAGATATTTATAATGAAAAGTCTTGTTTTCCAGTCAAATTTCCATCAAGAGCAGTGTCTATGACCAAGCCTGAAAATAAGCAGTCTTAACATTTGCAGAATGAGGTTCCCAGAGGGTGAATTTGATGATGCTATCCCATATAGTGGGACAAATTATCCTCTGGGTACTTCTTTCTGTTTAATTTTGAGACCCTGATTCAGATTGAGGTTCGCAGAGGGTAAATTTAGTGGTGCTACCCTGCTGTACAGGGTAGCATCACTAAATTCACCTCCTGGGGACCTCATTTTGCAGATGACTGTCTGCTTATTTTCTGGCTTGTCTATGACAGATGAGGAGCTGTAACCGCATCAAATATGTGAAATTTTCAAGTTCAAGGGCAATCACTCTTCAATAAATGAAAGGATCGGAATGAAATTAAAACTTGAAATTGAGGTACCCATCGCGAAGTTACATATAAAAGAAAGTGTCAATGACACTGTAGCTTAACTTGACTGTGTGTAGTGTTTGACGAAAAGGATAATGTTCAATGTTTATGAAAAGATTATGATACAAGTGCAATGCCGATTGCCAGAGATCAGACAGTAGGCCCCCACAGTTAGTGGTTTATTGAAATTGGGAATAACCTTCACACCGCAACACACTAAACCTGACATGCTGGATTCACATGTTTTATGCAGCCTCAGCATGTTGTACAGCAGTTGATCAGAAGTTCAATGCACAAACCTACGAGGCAATATATTCACAGAACGTTGTCAAGAGAGAAAATGACTGGTGATTAAAGAATTAATTAAACACTTATTGTTGACCCATTCATGGAGATTGGTCACAAAGCAATCAATGTTGTATTTATAAATACCATGATGACATTCTAAGGTAAATTGTAGGCTGGAAGGTCAAAGTGAATTTTTTTCTACCAAAATGTAAAACAAAGTCAAAATTCTCATTCAAACAATACAGTGACCAAAACATGGACAAAGAAACCTTGATTCATAAAATATTTGAATGGTTGAAGGTTTGTTATTCTCCCCTGTTCACATTGTGGTACAGTAGAATCCTCTTAATTGAATATCCATTTTGGCAGTGAAAATTATTCAGTTAACAAGAGTATACAATTAACAGGGATTTGGTCAGTTTCCTGTGTTCTGGAGGTAAACTGAACATTTATTCTATTATATCTTCTTTGACAGAGCTCAAAGAGCTCTGTCAAACAAGATATAATAGAATAAATGCCTGTATTGGATGTAGTGAGGCCAAAAAGGTTGATAAATAAGGGGAATAAGAGGAATTTGGTGCGTGTCACAGTAATTTGTTCGATATATTACAAAAATTTATATACAATTAACAGGAGTTTACTCTATAACCCATAAGCAATTAACAGATCAAATTTGTACAAAAGGTATGGTAAATGGTTTTGTGTTTAAAAATTATATTCAATTAACAGGAATATAGAATTAAGAGATATCCGATTAAGTGGGCTCCACTGTACTGACAAAATTTTATCTACATACATATGGGGGCTTCTATTTACAAAAAAAATTGCCTGACCTCAGTACATAACTTAATTATCACACTGACCTAAAAAAACATTTTATGTACATCAGAATTTCTTATTCTTAATATCTTCAACAACGGTAATAAATTGATATGCTTACAATTCATGTAAATATCAGAATTCAATCTCGCAAGCAAAACAATGAGAATCAACATTGATTCTCCCAAAATGTTTATTTGATGATTGTTATTGATTCTCAAATTGTTCTCAAAGACCTGATAAATACTAATTATTTTTTTATTTTTACTCACTCATACAGTACGTGGAGAGTGTATTATCACCCGCAGAGTGGAGATTCCACCTGAGCAATAATTGCAAATTTGTTGCAAAGCATAACAATTACAAGAAAAGTTTCAGCCAAAGGACCTCCGGGTTTAACCCAGAGGTCCAGTGGCTGAAACATTTCTTGTGTTTTTTGTTCATATGTACAAAATTTGAAAGTGATATTTTGGGTGATTATTCCACTCCGTGGGTGATTTGGTTACAATCCACTCTCCATGTACTGTAATATGGTACCAATCTGAGTTGGTAGTGATGCCTAGTGACGTCTTGCATGTCTATTCAGCAGTCAAGACTTCACTTGAAACCACTGCCATAGTACTGTAATTTTCATCAGCAAGACCACCAAGAAGTTTCTGTTTTATTCTGTAAAAACATGTCCTAGTTGAGTATTCACAAGGGTATAAAAGTACTCTCAAATTCTAAGGGCTAAAAAAATTAAAAATCTGTTTCTCAGGCCCTCCCGCATGGTCCTTTTGGCTGCCACATGCTCTCTTTTTATAACTAATGTGAACTTTAAAAAAATAATAATTAACTGGTAGAGTGCTAAATTTTTTTTTTGACCATCAAATCTTGTACACATGTCTTTGCCTTATTAGAATTTATGGGAGAGTGCCTATGGGCACTTTCCCATAAATTGTAACAAGGCAAACACTTACAGACTAAATAATATCACTTCAAAGATAATACAAAGCACATGCACTGAATATGAGCCTTCAACCTGTGGTACCTGCACTTCAGAATAAAGCCCTAATATGGGCTTCCAGCACTCTACCAGTTAAATGATTAATGTCTGATATTTTATCCAAGTTAAAAAAATGATAAATTTGTCCCTTGCGTGCAAGATGGCTTTGCAATGTTTTAGCATTGCAAAGCCTTCTTGTCCTCAAGGGACGAAATACACCACCACCCATGCTATTCTGTAGGTTATGAGGCCTAAAACATAAACCAAGAACATGAACTTTTGATGGCAAAGAAATAATTACTGAAATAAAAAATAAAATAAAAAAACGCTTGCCCACATGCAATTTTACAGATAATGGCCTGAGAAACAGAAGATCTACTTTGTGGGGCCTAAGTTATCTTTAAAAAAAAATAGAAATTGATTCTCCCAGTAGGATTTGATTGAATCAAAACTGATTTGGGACAAATTTTAAGCTCTGATGTTACAGCTTCCAAACAAAGCCTAGGATACATTTCTAAATGGATAAATGGATGACTGACAAGCTTAAAACCTTCATACAGAGCTTTTCAAAACATTTCAAAACTTTTCCAGATGGAGACATGAGCTGTGATTCATTCAACAATGGCTTGTCAAGTACAACTTGATCTTGGAGGTCTGTATCTCAGTGAACAGAACTACAAACAAGAGGCCCCATGGGGCCTGAGGCACTCACCTGACCTAAGTTGTTTAACCCTTTACCCAACACAAAAAATTTCAAAATTTACTATTTTAAATATTTTTTAAATTTTTGCAAAAAATTTCAACAAAACCATATCATATGACCCCTCTTTGGAACGAGCTCAATGAGCTCATTCCAAAGAGGGGGTCACATGACATGGTTTTGTTGAAAATTTTCGAAAAATAATATTTTTTCATCTGCTGAATTTGCATATTACTCGGGCGGATGCGGGCGATTCATTGGGTAAAGGGTTAAAGAAGGATTTAGTTAGCATGTATGGCTAGTTAATGCTGCATAGGGATGAAGTTATTTAATTATATATAACTCTGTCATTCGTTCCAGATGATTTTTTTCTAGAATTCCACAGAAATAATGCCCATATTTTCAGAAATGCAAAACTTGAGAGTCAAAATAGCACTCTAGAGACTTACTTTGAACAAACTTGAAGGATGTTGTAAACCAAATATCACATGATTCTGACAGGAGGTTCTGGAGAAGAAAATTTTGAGAATATTACCAATTTTGAATTATGTTAACTCCTCCCCTCCCCACCCCCCCCCCCCCCCCCCCCAACTTAGATATGACCTTCCTGGGGATGCTGTATACCAAATATCAAAAGATTCTGACCGATGAATCTGAAGAAGATGATTTTAAAAGACTATTCTGCATATTGCACTAAGTTAAAATTTGGGCTTCCCTTAGAGAGCTCAATAATTAACCGATGGACTTGAGTTGAACAAATTTGAATCCAACCTCTGTAAGGAATCTGTGTATCATAATACAAGATTCTGACAAGTGTTTTTGGAAAAGAAGGGTTTTAAAGATTATTCTTCATATTGGACTAAGTTAAAATTTGAGCACCAATAGGGATCCCAAATATTAACTCCGGGACTAGATTTGAACAAAATTAGATCTAACCTCCCTGCATGAGGATACTGTATACCAAATATCAAAATATTCTCACTGGTGGATCTGAAGAAGATTTTCAAAGATTATCCCCAATATTGCACCAAGTTTAAACGCGGGCCCCATAGGAAGTCCAAATATTGACTGCGGACTTGGTTTGAACAATCATGAAGCTGACCCTCATAACAATGATGAATGCCAAACATTAAAAGATTCTGCATACTGGTGGTTCTGAAGAAGATTTTTAAAGATTATTCCCCATATTGCTGCAAGTTAAAATTTGACAGTATTGAGCCCACATATGAACCAAGGGGCTTAATTTTAACTACTTGTATCTGACCCTACTATAGATGCTGTACACCAAATATCAAAAGATTCTGATCAGTTGTTCTGGAGAAGAATTTTTTTTTTATTATATTTGCAATTATGCTGACTCAGCATTTTTTCTATGCCACCCCCCCCCCCCTTACTTAACACCCTGACACTACTGATGGCAGTTTTTTTATCTTTCCACTCAACTGGCCTCAAGGATGCTTCATACGAAACCACAGTTTTCTGTTCCGTGTGGTTTTGGAAAGATGGGCATTTGAAAATATTCCTATTTTCAGTTCCTAAAGGACAGCGGAATTATTTTTGCATGAATCAAGTACTTAGGGCTCAGTAATACCACATTCCAAATTTGGTTTAAATCAGACCATCGGTTTAGAAAATAGAAATTTTGGATGGGGTTAAAAATCTTGCCCTTCCCATCACAAGGGCAAATATTGCTCTTTTAAACAAATTTGATTCTACACCTCAGAAGGAAGCTTCATTCCAAATATCAAGTCATTGTACCCACTGATTCATGAGAAGAATTTAGAAAAAAAATTTGTGAGCATTTTAGCACATCCCTACCTATGAGGCGGGGCAAACTGATTCGAACAAAAACAAAATGTGATGTCAGAACAAGCAATCACCTCAAATTTAACTGAAATCAGTTTTTGGAGAAGGTACAAAGACCAAGTTCATGGATGATGGATGGAAAGTGATCATAGTAGCTTATGCTGACTTCAGTCAGGTTATTTAAAACAAGAGACTGTCACTCGGAAGTACCTATGCACCCGATGTGACAATGACCTTGATCTGTAACCTTGACCTCCATTGAACAAAATAAAATTTTGTGTGCGACACATCGTCTCCCCATAAGCAACATGTATGCCAAGTTTCAACAAAATCCAACAAAGGATATCAGAGTTATGGCATGGACACAAAAATCTTCCCAACAGAGAGTTGACCTTGATCTGTGACCTTAACCTCCATCGAACAAAAACAAATTTTTAGGTGTGACACATCGTCTCCCTATAAGCAACATGTATGCCAAGTTTCAACAAAATCCAACAAAGCATATCAGAGTTATGGTGTGGACACAAAAATCTTCCTGACAGAGAGTTGACCTTGATCTGTGACCTTGACCTCCATCGAACAAAAACAAATGTTTATGTGTGACACATCGTCTCCCCATAAGCAACATGTATGCCAAGTTTCAACAAATTCAAAGGCAGCATCTAAGAGTTATGGAGCAGACACAAAAATCTTCCTGACCGACAGACAGACGGATGGCAAATGACAAACACTATATGCGCCCGGAAAAAATAAAATTTCAGGGGCATAAAAAAACAAAGACTTTGAAACGCAAACACAAAACAAGAACTTCCAATGTATGAAGTCTTTCAGAAAGAGGAAATGGTATCAACAGTTCACTGAAAGGGAGATAACTGTAACCATTTCTTTTCAATGAATTTACAATGAAGAGTTGAGAATACAGGGCTTATATTTTGATGAGAATCCGAGAATCGATTCGCACAAAGATTCGCACAATAAAACTGACGAGAATCCATGTTGATTCTCGCTGCACCTCTGCTAGGATTCGCGTGAAAAGAATTGAGTCAATTTAACCCTTTATCTAACACAGCAGCAATGAATTAACCAATAGAAGGCTAACATGACCTGAAATATCCTGACACTTTGTCAATAAAATTGCACAAATATGGCTGTCATTGGAACCGGCTCATTGAGCCGGTTCCAACGACAGCCATATTTGTAAGATTTTATTGGTAAATATTGTTCATTTAATTATTTTATCATTTATTTATTATTTATTGTTTAAAAATTATCAAATTTAGTTTTAAAAATTAAAAAGGTGTGGTGGGTAAAAGGTTAACATGTGTTATCAGTATACAACAGTGGTTGAACCATGGTGGCGTCATGGGATCCTGGGACACTCATAGTAGGTATGGATTCTCGCAACCATTTTCACGAGAATCCAAATGGATTCTCACAAATTTAGATGAAATATAAGCCCTGGAATAGTATACAGATAGAATATCAGAGGAAAATGATGTTAATTATCATATAATTATGATAGAATTAAATCCTGTATTGAGTGTTTTATTCAATTCAAACATTTCCACTGAAATCGGTCACTGATCAGAGAGTGATGTTCAAAGACAACTTTTTAAAGCCCTGTAAGTTAGGAAACTAAACTAAAATTTCTAGTATAGAACTCAAGTAATTTGGTGACAAGGTTCAGTCCCCAAAAGGTAAACTGGAATTCCAAATTACTAAATTAATTCTAGCTTGGTTACTCATCGACAAAACAACTCTCTACATTTTAGCCCAGACAAAGATTTGTTTACACAAACAAAAAAGTGTATTGCATGTGATTGGAGGGAGGCCAGCTTGTTAAAGAAATTGTAACAACATCTCTTCTGATGGCCAAAACATGTGTTTGATGATCCTGCATTGTGGTTTGTTCAAGTGATAGCCTGGAGAAAAATAAACATCAACAGTCTGATCAAAGGGAGATAACTGTAACTTAAGATTATGTCTGTTTGTTGAGGATCAGCAACACTTTTAACAGTCATACTGTTTTAAATTGTTTTATGGCTGAAGAGAGCAGGAGTACCCCAAGAGAACCATAAGACAGGGGTAAGGAACTGTCACATTCTCTGACACACTATTCTGGTACAGGTAGGACTAGCATTGGTTGAAATTGTGTGCAAAATGAACATGCATTATGCTTTAGCACACTGTTCCACCATGATTCTGTTGGGTATTTAAATAAACTGACTTGACCAAGAATACAATACAGACGGTGCAGTTCAAACCTACAATCTCTTGATCTGAATTCCAGTACACGAAGTGATGAGTAAATGTGTTCCCAAAAAAGCTGTCAAGTAAGAATATGATTGTTGATTACAGAAAGTGGAGTTAACTAATATATAATAAGCGCAGGGAAATTGTTTTTCAATATTAAACATTTATTGTTGAACCTTTTCATTAAGATTGGTTACAAAGCAGACAATGCTGAATGGCAGATTTTCATTATGATAGTCTAAGGTAAATTGTAGGAAAGCAAGAACGGCAAAGTAAAATTTACTCTATCAGATTCATCAAGAAACATTCAATGTAAAATTTGAGTAGAGTACATCCAACCATTTCTGATTTCATTAGAGATATATGATTGAACTTTCTGATTATTTACCTTTGACCTTGAAGTGTGACCCTAACCTAAAAGTGAATTTTAATTTACCTTTTAAAGGTTTCCTAAATGTCAAAAGATTTAACTTTTGATTGCTTTAACATTATTAGTCCATCATGTACCTTTTTCCATCAAAAACATTAGTGACAGATATGTGTAATTAGCCCCATTATTTATTTATTTATTGGTGTTTAAGGTCACATATTTCTGCACAATGGCTAATCATGACCACATTTAGCACCATTAAAATACTGCATATTTTCATTATTGTGCAGTCTTTCATTTGTCAATAGACCATTCCTTCCTCAAACAATCACTTTTGACCATCTGAAAGATAACATAAAGTAATGACAGTTTATATTAACACCACTGCGAAAAAAACAGGGGGTGCTTAATTAAATTGCAGGTGTACATATAGGTAAATGGATAACAAACATTAGAACACATTTCTATAAAGATAAATGGATGACTGACAAACTTAAAAATTTCATGTAGACCCATCAACTGTCTCTGATGTCTACTTTCTCTGTGATAGTTTTACCGCTCAAAGCATTCCCAGATGTAGACATGAGCTGTGAATTATTCCCTATCTGTCCATCAAATACAACTTGATCTTGGAGATCTGTATCTCAGTAGACAGAACTACAAACAAGAGGCCCCAGGGGGCCTGAGCGCGCTCACCTGACATGGTAGCCTAAATATCAACCCAGGGAATTGATTTGAACAAGTTGCATCTGCCCCTCCTAAAAAAAGCTTATACCAAATATCCAAACATTCTGACCACTGGATCTAAAAGAAAAAAGGATTTTTAAAGAATATTCCTCATATTGAACTAAGAAATAATTTGGGCTCCCACAGGGAGCCCAAATATGAACACAGGGACTTGGCTTGGACAAACTTGAATCTCATCCCCCTAAGCATGCTGCATACCAAATATCAAAAGATTCTGATCGGTGGATCTGAAGAAGAAGATTTTTAAAGAATATTCCTTGCACTGCACTAATTTAAACATTTAGGCTACCATAGAGAGACCAAATATGAACCCAGGGACTTGGCTTGAACAAACTTGAATCTCATCCCCCTAAGCATGCTGCATACCAAATATCAAAAGATTCTGATTGGTGGATCTGAAGAAGACGATTTTTAAAGAATATTCCTCGCACTGCACTAATTTAATCATTTGGGCTACCATAGAGAGCCCAAATATGGACTCAGGGATTTGATTTCAATCAACATGTGAAACAATCTTCCAAAGATGTGATATGTGAAATTTGAAAGCTTTTGGAGCAGTGGTTTGGGAGACGAGTAGTCTTTAATGTTTTTCCCATTACCCACAGTGTTCAAAAATACTGACTCAGCACTTTTTCAAAGTCCCGAAAAAAAAGCCTATGACAAAACTGATAGCAATTCTTTTGGACCATTCCATTCTGTTGGTCATAAGGAAGCTTCACACTAAATAAGAATTCTCAGAGCTGTGTAGTTTTAGAGATATGGGCATTTTAAATCTTTTCTATTTTTAGCTCCTGTGGTTCCCATGGGGCAACAGGAATTTTTTTTTGCATAAATTAAGTACTTATGCCCAATAAGCCCTCATATCAAATTTGGTTCAAATCAGCCTCTCGGTTTGGAAAGTAGAAATTTTGGGTTGGGCAAAAATTCTTGCCCCTCCCATAACCTCCTCAAACTTCTCTTGAACAAATCTGAGTCTACACCTCAAAAGGAAGCTGCACACCAAATACCAAATCTCTGCTTCTGCTGGTTTATGAGAAGATTTTTTAAGATTTAAGCACACTTTTTGGGCGTGGCCCTACCAAGGGGCAAGGCAACATGATTTGAACAAAATCAAAATGCGATGTCATAACAAACTATTATCTCAAATTTCACTTAAATCGGTTCAGCGATATTGGAGGAGAAGATCAAACACCATGTTCATGCATGGCAGACAACGGATGGTCAGTCAGACAAGCTAAAAAGCAAAGACTTTGTGAGGAAAACACAAAAAAGATGCATTCCAAAATATAAGAAATCTTTCAGAAAGACCAAGTGGTATCAACAGTTCATGTATTGTGGTTCAGACATGGGGGCATGATGACGCTATATACTAAGGTGTACTGCACATCAATGCTGCACCTCTCTTCGGCTAATGCTAACCCTGTATGATGGGGAGTCTGACAGTCACTTGCTCCTGCTCAGTGGTTCTATCTCAGTACTCTGGCTTCCCCAGTCAAAAAACTGTCTGCCACAAGATGACCCTAGCTGTCAAAAGTGTCATTAAACCCCAATAAAATAAACAAGAGGCAGCTCCATCTAGATAGCTCTGCCAAGGGACACTGCTTTTGGGGAAAGCTAAATACAAAACAAAAATCAAAGTGTTACAGCTTGTGACCTTAACCTTCATGATATGACAATGAGTAAAGGTCATGACAAGGTTATGAACTTGGATCAAAGTCATGATACACCTTTGAGTCATGAGTGATAATTATACCAACTATGAATTTGACCTGTCAATCACACAAACTTATATGGACCAGACAAGGGTTGAATAACAATACCCAATTTTGCTGTCTGTGAACTTGACCTTGATATGACCTTGGTTCAATGTCACAACACACCTTTGAGTCATGAGCAGTAAATATTCTTGCAACAAACTAATATATCAAAAATTGGTTCTGATTCAATCACCAAAACTAAAGTTATCATCCAGACTGATCCAGACAACAAATTTTTGAAGTCAAATAAATGGAAAAAGGGCCATAACTCACCCAAAATGGGTCAGACCATGCCCAAACTCGAACTTGACCAGCATATTCCTGAGACAAACTAATATATACCAAACTTAGTTTCAATTCGATCAACCAAACTAAAGTTATCATCCGGACAAGTAATTTTTGAAGTAAATAAAATTGAAAAGGGCCATAACTCAGCCACACGTGGTCAGACCAAACCCACATTCGAACTTGACCAGCGTATTTTTGAGACAAACATATATTCAACATTTGGTGTTCATTCAGTAACTCAAAACAAAGTTATCATCCAGACAACAAAGTTCCAATAAGGGTTGAAAAAGGGTCGAAAAAAATTATCAGATTGAACCCAGATTAAAAATTCTCTATCTCATTGGGGTAGGGGATGTATATACCAAATTTGGTTTTGATTCGATGACCCAAACTTTAGTTACCACTCCATAGGGTCAATACACGCACGCACGCATGGAGGCAGCTGATTACAATAGTCCTCTGACAAAAGTTCTCGGGGGCAACAAGATCTGTCAATTAGATCAAATTATATGGACCGGACAAATAAAATGTTGATAATGGATGGACAGATGACAGATGGATGGATGGCAAGCCAACACAAAACTTAGTATTAGAAAAGCTCCACTGACATTCTGTCAGGTTGAGTTTATGTTCAGTGGTTAAGAAATTATGGCCTGGACAAACAAATGTCAAAGTTTTTTTAAGTGTCATCTTATCATTGGGCCTGTGACCTTGACCTTGAGGGGCACATATCATATTATAATTTGTGACACACTGTCTTTTAATATTACATATAGGTGTAAAGTTTCATTAAAAAATATTCAGCGGTTAAGAAATTATGGCCCAGACAAACAAATGTCAAAGTTTTTCTAAGTGTCACGTAATCATATGTGACCTTGACCTTGAGGGGAACATACCATATTATAATACGCAACACAATGTCTTTTGATATTACATGTTGGTAAAAAGTTTCATTAAAAAATATTAAGCGGTAAAGAAATTATGGCCCGGACAAACAAAATGTTGACGCCGGATGGATGGATGGACCGATGGACGGACGGACAGAGGGATGGACAGACGAGGGACAACTTAGCATCAGAAAAGCTCTGCTGACTTTGTCAGGCAGAGCTAATAAATATTGGTATAACAAAATTTTCTCTGCATACAAAGTCAACCATAAAATTTGATGTGTGGGAACCAATATATTTCAAAATGATGCCATTAATCTATGTTAACTGACCTCAGTACAAACTCAAATATCACGCTGATATAAAATACACATGTTATGTACATCAGAATTTCTTATACTCAATATCTTCATCAACAGTAGTAATAAATTTATATGTTTAAAATTCATTCAAGTATCAGAATTGAACCTCGCAACGAAAACAATGAGAATCAAGACTGATTCTCCCAAAATGTTCATTTGATGATTGTCACAGATTCTTAAAGTGTTCTCAAAGACCTGATAAATGCTAATTATTTTTTTATTTTTGCTCCCTCATAATATGGTGACAATCCCTCATAATATGGTGACAATCCGACTTGGTAGTGATTCCAAGTGAAGTCATCCACTTCTACACAGCAGCCAAGACTTCACCCAAAACCACCATCAAAGTACTGTAACTTCCATCAGCAAGAGCTTTGTGTTTTACCTGAATTAACCCTTTACCCAACGCAGATGATATCAAAATTTGTTATTTTAAATATCATTTTTTTAAATTTTTTCAAAACATTTCAACAAAACCATATCATGTGGCCCCTCGTTGGAACGAGCTCGGTGATAATAATATGGTTTTGTTGAAATTTTTTTAAAAATAATATTTTTTCAACCGCTGAATTTGCATATTACGCGGGCGAATGTGGCCAATTCGTTGGGTAAAGGGTTAAGATGGACTGGTTGTACAGACAAGAGTACAACAGGACTCACTTTGAAATTACAATGCAAAATGTTTGTATGGACAGATGGATGGATGGACAGATGGACAGACAGATTGATGAACGGAGGGTTTTACAAATCCTCCAGGTCGGGGGCATAATAAAATTTCTAGTACAGAACTAAAGTAATTTGGTGACAAGGTTCAGTCCTTAAAGGATACAATGAGATCCCAAATTACTACAATGATTCTAGTTTGGTTGCTCTTGTCCAAAACTGTTAACACTTTGGCCCAGACAAAGATTTGTTTCACATAAAAAGAAAAACGAATTGTAGGCGATTGGAGGTAGCCCAGCTTGTTAAAGAAATTGTAACAACATCTTTTCTGATGCACAAAACACGTATTTGATAATCCTGCATTGTGGTTTGTTCAAATAATAGACTGTAGAAAACAGCAATAATAAAGTTATGATATTTGTCTGATCAAAGGGAGATAACTGTAACTCTCACTCCTCTTTGATTATACAAAAACTTATCAGTCTTCTGTCTGTTTGTTGAAGATCAAAGCATGTTTAACAGCCAAGATCATATCGTTTCACTCTGTTTTGTGATTGAAGAAAGCATGAGTACCACATGAAAAGCACAACACAAGAGCAAGGAACTGTCACATTCTCCACAACTCACTATTCTGGTACAGGCAGAACTAGTACTGGTTGAAATTGTGTGTACAATGAACATGCTTTATTCTTTAGCACACTACACCACCGTGGGGTATTCAAATAAACTGACTTGCCGAAGAACACAAGTCAGTTTATTTGAACCTACAATCTCTCAATCTGACTTTCAGTACACAAACCAATGAGCCCATGTGTTCCCAGAAAGCTGTCAAGTAAGAATATTATTATTGATTAAAGAATGTGAAGTGAACCAAAATGTAATAAACTCTGGGAAATTGTTATTAAACATTTGTTCTTGATCTTTTCAATGAGATTAGTTACAAAGCTGCCAATACTTGATTGCTTCAGAATTAGCAGACCAACATAGTTCCCAAGCCTGCAATCCAAGGTGAAAGGAAATTAAATTTAAAAGGAATTACATGTATGTCTCTCAAAACAGTAATAGAGAAGACATATCATAAATAAGGAGCCAAATTCAAGTAATTCCATATTCTTAGCATAAATGACTATGCTAATTGGATGTAACAAGTTCCCAATTTTAAGGCTAGTCCGGACTAAGCCCTAAAAATTAGGATGGCGTATTCTAGAGTGAGAGGTTAACCCCCACAAACATACGCGATATACAATAATACACAAGCTGTATCCAGGATATAATCTACAGACAAAACAGCTTCACTCATAGTTACACACTTATCAAGCCAGAGGAGATTTAAAAAAACACTCCCCACCCTTTTTGAAGGAATCTTCTTCAAAAACAAAGAGGGGAGTGCTCTGGAATCAGTAAAAGTGGTGCCAAATAATAATATATATTCGTCGAACAGGCACCCAGATATTAATTGTTATTAATAAATTGGTGCTTAACACCACTTCAGAAGCTAAGGCTATCGCGGTGATCCCGGTAATTAATAGCACCCACTTGTAACATATACCGAGGTTGGCATACGTAGATAGGTCGAAAACCGGTGATATAATATGTACAAAATACACATGTCCAATAGAATCACAATGGACGACCTCTGGAGAGTAAACACACTTCAGAGGTAACCCACAGGCGACCCTGTTCAGGTGTACAATAAATTCCAATAAATAACACTCACAGACATTTTCTACCCGATATCTATGCTCCCAGACATGTGCAAATATACGAAAATGCATAGACAAGTTATATTCCATTGTGTACCAAAATTTATAGAAACCTGGATTTAGAAACAGAACGAGCTATGATTAACAGACTTGTCATGGACCGCCCCAAAATAATTCATTGTTTCTAAGGTCCATAACATACAATAATGAATCTACCTAATAATACACTTATTATGCACGCGGGCATTGAAATCCTGCATGTAATCATCTGAATACCAGTTAACTGACTAGACAGACTTACAGGTACCCAAAGGATAGCAATTTATTGATGATGAATCATATGCTCGTATATGACATATTAACGAACAACCACAGAAAACAAACCAACCAAAAAGAGGATGTGCCCATGAGGTCGCAATAGAACATGACCCAGCTGCCAATCGAGAAGTCATGAAATGCATGTATGTACTTAAATACATATAAGGCTTACGAGAAGAAAAATATTTCTTGCCCAGCAATTGCCTCTTAACACAATGGTAGTGGGGGTATGGTGGTGGGGGGGGGGGGGGGGGGGGATCGGGGATTCAAAATTATATCGAACCCCCCTCACCCGCATTACTTGAATTGTTCTTGTGTTAGTCATCAGATAGTATAGGAACTGCAAGGCTCCCTCACATCTGACAGACTCCATAATGCCACTAAGGGCAAGAAGGACGTGATGACAAATACACCGTATTAACATAATAACACACACCAAACCATACAGGTTTGAAGAACGGTATTATGTCTGATAGGACAACTAACTCAGCCTAGCTGAAGCAGCTAAAGGTCTTCCTGTATGTGAAGACCATTAAAAGCTGATAACTGAGGCCCTAGAAGCTCACTAAGGAGACTTACAATGCTAGCCATAGCTTATAAGTCTTCATCTTTGTGAAGACAGATATATCTGTGTAAGTTGCGACACTGAAGGCTAACTTAATGGAGACTTACAATTATTGTCGTGCAAGGTAGGGAATGAAGAGCTGCTATACAAACAGCCCTGAATTCTCAAAGAGACCGCAGTCCCAAGAGATAATAAACTCAGTTATGCCACTGCATAATACTGAAAAACTCTCAATCATGAATTTAGCTAGGCTACTATGGTGCAACAATAGGACTCAAGTCTATGACACCTGGGAAAAACAAACCAAAAAGCACAGTATCTGTTTTGGTTTTATTCCGAAAAGACAGCGGACAGAGCCTAACCCGAGGGACAGCTGTAACCATGCATACAGAAGGCTACTATGGTGCCCACAATGAAATAATTGTCTTGACGCCAAGGCATATTTCAGCCTATCTATGCACTATCCATCCAGATTCTGGACGGAGAAACAGGTGATAATAAAAAACTGGAGAATAATTTCGACAACGTCTAATGCTTTTCTTCAATAGGAAAGCTTATACCTCCAGAAGGAAAGCCTCTCTTGGAGGATTTGTCTAACAAGTATTCTTGTAAGTGGAGCTTGTTCGGGCTGATAGCCGCAGGCCTGCCGAGACTACATTCTCATCCACTGATCTTCCGCAATTTATCCACTTTTTGCGAGGTTGATAACCTACCGCCAAGTGGAAAGCAACTGAAATCTATTCTTGACGACCTCAATTGTTCCCTTCAATAAGTGAACCTTTACCTCCACTAGGAGTGACTCTCTTTGAAAGGAACTTCCATGATTAACGTCCAGTTTCTCGTGAAGTTGATAACCTTCCATCAACTGGCAAGCAATAGAGGTCATTCCATCACCTGTACGACTTACGATGCTTAAAGGGAGGAGAAACTACATCCTCCCCCAAAGAAGCTCATCTTGTCGACCTCAATTGTTCCTTTCAATAAGAGAGCCTTTACCTCCACTAGAAGCGACTCTCTTTGAAAGGAACTTCCATGATTAACATCCAGTGTCTCGTGAAGAAGATAACCTTCTGTTAATCGTCGGCCTAGGGTGGTCTGATCCATAGCTTTGATCAGACCTATGCCCCTTTCCCGAGTCGCTATAATAGCAACTTCCAGAGTAAATATAAGAGGGTTATTGTACCCTTGCGAGACATTCTCATGATGCTTTCTTAGAAGCAAAACGGCCTCGCTTACCCTGGTCTGCTGAAGTGTGTTGATAATAATAATAATAATATGGAGTTTTTGTATAGCATAAAACCACATAGTTGTGCTCTAAAACGCTTTACATGGAAAAAAAAAATACATTCAAGCTCCCTACTATATGCATAAAAGTAAACAAACAGATCAAATCTTAGTAGCTCAAACCTCGTAAGCCTCTTGATAAAGGTGGGACTTGAGATTTGTTTTAAACTCATTTAAACTTCTGGAAGACTGGATATGTGTTGGCAATGAGTTCCAGAGTCGTGGACCTGTGAAGGAAAAGGACCTGCTGTTCACTAAGGTAGAACGGGAAAAAGGAACATGTAACCGAAGCTGTTCGGATGAGCGGAGATTCCGCTTCGATGACTGAACAGTCAAAAGGTCTTGAAGATATTGTGGAGCAGATCCATTAATACACTTAAAGACCAAAACCAGAATTTTGAAAGTGATACGTTGTTGAACAGGGAGCCAATGCAGCTTTTGAAGCAGTTGGGTTATGTGATCATAGCGTCTGCATCCTGTAATAATACGAGCTGCAGTGTTTTGTATTTTTTGCAGCTTAGAGATAAGCGATTGCGGCAAGCCTATAAGGAGTGAATTAGAGAAATCCAAATGTGCAGAAATAAAGACATGAATGAGCCTTTCCAATGATTTTTGTTTCAAATAATTTCTAAGATGTCCAAGATTTCTAATGTGCATAAAACAGTGCTTGTAAATTGCATTAATATTTGCTTCCATCGAAAGACGTGAATCAAACACTACTCCAATGTTGTGAGCTCTGTTTGCTACTGTTTGTTTTGAATTGTCAATTTCTAAAGATTTAATCTGCAAATTAGAAGGAATTTCGGTGCGAGATATAACCAACACCTCTGTCTTATCGTCATTCATTGTCAACCTATGACTTGCCATCCAGATTCGTACCTTATTAACACAGTTTTGCATCATATCTACTGAATTCAGTGAATCAGACTCACTAAGTGCATTAAAAGACGCATACAGCTGAGTATCATTGGCATAGAGATGGTATGGAATGCCTTCAGCCCTCAACATTTGGCCTAATGATGCAGTATTTAATGTAAATAACATGGGGCCAAGAATTGAGCCCTGTGGAACACCACGCATAAGGGATTTACTATCTGATTTTGACCCTAAAATAGATATTTGTTGCTCTCTCAATGAAAGGTAAGATTCAAACCATTCCAGAACTGTTCCTGCTACTCCCAGTTGACGTAACATCGACAGCAGCATGGAATGATTTACCGTGTCAAAAGCTGCCGAGAAATCCAACAAGACCAATAGAATAGACTTACGGTGACCTAATGAACATATTACATCATTACAGACTCTCAAAAGGGCAGTTTCTGTACTGTGGTTCGGCTGATAAGCCGAATGATATGGTTCCAGAAGATTATTACTTTGGTGGTAGTTCTGAAGTTGTTTAGCGACCACCTTTTCTAGAACTTTTGCTACAAATAGTAAATTTGAAACGGGCCTATAGTTTTTCAAGATATCGGGATCAAGAGAGGGTTTTTTGTTAAGTGGAGATACCAATGCTAATTTAAGGTCTGATGGTACATGACCTTCTTGGAGAGATGAGACAGTGACTTCAATAGCAGAGCACTGGAAGCCTTCTTGTAGCCTGCTCATATATCAACGCAAGCTTGTCATCAAATAGTATATTTCCGGTAACCGGAGCAACTCAGAGAGAGCTTTTCACCTTGTCATCTATAAGTGATGACGATGAAAGGGCAGCATCACGTCTTACCCAAGTCCAAATTCACTGTCTGTGTAGAGTTGTATGTGGCATACATGACAGCCCTGGAAAGAACTCTTAGTGAGGAACCACGTCCTCATATTTCTTTCCATTGAGATGTTGCGCCATAGCTCTGGTAAGGAGATCTGCTTAGGACATTGCACCCAGATTTGCTCTTTTTCAATGAAATAGCACATTCCATCATTTCCGAGCATATATAAAATGATGCAGGTAGGGACATATTTTCATCCCAGGCCTGCTCATCTAAACGCTGACTTATATTCAGATGGAACAATATTCTTAAGAGCTTAAGACTTTTCATAGTCTTAAAGTTCCCTTTTGTGAGAGAGGGAGACTCACACTCCGTATCCCTCTCACCATCCAAATGTTCCATCTGCAAATATGGTCAACTTCATCCAACCAACACAGCACCGTCTGACAGCTCACCATCAGAGTCTGTTAAACAGTAGTACCAGTCTCACACGATTAGCTATAAACCTGAACCTGCGAAGTCAGATAGCTAGTCTGGTCATCGTGCTTCATTAAAGAAGCAAGGGAAGATGCCATAGCTGACACCGAATCTGGCTGCAGTGTGGAGGGCGTGTCCCGAACCGCAAGCGTGAATGGACATCCCAACTCACTAAAGTTTCTCTCACCAAAAACAGTCGACCCTGACTGCTGACGGAAAAGAGAAGGTTCTTCAGCTCACAGTCTGCTCCAGACCTCTACGAGTGTTCCGTTAGAAACTTGTAAGCATCTATCCCTTATCGTGCATATCCATGGAAGAAGAGGAAGCTGTAACCACAGCTGACCTTGGCTGAAGTGCGGAAGAAACATCCCGACTCGTCACATAGGACAGATGTTCCTCCTCATTGATGTATCTTACAACACAAAACAGTCATTCCCGACTGTTAACAGCATGAAAAAAACGTTCTGCACTCACGATCTGTCCCCAGATCTCGCAGAGTATCCCGCTTAAAAACTTCTAGACTAATCCTCTTTCATGCGCTTCCATGTAAGTAGAAGAAGCCATAACAGCTGCTGGCCCCAGCTGCAGATTGGAAGGAACGTTCGACGCGTGTTCCGACTCAATATGGTTTCTCACAACAAACACAGTCGACCACGACTGTTAACGGGATGGAGAGGGTTCTCCAAATGGAGATCTGACCCCAGATCTAGCCGAGCATCCTGTAGAGAAACTTCTGGCTTCTTCTACATGCACAATTGACTGGACCGACCCAGCACCGTCCGACAGCTCAACACTGGAGTCTGCGGGAGGCTGCTCTTGCATTAGCTGGGATGCTGCTAATAGCTGCACAACTGCGAAAGCGAGTCCATTCCCGAGGATTGAGGAGCAGTGGTTTTCTGTTTTCTCCACTACTTACTTCTCCTGGGACAAAAATCCGGAGATAGATCTCTTCTCCGAACGTCCCGTTGATCGATGCCTCGGATCGCTAGCTATAGGATGGTCTGACTTCAGGGGCGAAGAATGGCTCCGTCTTTGTGCAGCTGACTGGATATCTGAAGTCGGGTAGCTAGCCTGTGGTCGTGTATGCTTTAATAACTTAGCGGAGGAAGCCGTGACTGAAGCCAACCCAAATTCTCCCAAAAGGTTCATTTGTCATAGATTCTCAAAATTATCTCAAAGACCTGATAAATTCTACTTATTTATTTTATTTTTTAGCCCTCATTATATTACAATTCTTTTACTTGGTAGTGATGCCAAGTGAAGTCTAGTAATTCTATACAGCAACCAAGACTTCGCTTGATACTACTGCCATAAAACTGTAACTTTCATCAGCAAGACCTCCAAAAGAGGTTTCTGTTTTACTTTAAATAAATTTGCCCTGACTGCACTCAAAAGGGTATAACAATACTCTCAAATTCTAAATTAGATGCAAAGTGATGGGAGCCATCACTGTGGGTCCCACAATTGAAATGGTTTGCAATTTGAACAGAAAACAGTACAGTAAAACCTTCCTTGAAATACCACCAGTCTTGAGAGGTCAGTGAAACAATGTAACAAATAACTGTTTTGGTTCCAGGGTCCAGAGTATTTATATTATTATTATATTATTATATAAAAGAGATATTTATAATGAAAAGTCTTGTTTTCCAGTTAAATTTACATCAGTAGCAGTCTGTATGATGGATGAGGAGCTATAACCTCAGCTAATATGTGAAATGTCCAAGTTCAAAGACAATCAACCAATCACTCTTCAATAGACGAAAGAATCGGCATGAAATTAAAACTTGATATTCAGGTACTCATCAAGAAGTCAAATACAAAAAAATAATTCCAATATTTCCATCCATAACTGAAAAAAGTGTGCAAAACCTGTTATAATTATCAAATTTCCAAGTTCAAGGAGAATAACTCTGTAACTATTCATTTATTTTTTGGGGTTTAATGACACCTTCCATAACCAGGGTCATCTCGTGTCAGACAGTTTTACGGGTGGAGGAAGCTTGGAGTACCCAGAGAGAACCACCGAACAATGGTGAGCAACTGTCAGACTCCCCAATGTACTAACTCCACACAAGCAGAGTTAGCATTGGTTGAAAAAAAGTGCATAATCTACATGCAGTATGCCATAGTACACAACACAGCCATGCCCCATGTGGGCAACTGGGATTAAGTGTCTTGCCCAGGTCTGCACTAAACCAAATGAGAAGAATGGAATCAAAACTTGATCTGTAAGAACCTACCATGAAGCTACAAGCAAATGAAAGTGTCAAAGACACTGTAGCTTAACTTGATTGTGTGTTGTGTTTGATGAAAAGGATAATGTTTATGAAAGGATTATGAAATATGGCAAGAATTGTGATAATTGAGAATATGTTAATTTCTGTTCCCAGTATGCTATGTTTTCAATAACAAAAGCACCACCTAGCGGGGCAACATATGCCGTATCAATCATTGCCCATTCCCCTGCCCTGTCTGGGGTAAAGGGTTTCAAATTGTATGCTTGCACACATTTCATATTGTTTTTGTGAAATTTTAGTCTGCAGAATGGAAATGCAAACAATTTTTAGGTGTAGAAGATTCTGCTCGCAGTTTACAATGGTAGCGTCCATTCATTGACAGGTTAACTTCATTGATAACAATTGCCGATAGTCGTGTCAAGGAAAAGGACATTTTGAGGATCATAACAGCCATAAATGGCAAAGATTCTCGTTATTTAAAAATAAAATGGAGTCATCTGCTCCTGCCACATGCACAATGACAATTGATGATCACCATGTGTGCAAAGTTTGAACAATAAAGCAAGTAAATTGTTGAAGGAGAAGGCGACACAATAGTGTAATGTTTCAAGTATTAAAAGAGGGCATAACTATGGAAATACAATATGGAGTTACCTGCTCTTGCCACATGCACAACGGCAATTGGTGATCAACATGCATGCAAAGTTTGAACAATATGGCATGTAAAATGTTGAAGAAGAAGGCGAAACAATACTGTAATGTTTTAAGTACTAAAAGGGGCATAACTCTGGAAATACAAAATGGAGTTACCTGATCTTGTCACATGCACAACGGCAATTGGTGATCAACATGTTGTGGAAAGTTTGAAGAATATAGCATGTAAAATGTTGGAGGAGAAGGCAAAACAATACTGTAATGTTTTAAGTACTAAAAGGGGGGGACATAACTCTGGACATACAAAAGAGAGTTACCTGCTCTTGCCACATGCGTAACGGCAATTGGTGATCGACATGTGTGCAAAGTTTGAACAATATAGCATGTAAAATGTTGAAGAAGTAGGCGACACAATACTGTAATGTTTTAAGTACTAAAAGGGGCATAACTCTGGAAATACAAAATGGGGTTACCTGCTCGTCACATGCACAACGGCAATTGGTGATCACCATGTGTGCAAAGTTTGAACAATATAGCATGTAAAATGTTGAAGGAGTACTAAAAGGGGAATAACTCTGGAAATACAAAATGGGGTTACCTGCTCTTGTCACATGCACAACGGCAATTGGTGGTCACCATATGTGCAAAGTTTGAACAATATAGCATGTAAAATGTTGAAGGAGTAGGTGACACAATACTGTGATGTTTCAAGTACTAAAAGGGGGCATAACTCTGGAATTGGGCATATAACAATAATTGGAGGTGTTGACTGTACTAAAGAATTGAGGGGTGGGTTAATGTGGCTCTCACAGTTAATGAATGCCAACCAAAGTTACGAAGTTACAGTGAAATTATTCCAAAACGAGTCATCCTATCAAGTTACAATGAAATTCATTCATAAATACGGCCTGTAGAATTTGCTAAAGGTTTTTGGGCTTTGGGCCTGTGTAGCCATCATGGTTGACCCATCCCAACCAAAAGGGGACATCCTCATCTAGACATTATAAGGAGTCATCCTACCAAGTTACAATGAAATCCCTTTATCAATACGACCATGTAATCTGTGATAAAGGTTTTTGGGCTTTGGGCTCGGTCAGCTGTCACGGCTGAATTTTTGTGATTTTTGTGACCAAAAGGGGACGTTCTCATCTAGACATTATCTGGAGTCATCCTACCAAGTTATAATGAAATCCATTCAAAATTATGACCTGCAGACTGTGCAAAAGGGTTTTGGGCTTCGGGCCCCTGTAGCCATCACAGTTGACCGATCGCGACCAAAAGGGGATGTTCTCATCTAGACATTATATGGAGTCAACCTACCATGTTACAATGAAATCCCTCCATAAATACAACTTGTTGACTGTGCTAAAGGTTTTGTTCTTGGGCAGCTGTCACGGTTGACAGATCGCGACCAAATGGGAAACTTCTCATCTACACATCATACGGAGGTATCCTACCAAGTTACAATGAAATCCCTCCGTATTAAATATGACCTGTAGACTGTGCAAAAAGTTTTGGGTTTCGAGCTTGGTCAGCCGTCATGGTTGACAGATCATGACCAAAAGGGGACGTTCTCATCCAGATATTATACAGAGTCATCCTACCAAACTACCATGAAATCCCTTCATAAATAAGACCTGTAGACTGTGCTAAAGGTTTTCGGGCTTGGGCAGCCATCACAGTTGACCGATCATGACCAAATAGGGACATTCTCATCTTGACATGACCTTAAATCTGCATATGAAATTTCGTGACGATCGGACAAGAACTACGGGGTGTAGCCTGTGCTAAAGGAAAATGTGAACTAACTCACAGACTTCCCCACGCATGATGGCAATAGACTTTGTCAAGTTGAGCTAAAAATCATTTCAATACCTCTATTGATAGCTGAAAAAGTGCAGAAAACATGGGACAGATAGACAGACAGATGAACAGATGGAAAGGCTGACCACTACAGGGCACCAGCTGTAGACAGAGGGGATCCACTTATTTTATACACTGACAAGGCCACCACAAAGCATGGGCTAAGTCCCCTGACAGCAATCTCTTACATTGCACATGTTGAAGACAACAAAATTTCAAAGTGAAAATATATACCAGATTTGGTCTGGATTCGATAACCAAAACTGCAGTTATTTTCGAAGTTGTAATATCAGAAAAAGGACCATAACTTGACCAAAATTGGTCAGTCTGAACCCACATTCTAAACTAGACCAGAGTATTCTCAGCATAAACCCATATACCAAATTTGATAACCCAACCTGAAGTTATCATCAGGACAACCAATTTTTTAAGTTGAGAAATCTGAATATGGACCATAACTCAGCCAAACTTACTCAGACCAAACACAAATTCAAAAACTGACCCGCGTATTCTTAATACAAACCTACGAACAAAATTTGATATTGATTCGATAACTCAAACTAAAGTTATCATCTGGATAACAATTTCCAAAGTTGCAAAAATGGTCGAAAACAGGCCATAAACCAAGCAAAAATTATCGGATTTAACTCCGATTCAAAATTCACCATATCATTGGGGTAGTGGATGTACAGTACGTGGAGAGTGGATTGTAACTAAATCACCTGTAGAGTGGAGTTATCACCCAAAGTATCACTTTCAAATTCTGTACATGTGGACAAAAACACAAGCAATGTTTCAACCAATAGACCTCCGGGTATAACCCGGAGGTCCACTGGCTGGAACTTTGCTTGTGCTTCTAATGCTTTGCAACAAATTTGCAATTATTGCTTGGGTGGAATGTCCACCCTGTGGGTGATTTATTGATAATACACTCTCCACGTACTGTATATACCATATTTGTTTTGATTCGATGACAGAATCACTCTGATAACAAATGTTATCACTCTGGATGAAACTTTAGTTATCACTCTGTTTGGATGGATGGACACAGCTGATGACAAAAGTCCTCTGACAGTATGTCAAGGGACAAAATTTGATTCTCACAGTAGGAACAGAATTGAACTGATTCAGGATAAATTTTAAGATCTGCTGTCACAGGTTCCAAACAAACAGTAGGGCACATATCTATACAGATCAATGGATGACCGACAAGATTGAAAACTTCCTGTAGACCAATCAACTGTCTATGATGTCTACTTTCTCTGTGATAGTTTTACCTTTCAAAGCTTTCGCAGGTGTAGACATGATCTATGATTTGTTCACCATCTGTCTGTCAAGTACAACTTGATCTTAGAGGTGTGTATCTCAAAGGACAGAACTGCAAAAAAACAAAACAAAGACTTTGTGATGAAAACACATAACAAGATATCCTCCAACACTTTAATAAATCTTTCCAAATGACAAAGTAGCATCAACAGTTTACCCAAAGGGAGATAACTGTGACCATTTCTTCCAATGAATTTACAATGATGTTTGAGAGTCATATAAAGATAGAATATCAGAGGAAAATGAAATCACCATTCAAGAATTATATAATTGAGTATTTTATACAACTCCACTATTTTGACAAAAAATGGCCACTGATCCTGCAGACAATACTAATTAATTTGGAGCTGAAGTTCAGTCCTGAAAAGAAAAACTGGAATCCCACATTACATCAAAGATTCTAATTTGGTTACACTCGGCTAAAAACTCTTCACACTTTGGCCAGACAAATATTTGTTTTACAAAAACAAACAAAACTAATTTGTAGGTGATAGGAGAGAAACCAGTTAGTTACACAATTTTTAACAACACCTGTCCTAATCACAAAATCATATATTTGATAATCTTGCATCATAGTTTGTTGAAATGATAGCCTTGTCAATAATAAACATCAATAACAAATAACTGATAAAAGTCTGATCAAAGGGAGATAACTGTAATTATTACCTCTCAATGGTTGTAACAAAAATGGTCCAGATTGTGTTGTTGAGATTTAATAACACATTCCAGAGCCAGGGTTATATTCTATGGCACAGTGTGTTGCCACAGGGAAGCCAGAGTACCAAAGAGAACTACCAAGCATGGACAAGTAACTTTTGTACTTTCCCACACAATAATCCTGTACAGGCTGGATTCACATGTTTTATGCCTCATTATGTTGTACAACAGTTCCCCATCTTGGATAAGCAAATAAAGTGTCTTGCCATAATACAGGTAATAGGCGTTAGGACTGAAAGAACGACCTCTTGATATAAAGTCCAATGCACAAGCCAACAAGGAAATATGTTCCCAGATCGTTATCAAGTGAGAAAATGATTGGTGATTAAAGAAGTAATTAAACATTTATTGATGACCCATTCATGGAGATTGGTTACGAAACAATTTATGTTGTATTGCTAAATTCCATGATGACATTGTTAGGTAAATTGTATAGGCTGGAAGGTCTGTGTGAATTTTTTTCCATTAAACTGTAAAACAAAATCAAAATTTTCAATCAATTAATTTAAAAACAAGAACAAGTAGAAAAAGAAGACCTTAACTCAAATAATATCTGAACGGTTGGAGTTTTGTTATTCTCACTTGTTCATTTATTGTGGTAGAGACAAAACTTTCTCTGCAAACAAAATGAACCATGAAATTCAATGTATGGGGACTTATATTTGTGGCAAAATTTGACAAAATTGATAAATTCAAAGTAATTTGTATATTTTTTTATACATACCAATGGCCCAGAGTAGCTGGTGCAAACTCTATATTATCAAGGGCCAAACACAAATTTTGAACCCCCCCCCCCCAATCCCCAAAATTTGCATACAAAACCTAAAATTAAAAGTCCTATTTGGCCCTCCATACTTTTACCATCTGTGTATGCGCAGTGGTCAGGAAGATACTGGAATTGGTGCCAACATCATTCTTTGTAGATGAGTGTAGTAATAATAACTCAGCGGGGAGGAATGAGTGCCCACTCATGGGAGGGCCATCCCCGTCTGGGCCATTGGTAAGTATAAAAAATATACAAATTACTTTAAATTTATCATATTTTTATACTAATAACCATTGGCCCAGACTAGTTGAATCGTAAAAAGGCAGAGGGCCAAGGACTTAAGAATTAGCAGACCAAATATAGCTCCTAAGCCTGCATTCCAAGATGAAAGGAAATTAAATTTAAAAGGAATTACATGTATGTCTCTCTATAAAATAATAGAGAAGACATTTCATAAATAAGGAGCCATATCCAAGTAATTCTATATTCTTAGTATGAATGATTAGGGTTACTGGGTGTAACAAGCCCCCAATTTTTAAGGCAAGTCCGGACTAAGCCCCATAAATTAGGTTGGCGTATTTGAGATTGAGAGACTAACCCCCATAAATATACGCCGTATATATATAATAAACAAGCTGTATCTAGGATCAGGTATAATCTACAGACAAAAACAGCTTCACTCATAGTTACATACTTATCAAGCTGGAGATTTTACCCAAAAATTCCCCTCCCCTTTTTTGAAGGAATATTCTTCAAAACAAAGAGGGGAGCGCTCTGGAATCAGTGAAAAGTGATACTAAATAATCCCAATATATTCGCCCAATAAGCACCCTGTTATTAATTATTATTAATTATTGGTGCTTAATGCCACTTCCGAAGCTAAGGCTATTGTGGCAATCCCGGTAATTAACAGAGCACGCTTCTAACGTATTCTGGAGTCAGAATACGTAGAAAGGGTTAAAACTGGTGATATAAAGTGTACGATCATACACTTGTGCAATAGAATATGAATGGAAAGTATCTGAAGAGCAAACATGCTTCTAATGCAACCTACAGGCGACCCCATTCATGTGTACAATTGATTCCAATAATAACACTCCAACAGACATGTTAAGTCTCATGGATTCACCGTGAGATGTGAGACTCCCGGATTGGGTCATGATCTCCCGGACTCACAGTAGCACCCATAGATCTCTCGCATGATCAGAATTTATCAAGTGAAAAAAACAAAATCAACCATTCCTTTATTGTGTACAATTTACTTCACGTTTGCAAATGGTAATCCGTGAGATCTGCTCAGTGACCTGGATATTTAAGTAAGCTTCAGAAATTCAGTCTCTTTTTTTCTCTTCCCTTTGTTCCAAATCGTGTTTAATTAAAATAAATTAATACAAGAATGGACTATTTGATATTATTCTGTCATGAAATGGTGATCGAAGACCTAACAATATAGTCTGGTGCAATGTTTTCACAACAAAAACACCAACCTTTTTTCTGAGTACTTAAGTGACTTTGCCCCAGTTTTCACAACATAAACACAGTTGTGATGGAACAACAGCTGATTACTGTTTGAAACCATACTGATTTCAGCTCATCAGAGATTGGCTTTTTAATTGAAAAATAACTTTGTTTTCAAAACATTCTATGATGAATGGATCACAGGTAACTGTAGTTGTGTATATATATATCAGGCAATGTATACCGGTAAGTGCCAATCGCAATCAAATTTGCAACGTCTGAAAATCCATCCAAAAAATATTGCTATGATTCTAAATTTAAAGAATCATGGAAGAAGGAAATGACCTGAAATTGATACAGGCATAAAGTAAGGGAAGGAGGGGGGGGGGGGGGGGGGAGTTGTGGGATAAACTAATGTGAAGAGTGTGGGGGGGGGGGGGCTATTGAACTAGGTTTGGAATAGAATATGTTGGGATGGGGAGGGGTAGTAGTGGGTAAATTAATCAGGCCTGGCATTCTGAAAAATCGCTCTCCTGAAATGATCTGGGAGAGCCAATGCTCTCCTAATTTTTTTTGACATGGAAGGCAGTTGAACCATGATATATCATATGAATGAGTTAAACACTGTGACCAGACATGCTCTACTCACAAAGTTGCATTGGGTAATTTGGATAGTTGTAATACATGTTACTTCGAAAGTTACTCAATACTGTGTTGAAGTCGTTGGTCCCGACAACTCACAACTGTCAGAAGCCAACCATGGTTCAACTTCATTATCATCCCCTTCATCCCATCAGATAAATTTTGAATTTCAGTTCATTGCACCTAAGCCAGCTGTACAGTACATGATGCCAATTGAAGATTTTTTAAATGGTCCTGGGATAACACAATTTTTCATCTTCAATTTTTTTATTCATCGCATTCGAAATTACTCTTGATGCGGTAAATAAAAAAAATGTGAACACTCTTAGATGGAGACAGCTTTCGGAAATTGTATGTCAATAGTCATGCCTATCGAATTTGTGTTGAGGGAATACCGTCACTCCACGTGGTTATCACTTAATTGAAGTTCTTTGATTATCCGATGGCGTTTAATGGGAATATAAGTTTTGAAATGGGGCAATGTTTGAATAGTAATAGAAACTGTACATAACCAGTGAAAAATTAAACCAATCAAATAATTCTCGTGGGCAGGTGATGGTGACGTTTCGAATATTTGCGGAAATTCACAAAAAATCAGATTGATAATCTAATATCATGACAACCGAAAGTGAAAGTAAACACAACAGAGGTTTATAAATAGCCTGTGTTATGCTGTTTAGTGATGCCTCGTGTAACTGACAAAAGATGGCGTTGTGATACAGTAACCACCAAAATAAATTGAGATTTTGAGCAACTTAACCCGCGAATCGTCCCAAGCCAAAGCGCGTACGTTGTCACACCAGGAACTGAGGGAGTAATAAACTATGTTGTTGGTGACGTTACGATATCCTCCATGATGCATGGAAACTAATATTTGACAGTGATATTGATAATGATTTAATGTTATTTCAGGTTAACCATTCGATTTTCTGCAGACACTTTGCCTGCACTGGAGTACAATAATATTATTCTTTAATATTGTTTTACACCAGTGCAGGTAGTTTTCTGAGCCTTCCCAGAAAGTGAAATCATAAGTTCTTGCAGAACGGTTACGGTAAGAACTCACGAGTATGACGGTCGACATAAGTTAATACTGATGGCACAAGCAAGAAGCGAGGGCATTTGAGAAGATATAAACTGATTGATTATGTAATGTCTGTCCCTGCGCTATGACACGCAAGCATAAATACGCATCCTTCAATTTTGAAGCTGCGTTTTTCAAAAGTCTCATACTTATCTTTGTGCACCCAGGAGAGCAAAATTTCGCGGCCCTTAATGGTTCTTGGCGCACGTTAAGGCGCGCGAAAAAATCGCGTGCCTGAAAATACCAGGCCTGATTAATGGAGATAAAGTGTGAATGTGGGGGTGGGGGGATTAAACTAAATAAACTGTATAAATTTACTCCACTTACAATTACAAAGTGTGTGTGTGGTCCCTTAACTCAAAGTTTGCTGGTGGTTCTTACCCTTTTTCTCAAAAATTGTAAGTGGGGTAAATTTATGCAGGGATGAAGTGAGAAAGGGGGGGGGGGGGGGGGGGGGGGGGGTAGCAGTAAAATGATAGAGATACATGTAGATAACTTAATAAATTGTTGTTCTCTGAACAAAAGTCATGTTATAATATTCACACGCAAAAAATCTCCCTGATTGTCATTTTCAAAACTTAACATGTCTGCACTCCAAGGAACCATTTGAATAGTTCATAACTCCATAACTGATCCAAATAGCCCCAAAATTCTCATGAGCTCTATAAGCAGGGCAAGAATCTATATAGTCTGTCAACAATGTGTCCGCCTAATAATATACATTATGCAGGTGAGCAATGAAATCCCGATTGTACTCATCTGAAAACAGCCTGTAACCATGGTATGACCAAGTGATACACATGTAACCAGGAAACTGAATGATTAATATGATATTAATATGCAGTTAACGGAGTAATAAACTCATACATCATAAGAAAGGCCAGTCCGCTCTGAGCGAAATTTTTCAGAGTGGACTAATTGCCACATTGGAGAATGTCGCCCAGATAACCAACATGTCAACCATACAGGTACACAAAGGCTAGCAATTTTATTGATAAAGAATCATATGCTCGTATATGACTTATAAATGAACAACCACAGGAAACAAACGAACTAAAAAGTGGATGTGCCCATGAGGCCACCTTTAGAACACCACCCAGCCGCCAATCGAGAAGCCATGAAAGGCATGCATATACTTGAATGCATTCGAGGCTTACAGGAAGAAAACTACGTCCTGCCCTGTAAACACCTCTTAACACATTAGTGGGGGTGGGGGGCTTTTAGGGGAGACAAAAAATTCATATCGAACCCCCTTCACCCGCATTACTTGAATTGCTCTTGTGTTAGTCCTCAAATAGAATAGGAACAACAGGGCTCCCTCACGTCTGACCGACTACATAACTCCATAATGCACCTAAGGACAGAGAGGTACGTGATGAACAAAAACACCATAATGACATAATCATACTTGGTAAATATGACGTCATTAATAGAGCTTATCGCCTCGTGTAACTAACACCAAACCATACCTGTAGGAAGAGAATAACCTTCTCTAACATACGGTATCATGCCCACTAGGACAACGAACTCAGCCTAGCTGAAACAGCTGAAGGTCTTCCTTTATGTGAAGACAATAAAAGGCTGATAACTGCGGCCTTAGAAGCTCACTAAGGAGACTTACAACACTAGCCATAGCTTATAAGTCTTCATCTCCATGAAGACAGATATACTGGTGTAAGTTGCAACCTTGAAGGCTCACTGAATGGAGACTTACAACTGTCTTCGTGCAAGGTAGGGAATGAAGAGCTGCTATTTAACAGCTCTAAATTCACAAAAGAGGCAGCAGTCCCAAGATATAATAAATTCAGTTATGTCACTGCAAAATTACTGAAACAGTCTCGCTCATGATTCTAGCTAGGCTCCTATGGTGTAAACAATAAGACTCAAGTCTATGACACCTATGAATACAAACTGAAAAGCACTGTACCTTTATCGGTTTTATTCCCCAAAAACAGTGGTCAGAGCCTGGCTAACGTAGCTAGAAGTCTTCCTCTCCGTGAAGACAGATATCTCAGTGTAACTAGCGACTTGAAAAATCACTCAATGGAGACTTACAACCATCGTCGCACAAGGTAGGGAATGACAAGCCGCTATTCTAACAGCTGTAATTCCCAAAGAGACAGTAATCTCAAGGTAGCTACGCAGTTATGTCTCTTTGTCTACTTGAAGACATATCTGTGCCACTTGTGGCCTTGAAAGCCCACTAAATGGAGACTTACAACACTAGCCACAAGAAAAGACCGCTGTAACAGTACATATGGCGACTATGGCGTCCACTATGACATTAAATGTCTTGACGCCAAGGAATACAACGGCTCTATTCCATACAAGACAGCTGTCTCAACCTATCTATGCACTATTCATTTCAGGACGAAAAACAGGTGATTAGAAAAAAACCAGGAGAATATTTTGACGATCTCTATTGCTTTTCTTCAATAGGAAAGCCTATACCTCCGCAAGGAGAGATACTCTTGGAAGAATTCGCTGGAAGATTTGTCCAACACATACTTGTTGTAAGTGGAGCTTTGCTCGGACTGATAGCCGCAGGCCTGCCGAGACTACATTTTCATCCATTGATCTTCCGCAATTTTCATCCACTTTTTGCGAGGCTGATAACCTTCCACTAAGTGGAAAGCAACATAAGTCTATTCTCGATGACCTCTAATGCTTCCTTCAATAAGAGAGCCTGTACCTCCACTAGGAGCAACTCCCTTTTGAAAGAATCGGCCAGAAGATTAGTCCAATGCAGACATCTAGTAAGTGGGGGTTTTGCTCGGAATCATAGCTGTAGGCCTTCCGAGACAACACCTTACCCACTGATTTTCCGTGACATAACTCCAGTTTCTCAAGAAGTTGATAACCTTCCATCAACTGGTAAGCAATAGAGGTCTTGTGCAACTAACAAGGTTTATGGAAGGAGAAACTATGTCCTCCCTGTGAAGAACCTCGTCCCATTGGCTTAGAGGCATCTGACCTATAGTCTAGATCAGACCTGCGCCCATATCCTGAGTCGCTATACTAACGACCTCCAGAGTAAGTATAAGAGGGTTTATTGTACCCTCGCGAGGAGTTCCCTTAGCTGATTTAAGTGGAACGGACTCGCTTACCCTGGTCTGCTGAAGTGTGTTGTTGAGGCGCAGACTTCAGTAGCAGTGTACTGAAAGCTTTCTTGTAACCTGTTCATAGACTAATGAAAGCTTGTCGTGAATAGAGTATATCCGGAGACTGGATCGACTAGGAGAGAGCTTTTCACTTGTCATCTATAAGTGATGACGACGCAAGGGCAGCATACACACCTGATCAACTCCCAATTTGCCACTGTCAGGGCGGAGTTGTACGTGGCATACATGACTGCCCTGGAAAGAACTCTAAGTGAGGAACAACATCCTCAAATTCCTTCCCATTAAGACGCTGCGCCATAGCTCTGGTGAGGTGACCTGCATAAGACATCACATCCAGATTCGATCTATTGGATGAAATAGCACATTCCATCACTTCCGAGTGTATAGTGAATGATGCAGGTAGGGACATATTTTCATCCCCGGCCAGCTCATCTAAATGCACAGGAGCTCTCTGGACATCTCCAACCATTTTAAATGAACGTAGTCCAAGGAACAGTATATTTATTGAAGATGTCAATAAGAAACCGCCTTCCTCTTAGCACTAGAGAGGTGAATATAGCATCGATAACATGGCCGAAGGCCTCCGACACCTTTTGAGACTGTTTCGGGAAGGAAAGAACATCCTCTTTCCTCCACACGAAATCTGCTTCAGAGACAACAGCGGTTTCTTTATAGTAGCCGCAGCTTGCTGATCAGGCGGAACAAAGTCAGTATAGTATGTATTGATAAATAAAATTCATTGCTACCATATGCCATTCCGAAAGGGAAGGGTAATCCTCTTCCTTGTCCTTTTCACCATCCGACTGATTCAGCTGTGACATTCGGTCATTTGCATCTGCGTGAAAAGATGACTGGACCGACCCAGCACCGTCTGACACCTCACCACCGGAGACTGCGGGAGGCTGCTCTTGCACTTGCTGGGATGCTGCGATCAGCTGCGCAATCTGTGACAGCAAGTCAGTTACCAAGGCTTGAGGAGTAGTGGTCTTCTGTTTTTTCGCTGCTTGCTACTCCTGGGACTAAGATCCGGAGATAGATGTCTTCTCCGAACGTCCTATGAACAAAGCCTCGGATCGCTAGCTACTGGATGGTCTGACTTCACGGTCGAAGACTGGCTCTGTCTTTGCGCAACTGGCTGGATATCTGAAGCTGGGTAGCTAGCATGCGGTCATGTGTGCTTTATAACATAGCGGAGGAAACTGTGACTGAAGCTGACCTCGGCTGCAGTCTAGACGGAGCGTCCCGAGTGGTGGGCGGACATATACGAGGGACCTCTCCTGCTCGCGGTCTTATCAGACCTCGCCAAGATTCCCCAAAAGAAAACTTGGTTCCGGCTTGTGCAAGTTTCTCAAAAAAACATTTGGCCCCCAAATGTTGTTGGGTTAGAGAGGGGCCTCTCCTGCTCGCGGTCTTATTAGACCTCGCCGAGCATCCCTAAAAGAAACTTGCTGACTTCCTCCCTATTTCCATCGTCGCTGGGTGAGCTTTTGATTTTGAGGTGCTCGCTCTACCTAAATGTACACTTCCTTCAACCGCAACAGACTTACCCGGTATTACGGCTCCCACGCACAGAGTAACCACTTCACTGGTCAAGCTAGCTGTTTGCAAGGGATTAAGAACACGAACTTAACCCTTAACCCTTGCTTATATTCATGAGCGCCTTGCAGCTAGCTCTATTTGCTCAACAGAGCATGACTACGGTAGCACACTTGAATGGGTGTTACAATACCATCACCATGTTCATGTTCCTCTGAAATGGAAACTGAAAAACTTGAATTATATTATGGTGAGAGTTCCGGCATAGGAACCTCACCGCCAAACTGCATCGCGACACCCATCTCCAACGTCTGTCATGCCAATGTACACAGTAGGCAAGGCAACAAGCATGTAAATCTGAGGAAGACTTCCTCGCCTTGCATTTAGAGCAGTAAGCTTTCATAAATACAATCAAAAGACAAAGTCGATAGCACTCCTACAAACTCCACAACAAAATATATGATAAAGATACATGAATAATTGCAATCAAAATTAAATTTAAAAGTTTATAAAAATAATTTTGAAAATATTTTGAAATAATAATCAATGTATCCTAAAGTAATTCTACAGTAATATAATATGAAATATTACATATATTTGAGGACGCTGAAAATGTAAACAACATCAAGGAAAAAAATGGAAACAAGACATCAGGCACAAAAAGGCCCAAAGTCAGAAACCAATTTAAATGCTACAAGATGTAAAGCTAGATCTTCATAAGAAGAAAAAACGATACATCGGATAGAAGATGCAAGACCAAAATGACCTAACACCTCTAGGATGAGGACGCAACCATGAGGTTAAATAGAATAAATATTCTGTAATACACGTTAAACTCCAAAGAAATTTAATAAAAAATTTCAATAAAAAATAGCCAAAAAGCTTAGGAGTTTAACAGGAAGGGTTCATGGAAGGATAGGGAAGGAACACTTAACAAACAGTGGAATAATCATTAGCACAAATGATAACGTTAGGTGCACGTCCTGAAAATGGGAAACAAGAAATAATTTTTATAATTATTATAAAGTTACAGCCCTGAACGTCTGAAACAACCATTATTCACTTCCATCATCCATTAACAGCCTTGGATCCACCAATTTTTGCATTGATTTGTGTCTGGCAACCTCAAAAAAGGAGATTTACCGGTAAAAGCACAGATGTCAGATCATTGTTACTGACTTTAGGGCCGAACAAAGAATGATGTTGGCGCCAATTCCGCTCTCTTCCTGACTGCTGTGCAAGCACAGATGGTAAAAGTATGGAGGGCCAGATAGAACTTTTAATTTTTGGTTTTGTATGCAAATTTTGGGGATTGGGGGGGGGGGGGGGGGTTCAAAATTTGTGTTTGGCCCTTGATAATATAGAGTTTGCACTAGCTAGTCTGGGCCATTGGTTATTAGTATAAAAATATACCAAATGACACCATTACACCTAAAAAGTACAAAAATTGTTTCTTAGGCCCTCCCACATGGTCCTTTTGGCTGCTGCATACTCCCTTTTTATAACCAATGCAAACTTAAAATGAAAGTGTCAGTGTCAGTAGCTCAACTTGTGTAAGACATGTACATGTAGAGTAAGTGACACAGCAATGACACACATCTAGATAATGACCTGATAACAAAGGTACATATAAAGTATTGTAACGGTCTGTACATAAATGCTGACTGTAGCCTGTAACAAATGTATAGGTAAAGTATTGTAAAGGTGGGTGACAATCAGATGCTAAACTAGAAAAGAAATCTTTGAGTCCCAGAGTGGGTCTGAATGAACCCCAAAATATTTGTTCTCATAGCACAGTGATAACAAACGCACCCAAAAACACGCGTTCCTGTCACAAGGTGATAACAAAAGTACCCAAGAAGTTTTGTGAAGATTGGTTCATAAATACAGCCTCTAGCTCACGCCATGTTGACATGTATACTGTGTAAAAGTAGCACTCAATAAATCAAAGTTCATCTAATTTGCATAATTTCTGCACGAGAAAAAACCCTGTATTACATGTGATGTATTCCATGTTCCTAAAAATTAATTCAAAAATTTATTCAAATCTGAACCTTTATAAAGAAGTTCAGTACAAAAAATTGATTGTACCTAATTTTGGTACAAAATGGCCACTGGCAGCCATCTTGAATTTTGGACCGCACCCAAAAAAACTCGTTCTTGTCCCAAGGTGATAACAAAGGTATCCAAGAAGTTTTGTGAAGATCGGTTCATAAATACGGCCTCTAACCCGAGCCGTGTTGACATGTGCACTTACTGTGTATAAGTAGCACTGAATAAATCAAAGTTCATCTAATTTGCATAATGTCTGCACGAGAAAAAAACCTGTATTATATGTGATGTATTCCATGTTACTAAACATTCATACAAAAATTTATTCAAATCAGAAATCTCATACAGAAGTTTTGTACAAAAAACTGATTGCACTAATTTTGGTACAAAATGGCTGCCAGTGGCCATCTTGAATTTCGGACCACACCCAAAAACACTCGTTCTCATCCCACGGTGATAGCAAAGGTACCCAAGAAGTTTTGTAACGATCGGTTCATAAATACAGCCTCTAGCCCGAGCCGTATTTAATTGTTGACGGATGGACAGATGGACGACAGGCCATGGCATAACCTCAAACTTTACTACGTCAGAGTTGAGCTAAAAATCACTTCAATACTTCCATCCATAGCTGTGGGAAACCTGTTATAACTGTCAAATTTCTAAGTTCAAGGGCAATAACTCTGCAATAAACCAACTGAGTGAAATGGAATTGAAACTTGATCTATAGCTACCCATCAGAAAGTTACATACAAAACTCATTTCAATATTTCCATCCAAAGTTGAAAAAAGTGCGAAAAACCTGTTTTAACTATCAAATTCCAAAGTTCAAGGGCCATAACTCTGGTATAAACCAACTTAGCAAAATTGAATTTAAACAAACTTGATTTGTAAGTACCTACCAGAAAACTACATACAAAAATCATTTCAATATTTCTATTGATAGCTTAAAAAAGTGTGTAAAACATGGAATACTGTGGTAGACAAAATTTTCTCTGCGAACAATATAAAATCCTGAAATTCGATGGATGGGGATAAAAATATCAAATTACCCCATAAGGCCCCAAAACATAAAAAAAATGTTTCTCAGACCCTCTGGCATGGTCTTTGTAATGCATTTTTAGCAAAGCCTTCTTGCACTCAAGCGACGAAATACACAACCACCCATGCTATTCACTAGATAATGAATTCTAAACAAACCAAGAATATGAACCTTTGATGGCAAAGAAATAATTCCAAAGATAAAATAAAAAAAATGCTTGCCCACATGCAATTTTACAAAAAAATAACCTGAGAAACAGATCTACTTTCTGGGGTTGATAGTCTATGTTAACTGACCTGAATACAAAAAGAATAAGTGCACTGCCAGGTGGTGGATCAATATACGGCCGCCTATGAAGAAATTGTGCTTGTGAAGAAATTTTTAGTTGAACAAAAGGTCAATAATTCCTTCAAAAATAATTGTACATTCCTGGCTTATGACCCATTAACCCTTTACCTAACACGAAAAAACCGACGACACTTGCAAACAAAATTCTTGAATAACTAAATATTTTCATTTTTTCTCTCTAAAACATAGCTTATGACCCCTCATTGGAACAAGCTTAACGAGCTTGTTCCAATGAGTGGTCATAAGCTATGTTTTTGAGACAAGAAATGAAAAAATAATGAAAACTGAATGGTGCTTTTTGTAAATAGGGCTGGCCGGATTTGAGCGTTACGTTGGGTAAAGGGTTAAAGTTGAATATATTGTTTTCAAGTTATTGCATGGAAAATCAAAAGTCACCAAAACTCCCAGATGGTTGCCATGGTGGCCATATTGGACATGCCAGAATGCTGCTTATCGAAATGAACCATCCTCTAGTCATGACTAATCAACCATAAAAAAACAGTGTCTGTTTGTTGGATGTATTGTTTTCAAGTTATAGCATGGACAAATAAAAGTTAACGGATGGACGGACGGTGGGGCAGATGGATGGACAGATGGATGGACAGACATTGATGCTGGTTATTGAAAGGAACCATCCTCTAGTCATGACTAATCAACCATAAAAAAAACAGTATCTGTTGGATGTATTGTTTTCAAGTTATAACTTGGGCTAACAAAAGTTAACAGATGGATGGACAGACAGTCAAATTGATAGACGGACGGACAATGATGCTGGTTATCGAAAGGAACCATTCTCTAGTCATGACTAATCAACCATAAAAAACATTATCTGTTGGATTATCAAATGGACAATCAAAAGTCCCTAAAAATCCAAGATGGCTGCCATGGTGGCCATCTTGGATATGCCAGAATGCTGGTTATTGACAGAAACCATCCTCTAGTCATGATTAATCAACATTAAAAAAGCAGCATCTGTTGGATCTTTAGTTTTCAAGTTATCGCATGAACAATCAAAATCCAAAATGGCTGCCATGGAGGCAATATTGGATATGCCAGAATGCTGGTTATCGAAAGGAACCATCCTCTAGTCATGACTAATCAACTATAAAAACAGTATCTGTTGGATGTATTGTTTTCAAGTTATCTCGTGGACAAACGAAAGTTAACGGATGGATGGATGGATGGATGGATGGATGGATGGATATGGATGGATGGATGGATGGATGGATGGATGGATGGATGGATATGGATGGATGGATGGATGGATGGATGGATGGATGGATGGATGGATGGATGGATGGATATGGATGGATGGATGGATGGATGGATGGATGGATGGATGGATGGATGGATGGATGGACAGACAAATGGATGGAAAGACGGACAAGGATGCTGGTTATCGAAAGGAACCATCCTCTAGTCATGACTAATCATCCATAAAAAAACAGTAACTGTTGGATTATCAAATGGACAATCAAAAGTCCCTAAAAATCCAAGATGACTGCCATGGTGGCCATCTTGGATATGCCAGAATGCTGGTTATCGAAAAGAATCATCCTCTAGTCATGATTAATCAACCATAAAAAAGCAGCATCTGTTGGATCTATAGTTTTCAAGTTATTGTGTGGACAATCAAAAGTCCCCGAAAATCCAAGATGGCTGCCGTTTTCTCAAAGACCTGATGAATTCTAATTATTTATTTTATTTTTTGCTCCCTCATTAAATTTTTACTCTTTTTACTTGGTAGTGATACCAAGTGAAGTCTAGTACTTCTATACAGCAGCCAAGACTTCACTTGAAACCACTGTCAAAGTACTGTAGCTACCATCAGCAAGACCTCCAAAAGAGGTTTCTGTTTTACTTTAAATACATTTGCCCTGATTGCACTCAAAAGGGTATAACAGTACTCTCAAATTCTAAATTAGATGCAAAGTGATGGGAACCATCACTGTGGGTCCAGCACTTGAAATGGTTTGCAATTTGAACACTATACAGTACAGTAAAACCTTCCTTGAAAGACCACCAGTCTTGATAGGTCAGTGAAACGATGTAATGAATAACTGTTTTGGGTTCCAGGGTTCATGGTATTTAAATCATTATTATAGTATTATATAAAAGAGATATTTATAATGAAAAGTCTTGTTTTCCAGTCAAATTTACATCAGTAGCAGTCTGTATGATGGATGAGGAGCTATAACCGCAGCTAATATGTGAAATTTCCAAGTCCAAGGGCAATCATTCTTCAATAAATGAAATGATTGTCATGAAATTAAGCTTGATATGGAGGTACTTGTCAGGAAGCTACATAAAAAAAATTATTCAATATTTCCATCCATAACTGAAGAAAGTGTGGAAAACCAGTTGTAATAATCAAATTTCCAAGTACAAGGGAGATAACTCTGAAACTATTATTATTTATTTGTTGGTGTTTAAGGTCATATACTTATGCACAATGGCTAATCATGACTAATCATGACTGTGACAGTTTTACGGGTGGAGGAAGCCGGAGTGAACCACCGAGCAATGACAAGCAGCTGTCAGCTCCCCAACATCGTAACTCCACACTGCAGCACAGGCAGGGTTAAATTGGTTGAAGACAGGGGCACCATCGATGTGCAGTACGCCTTAGTACACGCTATCATCATGCCCCCATGTGGACAATCAGGGTTAAGTGCCTTGCCCAAGGACACAACGTGGGAGTCCGAATTGATCACTCAGACGGTCACCCATCCGATGATTAACCGGGCTCGACGTTGCTCAACTTCGGTGATCTGACGTGAACCGGTTACCACAATGTCGCCGCGCCCCCAACTCTGTAACTGCATGACAAACTTAGTGAAGGGAGTAAAAACAGAACTCAACCTGTAATTTGCCACGGGGAAAGTACATACCAAAAACCATCCAGGTATCACCAACATTAGTGAAGAAAAGAGCAGAAAGTCTGTTATAACTGTCAAATTTCCAAGTTCAAGGGCAATAACTCCTCGATAAACCAACTGAGTGAAGTGGTATTGAAACTTGATCTGCAAGTGCTCATCAGGAAGCTACATACAAAAAATCATTTAAATACTTCCTTCCATAGCTGTGGAAAACCTGTTATAACTGTCAAATTTCCAAGTTCAAGGGTAACAACTAGATGGGGTATCAGTACTCCGTGGCTCACCAACAGGTGGCCAATGTAAAGGGGTGGCTGGAGTAAAAAAAAAAGTTCAAAACCTGCACACAAAAGTCCAAAATTAAAGAAAATAAGCAGCTAAAGGGTTAAATAATATAATAATAACCCCTAAGAAGCATGTTAACATAAAATAGGATATGCTACAAGGTAAGTCTCCACTTTGAAGAAAAGAAAGACAAACCTCAAAACCTGCACATAAAAGTAAAAAAAAAAAAAAGTATGGGTTAAAATTGAGAAAAACACCCTGATAATGTCACAGTAATCACCATGGCAATATGCCAGTAAGGTGAAACCCTACCTGAAAAATATCCACATGGAAGAAAAGAAAGAAAAACCTCAAAACCTGCACATAAAAGTAAAAAAAAAGTATCACATTTGTTTTAAGGGGTTAAAATTGAGAAAAATACCCTGTCACAGTAACCACAATGGCAATATGCCAGTAAGGTGAAACTCTACTTGAAAAATATCCACTTGGAAGAAAAGAAAGACAAACCTCAAAACCTGCACATAAAAGTTAAAAAAAGTATCACATTTGTTTCAGAGGGTTAAAATTTAGAAAAATACCCTGGAAATGTTACAGTAACCACCATGGCAATATGCCAGTGAGAAAAACTGCACACAAAAGTCCAAAATAAAAGTAAATAAGCAGCTAAAGGGTTAAATAATATAAAAATAGCCCCAAGAAGCATCCTAACATAAAATAGGAACCATGGCAATATGCTACAAGATAAGTCACCACTTGGAAGAAAAGAAAGACAAACCTCAAAACCTGCACATAAAAGTAAAAAAAAGTATCACATTTGTTTTAAGGGGTTAAAATTGAGAAAAATACCCTGTCACAGTAACCACAATCGCAATATGCCAGTAAGGTGAAACTCTACTTGAAAAATATCCGCTTGGAAGAAAAGAAAAACCTCAAAACATGCACATAAAAGTAAAAAAAGTATCACATTTGTTTCAAAGGGTTAAAATTTAGAAATATACCCTGAAAATGTTACAGTAACCATCATGGCAATATGCCAGTGAGGTAAAACTCCACTTAAAAAAATATCAAAACCTGCACACAAAAGTACAAAACCTGCACACAAAAGTCCAAAATTAAAGTAAATAAGCAGCTAAAGGGTTAAATAATATAATAATTGCCCCAAGAAGCATCCTAACATAAAATAGGAATGATGGAAATATGCTACAAGGTAAGTCTCCACTTGGAAGAAAAGAAAGACAAACCTCAAAACCTGCACACAAAAGTAAAAGAAAGTATCACATTTGTTCTAAGGGGTTAAAATTGAGAAAAATACCCTGTCACAGTAACCACAATGGCAATATGCCAGTAAAATGAAACTCTACTTGAAAAATATCCACTTGGAAAAAAAGACAAACCTCAAAACCTGCACATAAAAGACAGAAGGGCCCCAATTATTTTTAATAATCGAGAATTGGTTCTCGCAGCAGGAGTTGTGACAATGAAACTGATTTGGGATAAATTTTAAGATCTGCTCTCACAGGATCCAAACAAACATTAGGGCACATATCTACACAGATAACTGAATATCTGACAAGCTTAAAAACTTCATGCAGACCAATCAGTTATCTGAGGTCTCCTTTGTCTATGATAGTTTTACCTTTGAAAGCTTTCTCCAATGTAGATGCATTGGCCATCTGCCTGTCAAGTACAACTTGATCTTGGAGGTCTGTATCTCAGAGGACAGAACTACAGAAAAACCAAAGACTTTGTGACAAAAATGATAAATTTTAAGTAATTTGTATATTTTTTATACATATCAAAGGCCCAGACTAAAATTAATCCAGGGCCAACACACAAATTTAGCTCCTCCAATCCCCCAAATGTGCATGCAAAACAGAAAAAATTAAGTCCTAGATGGTCCTCCATACTTTTGTGATCTGCGCATGTGCAGTGTCCAGAAAGGTACCGAAATGGTGCCAACCATCATTCTTTCTACAGTGCCTGCTAAAGGTTATAATCAGCGGGGAGTAATTAGTCCCCACTCATGGGAGGGCCATCCCCGTCTGTGCCATTGGTAAGTACAAAAAATATTTTTATACCACAACCAATGGTCCAGACTAGCTGAATCGTAAAAATGGCTGGAGGGCCTAGGACATAAAGGAAAATCCAATCTCGCAATCACTTCAGTAAAGGATAGGTCCTACAGGGGAATAGGAGAAGAGAGGAATTATATATGTCCTTCTCTTTTATGCGAAAAGAGAATGGCATAACACCAACATTGTAACTGAGAATTACATAATTACATAATTTCTCCATTTAATGCCAGCATAACCCATTATGCTAATTTGGTGAAGGAAACCAATATATAAAGCTAGTCCAGAGAATTAGACACTTTATGCTCATTTAAAAGTGTCCAAGGATTGCATATTAATGCTTGTTTGACATGTAACATATACAAATGCTTCACAGTGAGCTACACTTTAAAAAAAGTACATAAATGAGATTGCTTATCACCGAGCTACACATTAAAACTACCCAGCACCAATGCAGGACTACTGTCACTGGAGGAGGTATTCCCTTGCTTTTCACTATAGATAATCATAAGGGAAAAAAACAACCCCCCCCCCCCAATCTCCTTGTTCTGAGGGAAAATTCCTCAGAACGAAGAGGGCAGCAGAACGGCATCAGTGCTCGAGCAGTCTACCTAAAGACCTTATAGATGTAACCTTAATGGACGACATTCTGAGCAACAGTAAAAGGACCCAAAGATCTAAGGTCACCAGAGATGGACTCTAATTTCTCAGGTAAAACTTGGTAAATGAGGAGGGCTGTGTCCAGTAAGCAGCCTTCATAAGATCAGTAATGGCTATACTGTTAGAGTAAACCCAAGAAGTGGACAGTGCTCTAACCTTGTGCGCTGAAATCTTGCTGACAGAACGTTGATCCGAAGATAGATTTTCATAGGCAATATGTATTGCCAACTGAATCCATCTAGCAACAGATTGAACAGAAATATCTTTTCTGTCAGGAATCAAAGAAAGAAAGAAACGTTTTCTTCCCTTTCTAATAAAATCTGATCGATGTTTATAAATGTGCATTGCTTTGACTGGACACAGCAAAGGTCTACAGTTATCCGAGAACGGTAACGGAATATGATTCTTAGCCAAAAACCCCACTTCCGTAGTGAGGGTAATAGTATTACCCACACTACGGTAATGAGATTTATCAACAGATAAAGCATGAAGTTCATTGACTCTTCTTGCAGGCACAAAGGCTAAGAGAAACGCCATTTTATAGGTCAAGAATTTGAACTCTACAATGTCTAACAGTTCAAAAGGAGCTTTTTGAAGCTTCAACAGAACCCAAGACAAATTCCACTTAGGAATTAATCATGATGAGTGTCAGTGTCTGATAACAGACCTATAGCCCTTAATAGTGACGGGCTGCAGTTTGAGTTCGTCCGACAGGTAGAACAAGAAATTGGCAATCTGAGGAATGGACAGATCATAGACGTCTACAGACTGGTCCGTACATCAATGGAAGAAAACCCTCCACTTCGCTGCATAATTCAATGAAGAGGAGGTCCTCCTACAGTCAGAAATTCCGTCCACTGCTTGTCTTGTAAAATGTTTTCCGTGCAAGAAGGACCACACAACAGAAATACATGAATGTTGAGACCTTCCGGGTTGTGATGCAGTGCGCAGGACTTCCTCTGATATAGAAGGTCCTGTCGTGGAGGAAGCTTCTGGGGAAGGTCTCATAACAGACACCTGAGAAGATTGATCCAAGGTTTCAGTGACGACAGAGGTGCTACTATCAAGATTTTGCAGTGAGACTGTTTGATCTTTAACAGAATCTGCTGAATCAACAGAGCTGCAGGATATGCATATCCTATCATCCCGTCCCATGAGATTGACATAACATCTACGCTTGATAATCTGGGCATGGCGACACGAACGTCGGTAACTGATTGTTTAGGTGTGTCACAAAAAGATCTATCATGGGATGCTCCCACTGGTAGCAAATCTGCCTGAATATTCGCTTGTTGAGAGTCCACTCTGATGGCAACAGGCGACCTTTCAGAGAGAGCAAGTCTGCCAATACGTTCAGACGACCCGGTATATGATGGACTGAGAGATGAATGTGATGATTCAAACCGAATAGGAGAATCTTCTCCATTAATTCGTATAACAGAATCGAGTGAGTGCCACCTTGGTTCCTGAGGTAAGCAGCTACTGTTGAGTTGTCCGACAGAATTTGAACATGGACATTTGCTATTTGATGAATCCAATGTTGCAGTGCTAGTCAGATTGACATCATCTCTTTGATTTTTATGTGCTTTTCTAGGAACCAAGAGTCCCCAAAAACCTGGCACTTCAAGTCTGCGGGACTTAGGGACGTGCCCCAGCCCATCTGGCTCGCATCCGTCATAATCGTGAAAGCCAGATCCGGCAGTTGAAGTGGAACTCCCTGTGTTAACCACTGAAGATCTGCCCAAATCTGAACTTTGTTTTACTAGGTCCGTTAAAACAATACTGGTTTCGAGCGAATGCATCTTCGCACTCCAGTTCTGAGTAAAGAATATCTGGAGGGGATGCGTGCACAGGCGGCCAATCGGAATAAGATCCACAGCTGCTCTGCACAGACCCAACAGTCGCATAAACTTCCTCGCTGTTACTGCGTCTGAGTTTCAACAAAAGCGAGTATAGCAACTGACTAATTTCACTCTGGGTAACGGCAGACATACCAGATTGTTGTGAATCTCAAAGCTCATTCCCAAGTGAATGAATGACTTGGACGGAGCTAGATCCGACTTTTTCTCGTTTGCTATGAAACTGAGACGTCGGAACAATTGCAGCAGACTCTGAACATTGTTCTGCAGAATAATTCTGTTGCCGTATCTCTGAAGAATGTCGTCCAAGTAAGCCGACGTTAACACAGATGAACGAGCTCGGAAGTATGACATTACCGAGTTTGTTATTCGAGTGAAAGGCCAAGGAGCTAGATTCAGACCAACGCACATTGATCTGAACTGATAAACCTCCCTTTGCACGGCAAATTGTACTTTCTGAATACCGGATGTACCAGGACATGAAAGTAGGCATCCATTAGATCCATGCTTGCCGCATAGATGTCTACCCGAATGCTCACTCTTACCAACCGAATGGTTTCCATATAGAACTGTGGAGCCACGATCAACTTGTTTATCCAGCTCAATTAAGTCTATTACCGGTTGGAACGAGCCGTCTGGCTTCAGTGCAAGAAGCAGGTGCCTATAAAAACTTTGATGATCTTCAGAGTAATTATCAGAGGGTTTTTTGTTCCCTCGCGACGAGTTCCCTTTTGATGCGGAACGTCCTTGCTTACCCCGGCCTGCTGAAGCATGTTGTTGAGATACAGACTTTAAAAGCAGTGCACTGGAAGTATTCTTAGCCTGCACATAGACTAACGAAAGCTTGTCGTCACACAGAGTATGTCTGGAGACCAGAGCGACTCGGAGAGAGCTTTTCACCTTGTCATCTAAATGTGATGACGACGTTAGGGCAACATCATGTCTGATCAACTCCAAATTTGCCACAGTCAGGGCAGAGTTGTACTTGGCATACATGACTGCCCTGGAAAGAACTCGAAGCGAGGAATAAATGTCCATCCCATTAAGATGTTGTGTCAAAGCTCTGGTAAGGTGATCTGCATAGGACATCGCATCCAGATTCGTTCTATTTGATGAAATAGCACATTCCATCACACCCGAGCATATGTTGAATGAAGCAGGTAGGGACATATCTAAATCCCCGGACTGCTCATCTAAATGCAGAGGAGCTCTCTGGACATCTTTTCCAACCGTTTTAAATGAACGCGGTCCAAGCAATGGTATACTTATGAAAGATGTCAAAAAGAAACCGCCTTTCCTCTTAGCACTAGAGAGGTTTAATATGGCGTAGTCGACATGGCCAAAGGCCTGCGACACCTGTCTAGGCTGTACTGGGAAGGAAAGAACTTCCTCTTTCCTCCACACAAAGTCTGCATCCAAAGATGACAGCGGTTTCTCTCTAGTAGTCGCAGCTTGCTGATCACGAGGAACAAATTCAGGATTGTATTGATGGATAAACTCCATCGCTACCATATGTTGTTCCCAAAGGGAAGGGTAATCCTCTTCCTTGTCCCTTTCACCATCTGACTGAATCAGCTGTGACGTTCGGTCCATTGCATCTGTGTATGCAAATGACTGGACTGACCGAGTACCATCTGACAGCTCACTTCCGGAGACTGCGGGAGGCAGCTCTTGCAATTGCTGGGATGCTGCGATCAGCTGCGCAATCTGCGACAGCAAGTCTGTTACCGAGGCTTGAGAAGCTGCTCCTGGGATGATGTTCCGGAAATGGATCTCTTCTCCAAACGTCCTGATGATCGAAGCCTTGGTTCCCTAGCTACTGGATGGTCTGCAGTCTAGACAGAGCATCCCGGGTGGCAGGTGTGGACGTATGCTCTGGCTGGTGCAAGTTTCTCAAAACAACATTTGGTCCCAAATGTTGTTGGGTTAGAGATGGACCTCTCCCGCTCGCCGCCTTGTCAGACCTCGCCGAGCCTCCCAAAAAGAAACTTGCTGACTTCCTCCCAATTTTCGTCGTTGCTGGGTGAGCTTTTGATTTTAAGGTGCTCGCTCTACCCAAATCTACCCTTCTTTCGACTGCAACAGATTTACTCAGTGTCACGGCTCCCACGGACAGAGTAACCGCATAACCGTTCGAGCTAGCTGCTTGCAAGGGTTTAAGAACACCAACTAGAGGCCTTATCCCTTGCTTAATATTCATGAGCACCTTTGCAGCTAGCTCTGTTTGCTCATCAGAGTGCGACGACTACATATATTTGAAGACGTTGCCAAAGTAAACAACGTCAAAGGAAAAAAACAGAAACAAGACATCAGGCACACAACAAAAGGCCCAAAGTCAGTAACCAATTTAAATGCTACCAGATCTCATACGAAGAAAAAATGATACATCGGATAGAAGAAGCAAGACCAAAATGACCTAACACCCCCAGGGTGAAGACGTAACCATGGAAATAAACAGAATAAACATTCTGTAATACACGTTAAAGTTCTAAGAAATTTAATAAAAAATTTCAATAAAAAATAGCCAAAAAGCTTAGGAGTTTAACAGGAGGGTTTCAAGGAAGGATAGGGAAGGAACACTTAACAAACAGTGGATAAATCATTAGCAAGAATGGAGACGTCGGGCGTATGTCCCGAAATTGGGAAACATGAAATAATTTTTATAATTATTATAAAGTTACAGCCCTGCCTGAACGTTTCCAACCACCATTGTTCATTTCCATCATCCATTTACAGCCTCGGATCCACCAATTTCATCACTGATTTGTGCCTGGCATCCTCAAAAAAGGAGATTTAAAAGCACAGATGTCAGTTCATTTTTACTGACTTTAGGGCCAAACAAAGAATGATGGTTGCCGCAAATTTTGGTACCTTTCTAGATACTGCACATGCGCAGATCACAAAAGTATGGAGGACCATCTAGGACTTAATTTTTTCAGTTTTGCATGCAAATTTGGGGGATTGGGGGACAAAATTTGTGTTTGGCCCTGGATTAAATTGAGTTAGCACCAGCTAGTCTGGGCCATTGGTTGTGGTATAAAAATACACAAAATTCCAATATTTAAGAAATCTTTCAGAAAGAAAAAGAGATATTTATTTAACCATTTGTCTCAGTCACGAGTGAGATAATTTTCAATATCCACACAAAAACACCAAATTTTCTTTTTATTATATGCTTTTTATAAAATTCTGATCATTCCTATCGATAATTCCATTCGTTTCAACCTTGAATTGATGCTTGAAAGTAAACATGATCTCTGCCTATAATTGTCCAACCTCCATCACGCATTGATACACAGCAGTGATTTTTGATTGATACTCGGGAACAGGTAGTATCTTGCGATCTGATTCAGCTGGCAGATTTCATGCATCAATTCAAGGTGAATACATGTTGAATTATTGCTGGAAATGATTGGTGTCCACTCAGAAACACTAGATTTTCTTTTCAGTATATGTTTTTAGAACAAACTAATCATATCTACTGATAATTTGATTCATATTCACATTGACGTGATGCTTTAAAAGCCACCATTTTGATGGATACCGTGAAAGAGAAAATTTCTATATCTTCACAGTGGGGATATAATTTCTATCTTTCTGCAGTTTTTTCAATAATCTATCGTTTTGCCTATAATAAAAAGTGATATGAACAGTTCACTCAAAGGGAAATAACTGTAACCATTTGTTCACAATCAATTTACAATGATGTTTGTGAGAAGTTTAAAGAAAGAATATCAGAGGAAAATGAAATCACCATACAATAATGATATAATTAAGTCCTGTGTAGAGTGTTTTATACAATTCAGACATTTCCAAAGAAAATGGCCACTGATTATGACGACAATGATAATTAATTTAGAAATGAATGTTCAGTCCTTAAAGAGAAAATTAGAATCCTAAATTACTTCAAAGATTCTAATTTGGTTACACTTGCCCAAAAACTCGACACACTTTCATCCAGACAAATATTTTTTCTACCAAGACAGATAAAACTGAATTGTTGGTGATAGGAGGAGAGAGCACAGTTTGTTAACTAGATTATTTTTGGTTGTTCAGTCCTTAAAGAGAAAACTGGATTCTCAAATTACTGCAATGATTCTAATTTGGTTACACTGGGATAAAACCTCGTCACACCCTGGCCAGACAAATATTTGTTTTACAAAAAACAGACAAAATTGATCTGTAGGTGATAGGAGGAGATGGCCCACATCTCCTGATCACAAAGAATTGTGGTGTGTTGAATTGATACACACCTTGTCAAAAATAAACATCAACAACAAAGAACTGACAAAAGTCTTCTGAAAGGGAAATAACTGTAATTATTACCTCTCAATGGTTGAAACAAAAACAATCTAATTTTGTTGAGGTTTAATTACACTTTCCAAAGCCAGGGTCATATAGTATGTCACAGAGTGTGATTCCCCAAGAATATGCATGGAGAACTACTAAGCAGGGGACAAGTAACTTTCAGTCTTTCCCACACAATAATCCTTTACAGGCAGGATTAGCATCAGTTGAATGTGTTTGTACCATTAACCCTTTACTTAACGAATCGCCCGCATCTGCCCGCGTAATATGCAAATTCAGAAGTTGAAAAAATATTATTTTCAAAAAATTTCAACAAAACCATATCATGTCACCCCTCGTTGGAACGCGCTCGTCAAGCGCGTTCCAACGAGGGGTCACATGATATGGTTTTATTGAAATTTTTGTAAAAATTTGAAAAAATGATATTTAAAATAATAAATTTTGATATCATCTGCATTGGGCAAAGGGTTAATACACTTTTTGTCACAGCATGTTGTACAATTTTCCCCTCACAGGTAATCAAATAAACTGTCTTGCAAAAGGACATAATGGAGATAATATGCTTCAGGATCATATTTACAACCTCTTGATCAGAGGCAGGCCTGAAAATAAGCTGTCTGACATTTGTTGATGTCGTGCCATACAGTGTGTCAATTTATCCTCTGGGTACCTCTTTCTGTTTAGTTTTGAGATCCTGATTCAGACTGAGGTTCACAGAGGGGAAATTTAGTGGTGCTACCCTGCTGTGCAGTGTAGCTTCACTAAATTCACCCTCTAGGGACATCATTTTGCAGATGACAGTCTGCTTATTTTCTGGCTTGATCAGAGGTCCAATGCACTAACCAATGAGGCAACATGTTCCCAGAACATTACCAGGTGAGAAAACAATTGGTGATTAAACACTTATTGTTGGCCCATTCATAGAGATTTGTTACAAAGCAATCAATGTTCTATTGATAAATTCCATGATGATATACTAAGGGAAATTGTGTAGGTTGACAGGTCAAAGTAAAAGTTTGTCAATTAAACTGTAAAACAAAGTCAAATTTCTCACTTAGTGACAAAAGCATGAATGCAAGAAACTTTGATTCAAACAAATATTGGATTGGTTTTAAGTTTTGTTATTCTTATTCATATTGTGGTAAAATTGTCTCTGCATACACAGTGAACCATGAAATTTGAGGTATGGGACTTATATTTGTAACAAAAATTGACACAAATACCAAACAAGAAAAACTGTGAGCATTGCTCACTAAATGATACCACCCACACCCACCAAGAAACATTTTACAACAGTAAAAGTGTGTTTAATGTAGAGAGCACAAACACTGACACCAATGTTTGAAGGTTTCATTGAAATCCATTCACTAGTATAAAAGCGGTCGTGGATAGAAAATGTCACCAACAACAACCCCCACCCCCCCACCAAGCTTGAATTGACAAAGCCCATCTTTAAATATGAGAAACTCTGAAAATTAAATTATCTGAAAACAAAACAGCAGGTGCACATCTTCAATATATACGTAAAAGAATGTCTGAAAGTTTCAAAGAAATCTGTTCAATGGTTTAAGAGGAGTTGCGGATGAAAATATCTGAAAACAAAATAGGAGGTGCACATCTTTAATGTATGTAAAAGAATGTCTGAGAGTTCAATGAAATCTGTTCACTGGTTTAAGAGGAGTTGCGGATAGCAGATTTGTACCCCCCCCCCCCCCTCAAAACGTAATACCCCTATAGCATAATGGACAGCCGGCCATATGTCGGAATATGAAAATATCTGAAAGAAAAATAGGAGGTGCACATCTTCAGTGGATATAAAAAAAATGTCTGAGAGTTCCAATGGAGTTTGTTCAATGGTTTAAGAGGAGTAGCGGAGAGCATATCTATACCCCTCCCTACTAAAACCTGAATTGACAAAGACCATTTTTGAATATGGGGAACTGTAAATATGAAAATATCTGAATAGAAAATAGGAGGTGCACATCTTCAATGTATGTAAAAGAATGTCTGAGAGTTTCAATGGAATCTGTTCAATGGTTTAAGAGGAGTTGCGGATAGCAGATGTGTACATCCCTAAAGCGTAACGGATGGATGGACGGACATCGAAATATGAAAACATCTGAAAGAAAAATAGGAGGTGCGCATCTTCAATGTATGTAAAAGAAGGTCTGTGAGTTTCAATAGAGTTTGTTCAATGGTTTAAGAGGAATAGCGGATAGCAGATCAAAACCCCTCCCCACTAAAACCTGAATTGCCAAAGAACATTTTTGAATATGGGGAACTGTAAATATGAAAAGAAAATAGGAGATGCACATCTGCAATGTATGTAAAAGAATGTCTGAAAGTTTCGATGAAATCTGTTCAATGGTTTAGGAGGAGTTGCGGATAGCAGATCTGTACAGAATGTCAACTGAATTTGACAAAGTTCATTTTTCAGTTTGGGAAACTGTAAAAATGAAAATATCTGAAACAAAAGTTAAAAAATTTATAGTAATTTATATATTTTTTATACTTACCAATGACCCAGACATAGCTGGTGCTAACTCTTAAAAATCTAGGGCCAAACACAAATTTTGCCCCCCAATCCCCAAAATTTGCATCTAAAACCAAAAGAAATCAGGTCCTGAAGGACCTCCATACTTTGCCCCTACTGCGCATGCGCAGTGTCAAGGACGTTCCGAAATTGGCACCAATCACCATTCTTGCAAGCAGTGCCTGGTCAGCGCTATGTACTCAGCGGGGAGGTATGAGTTCCCAACTCTTGGGAGGTCCATCCCCGTCTGGGTCATTGGTAAGTATAAAAAATATATAAATTACTATAAATTTTTTAACATTTTTATACTGTACCAATGACCCAGACATAGCTGAATAGTAAAAAGGCTGGAGGGCCTAGGACATAGAGGAAAATCCAATAAGCTCAACTATATAATATAGAGTCAACCCCTCAAGGAGAAAAGGAGTATTAGGCTTTACATGTATCTTTCTTATTTTATGATAAATTAGAAAGATACAATACCCTTCATAATTGAGCATAATAACATTCATGTTCTCTATTAACATCCAGTATAACCCTTTATACTAATTATTTTTAAAGTAAGCCAATAAATAAAGTTAGTCCAGAGAATTGAGACTCTTTATATTCTTTAAAAGTGTCCGACGATTGTATATTAACGCCCGTTTGACACTTGACATATACAAATGCTTCACACCGAGCAACACTTTAAAAACATGACATGAATGAATTTTTAACATTAATATTACACTTTAAAACCATCCCGGGAAACGACTCAGAAATACTGACTTCGGAGGAGGAATTCCCTTGCTTTTCACTATAAAGCAGGTGACCTAAGGAAACACCCTCCCCCCCCCCACCCCTTCCCCTTGCCCTGGGTGAAATAGCCCAGAGCGAAGAGGGCAGCCGGACGGAGTCACTGCCGGAACAGAAAGCCTGCATAACTATAGTTGCAACTGTTTAGTGGACAACATTCTGAGCAACAGATAACGGACCTAAACAATGCAGGTCTCCAGAAATGGACTCAATATTTCTGAGATAAAAATTTGTGAATGTGGATGGCTGAGACCAATAAGCAGCCTTCATTAAATCTGTAATAGCAATACTATTTGCGTAAGCCCAAGAAGTAGAAAGAGCTCTTACTTCATGAGCCGAAATCTTAAGCACAGACTGCTGAGAAGAAGATAAATTTTCATAAGCAGTATGGATAGTTAATTGAATCCATCTAGCAATAGAATGGACTGAAATGTCCTTTCTATTAGGCATCAGAGACAGAAAGAAACGTTTCCGTCCCTTTCTGATAAACTGAGATCTCTGTTTATAAATACGTAACGCTCTAACAGAACAGAGTAAAGGCCTACGCCCATTTGAAGACGGAAGGGCCTTAATAACAATAGGTTCCGGATATTTATTAGGAGCCTGATTCTTAGCTAAAAATCCCACATTAGTAGTGAAGGTGATAGTGTTCCTGACACTACGATAGTGAGAATCATCCACCGACAGTGCATGAAGCTCACTGACTCTTCTAGCAGAAGAGAAAGCTAAGAGAAAAGCTGTCTTATAAGACAAAAATTTGAAATCTACTGTCCCAAGAGGTTCAAATGGCTTTTCCTTCAGTTTAAGAAGAACCCAAGCTAAATTCCACTTAGGAATTAACCTAAGAGTTCTGGGTCTATTTATCGAGAAGTTTCTAACTAACTTAGATAAAGAGACATTAGATCCAATTTGTAAACTATCATGATGTGCATAGGTATCAGATAACATAGACCTATAACCCTTAATAGTAACAGGCTGCAGTTTGATTTCGTCAAACAAGTATACCAGAAAGTTTGCAATGTCTGGAATGGAGGGATCAAAAATATCAACAGAATGATCCCTACACCAACGACGAAAGACCTTCCACTTAGCCGCATAGTTTAGCGAAGAGGAGGTCCTCCTACAGTTAGAAATCGCGTCCACTGCTCGTCCTGTAAAGTGCTTGCCATGCAAGAAGGACCGCACAACGGAAAAACGTGAAGGTTGAGACCTTGCGGGTTGTGATGAAGTTGACGCGGTTTCCCCTGCGAAAGAAGATCCTCCCGTGGAGGAAGCTTTCGCGGTAGGTCCCACAACAGACACCTGAGTAGATTTATCCACGGTCTCTGTGGAGACAGAGATGCTACCAACAGAATCTTGCATTGAGATTGTTTTATTTTTAGCAATACTTGCTGAATCAACGGCGCTGGAGGATACGCATATCCTATCATTCCGTCCCAAGGGATCGACAGAGCGTCCACTGCAAATGCTCTTGGATCCGGACACGGAGACACATACGTCTGCAACTGATTGTTGAGATGTGTCGCAAATAAGTCTATCATTGGCCGTTCCCATTGGTAGCAAATCTGATTGAATACTTGTTTGTTGAGAGTCCACTCCGACGGCAACAAGCGACCCTTTCGTGAAAGGGAGTCTGCTAGTACATTCAGACGACCCGGTATATGACGGACCGAAAGCAGAACCTGATGTTCTAGAGCAAACAGAAGGATTCTTTCCGTTAGATTGAATAACGGAACTGAATGAGTGCCTCCCTGGTTCCGTATATACGCCACTACTGTCGTATTGTCGGACAGGATTTGGACATGAGCTTTGTAAATAATGTCCATCCAATGACGTAACACAAGCCAAATTGACATCATTTCCTTGATGTTTATGTGCTTGCCTAGGAATTGTGGATCCCAAAGACCCTGGCATCTCGAATCCGTTGGGATCAATGTTGCACCCCTACCTGTTTGACTGGCATCCGTCATAATGGTAAAACTCGGATCCGGCAACTGCAGCAGAACTCCCTGAGTTAACCACTGAATGTTTGCCCAAGTCTGAATCTCTCGTTTCACTTGATCTGACAAGAGAACGTCTATGTCGAGCGAATGAATTTTCACACTCCAATTCCGAGTCAAGAAAATTTGGAGAGGACGAGTGCGTAACCGCCCCATCGGAATGAGATCCGCAGTGGCTCCGCACAGACCTATCAGTCTCATGAACTCCCTCGCTGTGACTTTGTCTGCGTGAAGACAATAGCGAGCGTAACAACTGACCAATTTTGCTCTGGTTAACGGCAGACGAACAAGATTGTTGTGCGTCTCGAAGCTCATTCCCAGATGTGTGAATGACTTGGACGGCACCAGATCCGACTTCTCCTCGTTTATTATAAAACCGAGACGTCGGAGCAATAGAAGCAGATTCTGCACATCGTTCTGAAGCGTTAACTCGTTGCCGTACCTCTGAAGAATGTCGTCCAGGTAGGCCGACGTTACCGCAGACGAATGAGCTCGGAAATACATCATTACCGAGTTCATTACCCGAGTGAAAGCCCAGGGTGCCAGGTTCAATCCGAAGCACATCGCCCGGAATTGATACACCACTCCTAGGACTGCGAAGCATAGATACTTTCTGAATGTCGGATGTACCATGACGTGGAAGTATGCATCTTTGAGATCTATGCTTGTTGCATAATCGTTCACCCGAATACTCGCTCTGACCGATCGAATCGTCTCCATATAAAACTTCGGAGCGACGATCAGCTTGTTTATCCAGCTCAAATCTATGACTGGACGGAACGAGCCGTCTGGTTTCGGAACCAGAAACAGATGGCTGTAGAATCCCGGTGTTTCCTGGTTTTCTACGACCTCTACCACGTTCTTCATTAAAAGAGACTGCACCTCTGATAACAGAGCATCTCTTTTCTGCGGATTTGACGGAAGTTGAGTCCATTTTGGACTTCGAGTTAATGGAGGCTTTCGTTTGAAGGATATTTTCAGACCTTCCGAAATCACCCTCTCACCCAAGGGTCGTCCGTAATCGACGCCCACTCTTGTGAAAAACTCGACAACCTTCCGCCTTCCGCCAACCGGAACGTGATAGAGGTTGAAGCCATCACCTCCTGGACCTGCAAGGCCTGCGGGAGGAGAAACCACGTCCTCCACGACCCGCACCTCGTCCCGTCGACCTCGGGGCATCCGACCAGTTGTCCCAGCCCGAAGGACGTCCCGCACGTGAGTCGCTGCCTTGACGGTCTCTTGAATAAGACCAAGAGGACGCACCGGAACCTCTATAGGAACCTCTCTTGGGTGCATTAGACCCAGAAGTGCCTGTCTTACTCTTATCTGCCGTGTCCGACTTCTTGGAAGTGGACTTAAACAGCAGAGAATCCGAAGCATTCTTAGTAATTTTATCGTAAATTGCAGAAAGCTTGCCGTCGAAGAGAAGTTCTCGGGAGACCGAAGCGACTCTGAGAGAGTTCTTCACCTTACTATCCACGAGTGTGGATGTAGCTAGGGCTGCATCACATCTAACCAACTCCAAGTTTGCCACTGAAAGGGCGGAGTTAAACGTGGAAAAGCTACTGCCCTTGAAAGAAGTCTTAAAGAGGATTGAACATCCTGAAATTCTTTCCCTTGAAGATGCAGTGATAACGCCTTTGTAAGGTGGTCTGCGTAAGATAAAGCATCTAAACTGGCTCTGTTAGACGAAATAGTCATATCCAACACTGTGGTTGGGATAGACGTAGACGACGGTAATGATAATTCTAAATCTTCCGCCTCGTCGTCCATACGCATAGGAACTCTCGGGATACCCTGTCCTGCCGTATCGAATTTATTCCTTGAATTAATGAAAGGCAGGTTAAGAGCATTGGCGGACAAGAAACCCGCTTTCCCTGTTCTGGAAGCAAGCTTGAATATAGCGTCGTTCAACAATTCAAATGCCCTTGTGACATTATTGGACTGAGACGGAAACTCAGGAGTGATGTCCTTGAACCGCTCGAAGAAATCAGTGTCCAATGACGCTATAATTCTCTTGTCCGGTACCGCAGCAGTCTGGCCCGAGGGAACAACCTGAGGAAGAAAGTGCCGGATGAAGTCCACGGCAGCTTTATGTTGTTCCGAAAGGGATAACTCCAAGTCATCCGTATCTCTTTCACCATCCGGTCGGACCTCATGATGCTCCCGGTCGTCCGCACCCGATGCTTCAGCGGAGCGTACCGACCCAGCGCCGTCGGATAATTCCCAATCCGACACCGTTTCTGTCGGTTGCTGGGATGCTGCGATAAGTTGTGCTATTTGAGCAAGCACGTCCGACATCGAGGCCTGCGGAGGCGCAGTCTTTCGCTGCTTCGCCGAGGGCAGCTCCGCATCCAGTGACTCCCGCATACTCTTCCTATGCGAACATCCGGAGTCAACCGGCCTCGTGTCCCTGGCTACAGGATGGCGTGACCTGGTCGCCGAAGAATCCCTGGTCGGCGAAGCTGGTAAAATATCGGCGGTCACGTAGCCAAGGTGCGGTCGTGTGCGCTGGTGAGAGGAAGAAGAAGCCTGAGCAGTCTCAGCGGACTGCCAATACAACGGAGCGTCCCGAGCGACGGACGTGTGCTCCGCTAACGACACATTTTGTACCACAACATCTGGTCCCAGATGTTGTTGTACGAGAGAGGGGCCTCTCTCGCTCGCAGTCCGGATGGACCTGGACGAGCTAGGAACCGGACTAGAAGGCTTCCTCCGATCTCTCCTACTATCCGTCGTCACTGGGAGTGCACCTTGAATGTTTATAGTGCTCGTATCACCCAACATTTCCTCCTGGACCGCATCGGACGAACCCGGCTGCCGAACCATTTGGTGAATGGACGCTACACCGGGCGAGCTAGCGGACGACAGCGCCGTCGATCCTACTAGGGACCTCTTAGGCAACTGTCGTATCTCCATGAGCACTTTTGCCGCTAGCTCTGCATTCAATTGTGACGACGGAAGCGCACTTGTGGAAGATAACATGGAAACATCACCCTGTTCTTGTTCCTCTGAAATAGAAACTGATAGAGTAGAGTGACCCTGCGGAGAAAGGGCCGGCATAGCCCTCTCTCCACTAACAACATATCGTGACACACGTTTCCAATGTTTGTCATCCCAATATTGACATATTGAACAGGAGTTAGTGCGAGTACACTGACTACAATTAATACAATGATCATGAAAGTCAGAGGAAGATTTCTTCCTATTACAATTTGAACAATAACCTTTCATTGTGAAAAGTCAACAACAAGTCCTAGTACTCGCACCAACCCTTAAACACAAAGATACATAATAACATGATCCATTAATAATGAAAAAACAATTGAAAATCAAAATAATTTTTGAAAAATATTTTTTCAGCGAAGCCCAAGTTTCTGAAAAGTAACGTTGAGCCCCAATGGATCCCAAGGTTGAGTGTGGTAAAAAATTTTAAAATTATATTAAATAATTAATGCAACACTTACGGATAATAATAATGTATCTTATAGTGAGATAAACTACTCCAAAGGCAAACAGCCCCTCTCAAAAGAGACTGTTGCCAATGTAAACAAACAGTGTAAAAACACCAGAAAACATGACTCCAGGCACTGACAAAACTGGCCCGAAATCAGTCATCAAAATTACACACTATCTGATGCAAAACAGAGACTTCCAGGGGAGAATCTGCAGAACATCAGATGTAGATGCAGAACACAACGTTTAAACACCCATGGGTGAAAACGTAAACATGGGGAAAATAACAGAATTCATTCTGTAACCAAGCTAATTCTCCCAAGAGAATTTAGAAATGAACTTTCTCAAAAATATGCCAAAAGCATGGGAGAATAGCAAGGGGGGACTTAGAAGACCAGGAGAGAGGAAACACTGAATAAGCAGTGCAACTTTATAACATGAATGACAACAACAGGCCCATGCCTCGAAAATAGGCAACTTAACATAATTTCATTAAAAAATTTTAAGTTACAGCCCTGATTATTTTCTGTCACTCCTTTTTCCTCTCCTCCTTCTATATCCTCCTTAGAACCACCATTTCTCCAATAATTATGTGTCTGGCATCCTTTAAACTGAGATTTACAAGCACAAAGATCAGTGAGATGTTGACTGATGAAGGGCCAAACAAAGAATGGTGATTGGCGCCAATTTTGGAACGTCCTTGAACTGCGCATGTGCAGTAGGGGCAAAGTATGGAGGTCCTTCAGGACATGATTTCTTTTGGTTTTAGATGCAAATTTTGGGGATTGGGGGGCAAAATTTGTGTTTGGCCCTAGATTTTTAAGAGTTAGCACCAGCTATGTCTGGGTCATTGGTACAGTATAAAAATATAGGAGGTGCACATCTTCAATGTATGTAAAAGAATGTCTGAAAGTTTCAATGAAATCTTTTCAATGGTTTAAGAGGAGTTGCGGATAGCAGATCTGTATAGAATGTCAATTGAATCTGACAAAGTTCATTTTTCAATATGGGAAACTGTAAAAATGAAAATATCTGAAAAGAATATAGGAGGTGCACATCTTCAATGTATGTAAAAGAATGTCCGAGAGTTTCAATGAAATCCGTTCACTGGTTTAAGAGGAGTTGCGGATAGCAGATGTGTACACCCCTAAAGCATTACGGACGGATGGACAGACGAACATACGGACGTATCAAGTGAACACTATATACCTCCCACTTTTCAAGTGGGTGGAATAATTACATCATTAATTTGGTTACCCGACCTCAGAACAAACTCAAATATCACATTGATAAAAAACACATATATTATGTACATTAGAATTTCTTATTCTTAATATTTAAATCACAATTAAATTCACCGGACTTGAAAATCACTCAAGTATCAGAATTGAATCTCGCAAGGAATACAATAAGAATCAAGACTGATTCTACCAAAATGTTCATTTGATGATTGTCATAGATTCTGAAAGTGTTCTCAAAGACCTGATGAATTCTAATTACTTTATTTATTTCTTGCTCCCTCATAATATGGTAATAATTTGACTTGGTAGTGATGTCTAGTGAAGTCTTGCACATCTATGCATCAGCCAAGACTTCACTTGAAACCACTGCCAAAGTACAGTGCAGCCCACTTAATTGGATATCTCTTAACTGTATTTCCCTGTTAATTGAATATAATTTCCCAACACAAAACCATTTACCATACCTCCAGTACAAATTTGACCTGTTAATTGAATATAGGTTATATAGTAAACTCCTGTTAATTAAATAAAATATTTTGTAACATGTCGAGAAATAACCCCGACTCTCCCCAGTTTTCATATGTTTATAGACCTATTTGGCCTCAGTACATCCAATATAGGCATTTAATCTATTATACCTTGTTTGACAGAGCTCATGGAGCTCTGTGAAACAAGATATAATAGAATAAATGCTAAGTTTATCTCTAGAATACAGGAAAGTGACACAATCCCTGTTAATTGAATACTCCTGTTAATTGAATAATTTTCATTGGCAAAGAGGCTATTCAATTAACAGGGTTCCACTGTTCTGTAACTTTCATCAGCAAGATCACCAAAGGAGGTTTCTGTTTTATTTTGTACAAACAATCCCTGGTTGCTCTCACAAGTAGTGATTAACCGATATTTGGCAATCGCATCTGACATCGGCCGATTTTAAGCCATCGGTTACTTGGAACACCATCTAATCAAAATTGTTTGTATTTATGTTTGATTCACGATTTCATACAAGCAGTATCAAGCTTATATTTTGATTGTACATCTAGAAGCAGATGTGTAGAGATTATTCCTCATATTGGACTAAGTTAAAAGTCGGGTTCCAATAGGGAGCCCAAATATTAACCTAGAGGCTTGATTTGAACAAACCTAGATCTGACCTTCCTAAGGATGCTGGAAACCAAATATCAAAAGATTCTGACTGGGGAATGGGACGAAGAAGATTTTTAAAGACTATTCAGCATATTGCACCAAGATAAAATTTGGGCTCCCTTAGAGAGCCCAATTATTAACCAATGCACTTGAGTTAATCAAACTGAATCTACCCCCAGTGAGGATACTATATAGCATATATTAACCCTTTACCTAACGCGAAAAAAAGACAACACTTCCATATAAAATTCTTGAAGCACTAATTTTTTTGCATCAAAAACATAGCTTATGACCCCTCATTGGAACGAGCTCATTCCAATGAGGGTCATAAGCTATGTTTTTGTGACAAAAAATGAAAAAGTAATAAAAATTGAATGGTGAATTTTGTGAATAGCGCTGGCTGGTTTTGGCCATTACATTGGGTAAAGGGTTAAAAGATTCTGGTGTTTCAGAAGGGTTGTAAAGATTATTCCTTATATTGGACTAAGTAAACATTTGGTCTCCAAAAAGGGAGACCAAATATTAACCCAGGGACTTGGTTTGAACAAAATGAGATCTAACCTCCCTAATTCTGACTGGTGGATCTGAAGAAGAAGATTTTTAAAGACTATTCTCCATATTGCACTGAGTTAAAATTTGGGCCCCCCATAATGAGCCCAAATATGAACAGAGGGACTTGCTTTGAACAAATTTGAATCAGACGCCAGCCAGGATTGCATTAAGTTAAAATTCAGGCTCCTATAGAGATCCTAATTATTAACTGATAGATTTGATTTGAACACTTTATATTGATCCCTGTAAGGATTCTGTATATGATATATCAAAAGATTCTGATCAGTAGGTCTGGAGAAGAATAGTTTTAAAGATTATTCCTAATTTTGGACTAAGTAATAATTTGAGTTTCAATAGGGAGCCCAAATATTAACCCTGAGACTTGCTTTGAACAAACTTAAATCTGACTTCCCTAAGAATGCTGTTTACCAAATATCAAAAGATTCTTACTGGTGGATCTGAAGAAGAAGATTTTTAAAGGTTATTTCTCACGCTGCACTAAGTTAAAATTTGGCCACCCATAGAGAGCCCAATTATTAATCGATAGACTTGCGTTAAACAAATTTGAATCCATCTCAACCCCTGTAAGGATTCTGTATACCATATAAGACAAAATTCTGACAAGCATTTTTGGAAAAGAAGGGTTTTAAAGATTATTCCTCATATAAGTTAAATTGAACACCAATAGGACGCCAAAATATTAACCCAGGGACTAGATTTGAACAAAATTAGATCTAACATCCCTGAGGATGCTGTGTACCAAATATCAAAAGATTCCAAATGGTGGAGCTGAAGAAGAAGATTTTAAATATTATCCCCCAAATTTAAATCCACGCCCCACAGGAAGCCCAACTATTAAAACAGGGACTAAATTTTAACAAACATTAAAAGATTCTGCATGCTGGTGGTTCTAAAGAAGAAGATTTTTAAAGATTATTCCCTATATTGCTGTAAGTTAAATTTTGACAGTATTGAGCCCAAATATGAATCAGGGGGCTTAATTTTGACAAACTTGTATCTGACCCCACCAAGGATGCTGTACATCAAATATCAAAAGATTCTGATCAGTGGTTCTGGAGAAGAAATTTTCTTACAATATTTGCAATTATGCTGACTCAGCATTTTTTCTATGTCCCTTCCAGAACGCTCTGACACAAATGATAGCAATTTTTTATCCTTCCATTCTACTGGTCCAAAGTATGCTTCATACCAAATAACAGTTCTCTGTTCAGTGCAGTTTGGGGAATATGGGCATTTGAAAATATTTCTATTTTTTGCTCTTAAGGTTCCCAGGGGGGAAACAGGAACAACAGCAATTACAGTGGAGCCCACTTAATTGGATATCTCTTAATTGTATATCCCTGTTAATTGAATATAATTTTCAAACACAAAACCATTTACCATACCTTCAGTACAAATTTGATCTGTTAATTGCAGGTTGTAGAGTAAACTCCTGTTAATTGTATATAAATTTTTGTAGTATGTCGAAAAAATTGTTGTGACACGCACCAAATTTCCCTTATTTATCAACCTTTTTGTTCTCATACATCCAAAACAGATATTTATTCTATTATATCTTGTTTGACAGAGCTCTATGAGCTCTGTCAAACAAGATATAATAGAATAAATGCTCAGTTTACCTCCAGAACACAAGGAACTGACCAAATCTCTGTTAATTGTATACTCCTGTTAATTGAATAATTTTCGCTGGCAAAATGGATATTCAATTAAGAGGATTCTACTGTATATGAATAAATCCTGTATTGAGTGTATTTATACAATTCAAACATTGTCAGTGAATGTGTTCATTGGTCAGAGAGCGCTATAATACTATTTTTAAAGACATCTAACTAAAACCCTTTACCTAACACAGCTTTTTAAAAAAACACTTTAATTTCATATTTTTCGAAAAAAATTCTCACAATTTTTCAATAAAACCGTACCAATGTGGAGATCATAAGAACTTGCCTGTCCAGCCAGTTCTAATGATATCCATATTTGTATGATTTTATTTGTAGAATATTTTAGGCTGTGGTAGGCTTATTTTGGTCAATTTCCTGGCTGTTTTTTACCGCTGTGTTAGGTAAAGGGTTAAAGACATCTTTGTAAAATCCTGTGAGTTGGGAAATTAAAATAAAATTTCTAGTGTAGAACTCAAGTGATCTGATGACAAGGTTCAGTCCCTAAAAGGTAAACTAGAATCCCAAATTACCAAATTAATTCTAGTTTTGGTTGCTACTCAACAAAACTCTCTACACTTTGGCCCAGACAAAGATTTGTTTACAAAAACAAATGAGGCCCCAGGGGGCCTGAGGCGCTCACCAGACATGGTAGCCTAAATATCAACCCAGAGAATTGATTTCAACAAATTGCATCTGCTCCTCCTAAGAAAAGCTTATACCAAATATCCAAAGATTCTGTGGATCTTAGAAGATTTTTAAAGAATATTCCTCATTCTGAACTAAGTTATAATTCGGGCTCCCACAGGGAGCCCATATATGAACCCAGGGACTTGGCTTTAACAAACTTGAATCTAACCCCCCTAAGGATGCTGCACATCAAATATCAAAACATTCTGACTGCTGGATCTGAAGAAGAAGATTTTTAAAGAAAATTCCTCATTTTGAACTAAGTTACAATTCGAGCTCCCACAGTGAGCCCAAATATGGACCTAAGTTCGAATTCGGGCTTCTGTAGTGAGCCCAAATTGAATCCAGGGGGCCGATTTGAACAAACTTTAATGAGATCCACCCCACAATGTTGTATACCAAATATCAAAAGATTCTGCCTGCTGGATCTGGAGAAGAAGATTTTTGAAGAAATTTGCCTGAAATGCACTAAATTCAAATTCGTGCTTCTATAGTGAGCCCAAATACGAATCCAGGGGGGCGATTTGAAGAAACTTGAATCAGATCCACCCCACAATGTTGCATACCAAATATCAAAAGATTCTGCCTGCTGGATCTGGAGAAGAAGATTTTTAAAGAAATTTGCCTGAAATGCACCAAGTTCGAATTCGGGCTTCTATAGTGAGCCCAAATATGAATCCAGGGAGCTGATTTGAACAAACTTGAATCAGATCCACCCCACAATGTTGTATACCAAATATCAAAAGATTCTGCCTGCCGGATCTGGAGAAGAAGATTTTTAAAGAAATTTGCCTGAAATGCACTAAGTTCGAATTCGGGCTTCTATAGTGAGCCCAAATATGAATCCAGGGGGCTGATTTGAACAAACTTGAATCAGATCTACCCCACAATGTTGCATACCAAATATCAAAAGATTCTGCCTGCTGGATCTGGAGAAGAAGATTTTTAATGAAATTTGCCTGAAATGCACTAAGTTCGAATTCGAGCTTCTATAGTGAGCCCAAATATGAATCCAGAGGGCCGATTTGAACAAACTTGAATCAGATCCACCCCACAATGTTGCATACCAAATATCAAAAGATTCTGCCTGCTGGATCTGGAGAAGAAGATTTTTTAAGAAATTTGCCTGAAATGCACTAAGTTTGAATTCGGGCTTCTATACTGAGCCCAAATATAAACCCAGGGGGCTCATTTGAACAAACTTGAATCAGATCCACCCGACAATGTTGCATACCAAATATCAAAGATTCTGCCTGCTGGATCTGGAGAAGAAGATTTTTTAATGTTTTTCCCACTGCCTACAGTGTTAAAAAGTGCTGACTCAGCACTTTTTCAAAGTCCCGAAACTGTACCCTATGATAAAACTGATGGCAATTTTTTTTTACTTATCCTTTCTGTTGGTCCTAAGGAATCTTCAAACCAAATAAAAATTCTCAGTGCCAAGTAGTTTTGGAGATATGAGCGTTTTAATTTTTTTCTATTTTTAGCTCCTGCGGTTCCCACGGGGCTACAGGAAAAAAAAAATTCAGCACAAATTAGGTACTTATGACCCAATAAGCCATCACATAAAATTTGGTTCAAATCAGCCTCTCGGTTTGGAAAATAGAAATTTTGGGCGGGGCCAACAATTTTTCCCCTCCCATAACGATGCCAAATATAGCCCATCAAACTTCTCTTTAATAAATCTGACTCTACACCTTAAAAGGAAACTGCATACCACATATCAAGTCTCTGCTACTGCTGGTTTACGAGAAGATTTTCAAAGATTTTGATGCCCCTTGGTAGCATGGCACCACCCAGAAGGAGTGGCAACTTCATTTGAACAAATCTGAATTGGCATTAGGTAATAAACATTTACCCAACATTTGAATAAAATTGGGCTAGTGGTTTTGAAGGAGAAGTCTTCAGGCAGAACTAGCATTGGTTGAAATTGTGAGCACAATGAACATGCTTTATGCTTTAGCACACTGTACCACTGTAAAACTCTTGGGTTTTAAATAAACTGACTTGTCCAAGAACACAATACAGATGGTGCAGTTCAAACCTACAATCTCTCAATCTGAATTCCAGTACACGAAGTGATGAGTAAATGTGTTCCCAGAAAGCAGTCAAGTAAGAATATGATTGTTGATTATGGAAAGTAGAGTTAACCAAAATATAATAAGCGCAGGGAAATTGTTTTCCAATATTAACATTTATTGTTGAAGTTTTTCATTAAGATTGGTTACAAAGCAGTCAATGCTGAATGGCTGACTTCCATTACGCTAGTCTTAGGTAAATTGTAGGAAAGCAAGAAAGGCAAAGTAAAATTTACTCTATCAGATTCATCAAGAAAAATTCAATGTAAAATTTGAGAAGAGTGCATCCAGCCATTTCTGATTTCATTAGAGATATATGATTGAACTTTCTGATTATTTACCTTTGACCTTGAAGTGTGGCTCTGACCTAAAAGTCAATTTTAATTTACCTTTCAAAGGTTTCCTAAATCTACACTTAAGTTTTGATTTCTTTAACATTATTAGCCCATAATGTACAGTTTTCCATCAAAAACATTAGTGGCAGATATGTGTAATTAGTGCCATTAAAATACTGAATATTTTCATCTTTGTGTTGTCTTTCATTTGTCAAATAACCATTCTTTCTGCAAACAATCACTTGTGGCCATCTGAAAGATAGCATGAAAGAAATGTTTCTATTAACACCACTGTGAAAAACACAGGGATGCTTATTTAAGTTCCAGGCATATACATGGATATATGGATGACAGACCAGCTTAAAAACTTTATGTAGACCCATCAACTGTATCTGAGGTCTACTTTCTATGTGATGGTTTTACATTTCAAAGCTTTCCCATATGCATTCGATGATTGTCATAGATTCTGAAAGTGTTCTCAAAGACCTGATAAATTCTAATTATTTTTTTTATTTTTGCTCCCTCATAATATGGTAACAATTTGACTTAGCAGTAATGCCTAGTGAAGTCATCCATGTCTATACAGCAGGCAAGACTTCACCCAAATCCACCACCAAAGTACAGTAACTTCCATCAGTAAGAGGTTTATGTTTTACTTGAATTAAGATGGACTGGTTGCACTCACAACAGTATAACAGTACTCTCAAGTTCTAATTATTTTTAAGAACTGAATATTAATTCCTGCAGCAGGAGTTATGAAAATCAAACTGATTCTAAAAACATTTGAAGGTCTACTGTCACAGCTTCCAAACAAACTATAGGGCACATTTCTAAAACTTATTGTAAAATATGAATAAAGTATATCCAACCATTCCTGATTTTATTACAGACATAATGTTTACCTTGTTGCTGATTTGCAATTGACCCTGAAGTGTCACCCTGACCTAAAAGTTAATTTTATTTTACCTTTCAAAGGTTTCAAAATGTAGACAAGTTTTTATTGGTTTAATATCTGTCGATCATTTACAAATTTGATCTTTGAGTTTTGTATCTCAATCAACAAACAAAAACACAGAAATACAAAGAAGTCAAATTATGTAGTGAAAATACAAAGTAAGGAAACTCCCATCATACAAGAGAGCTTTCAAGAAGATCCAAGTGGTATCAACAATTTAATGAAAGGAAGATAACTGTAATCATTTTAAAAGACCTCTAAACTAAAATAAAATTTCTAGTACAGAACTCAAGTAATTTGGTGACAAGGTTCAGTCCTTAAAAGGTAAACTGAAATCTTAAATTACTTTAATGATTCTTGTTTGGTTGCTCTTAGCCAAAATTATCAACACTTTGGATTTGACAAAGACTTGTTTCACATAAACAGAAAAAAGAATTGCAGGTGATTGGAGTGAGCCCCACTTGTTAAAGAAATTGTAACAACATCTCTTCTGATGCCCAAAAATTTATTTGCTGGACCTGGATTCTGGTTTGTTCAAATGATAGACTGTAGAAAAATAAACAATAAAGTTCTGATATCAGTGTGATCAAAGGGAGATAACTGTAACTTTCTCCCTTCTCATTGATTATACAAAAAGTTATATATCAGACTTCTGTCTGTTTGTTGAAGATCAAAAACATGTTTACTAGCCAGGATAACATCGTTTCAGTCTGTTTTATGGCTGCAGAAAGCAAGAAAAGCACAACACAATAGCAAGGAACTGTCACATTCTCCAACACACTATTCTGATACAGGCAGGACTATCATTGGTTGTAATTGTGTGCACAATGAACAGGCTTTATGCTTTAGCACACTGCAAACCATGCAAGCCTGAATATAAGCAACCTGTCATTTGCAAATTGGGGTCCCCAGAGGGTCAATTTGCTGATGCTATCCCATACAGTGGGGCAATTTATCCACTAGGTACATCTTTCTGTTTTGGCTTGAGACCTTGATTGAGACTGAGGTTCACAGAGGGTGAATCTTGTGATGCTACCCTGCAGTGCAGGGTAGCATCACCAAATTCGCCCTCTGGGGACCTCATTTTGCTAAGGACAGTCTGCTTATTTTCAGGCTTTCCACTATGATTCTCTTGGGTATACAAATAAACTGACTTGCCTAAGAAGACAATAGAGATAATGTTGAACCTGCACACAAACCAATGAATAAATGTGTTCCCAGGAAGCTGTCAAGTAAGAATAAGATTTCTGGTTAAAGACTGTGACGTGAACTAAAATGTAATAAGCTCTGGGAAATTATTTTTCAATATTAAACATTTATTCTTGATCTTTTCATTGAAATTGTTTACAAAGCAGTCAATACTTGATTGCAGATTTCTATTATGACATTCTAAGGTAAACTGTAGGAAGGCTAGAAAGGCAAAGTAAAATTTATTCTGTCAGAACTGTCAGATTTGTTAAGAAAAATTCAATGTAAAATTTGAGTAAAGTACATTCAAGCATTTCTGATTTCTTTAGAGATATATGGTTGAACTTTCTGATGAATTACCTTTGACCTTGAAGTGTGACCCTGACATAAAAGTGAAATTTAATTTACCTTTCAAAGGTTTCCAGAATCTGGACATAAGTGTTGATTGGTTTAACATTAGTCCATCACGTATAAACTTAATCTTGGAATTCTGTATCTCAGACAACAAATAAAAACACAGAAATTCAAAGAAGTCCAATTTTGTAGTGAAAATACAAAGTAAGAAAACTCCCAACATATAAAAGAGCTCTCAGGAAGATCATGTGGTATCAAGAGTTAACTCCTAGCACTCTGGTAGTATTTCAAAATTTCAATCATTGACTCCATATTGTCCACGTAGAATGAAAAAATGAATAAAATATATCTTGTTTGACAGAGCTCAATGAGCTCTGTCAAACAAGATATAATTTTTTAACTTCTCAGTTGCATGAGTGGGAAAAATTTGCTGCTGACATCAGTGTGTAGAGAGTTAACTCAAAGGGAGATAACCGCAACAATTTCTTCTCAATGAATTTTTAATAAAGTTTGTAAGCACAGTATATAGATAGAATATTAGGGGGAGAATGATGTTAATCACCATACAGTAATGATATAATTATTGAATAAACATATAGTGTTTTCAAATACAAAATTTATTCTATGAGTAGGATTAAGAATGAAACCGACAAGCCTCTGTTTCCTTCTTAATCCTACAAGTAGAATAAATGTTTTACTTGAAAACACTATACGTTTATTTTGTTTATCCCATAAATCATTTACGGGGCAGTTGCGACAGATTCTTGCTGTTACTCGCTACAAAGCACTGCAAGAAGTGAGGAGCACATTGGTCCAATTCGATCGACAAGCAAAACTGTTAAAAATAAACAAGGCGCAGTGATACATTTCTGCCTACAAATAATTCCCCTACAAACTTGAGCTGAGGTCAGACATGTTAACTCTCCTGGAATGCCCGGGAAAATACCGGAATTTCAGTGAAGTGCCCGGCCTCCAGGGGGGAATCAGTTTTGGACCAAAAATCCCGGAAAACAACAGTCAAATATTTCGTTCTCGTTGTAACTTATGAAAAACGTTCGGAGTTAAATCACATGCATTTCAAACTCTGGTAAAAACTCACGAAGCAGTAAAATACGGATTTAAGTTAAATTTATTTAAGAAAAGGGTATTTTATGATGACCCAGACTTAGCTGAATAGAAAAAAGGCTGGCGGGCCTAGGACATAAAAAATCCAAGAGGCTCAATTACATGTAAATAGAATTATCCCCTCAAGGAGAAGAGGAGAACAGGTTTTACATGTATCTTTCTTGTTTGTATCAAAAAAGAAAGACACAATACCATTCCTTAATTGAGCACAATAACATCAATGATCTCTATTGACATCCAGTATAACCCATTATACTAATCTTTTTAAAGGAAAGCCAATAAATAAAGATAGTCTAGAGAATGAGACTCTTTATACTCATTTAAAAGTGTCTGAGGATTGTATATTAGCGCTCGTATGACACGTGACATATACAAATGCTTCACACCGAGCTACACTTTAAAAATATTACATACATGAGATAGACATTAGCTTTACACTTTAAAACCATCCCTGCACCAACTCGGAATTACTGACTCCAGAGGAGGTATTCCCTTGCTTTTCACTGTTAAGCAGGTGATATAAGGGAACACCATCCCCCCCCCCCCCCCCCCCACCTCCCCTTCCCCTTGCTCTGGGTCAAATACCCCAGAACGCAGAGGGCAGCAGGACAGAGTCACTACCGGAACAGAAAGCCTGCATAACTATAGTTGCAACTGTTTAGTGGACGACATTCTGAGCAACAGATAACAGACCTAAACAACGTAGGTCGCCAGAAATTGACTCAATATTTCTAAGATAAAAATTTGTGAAAGTGGAAGGCTGAGACCAATATGCAGCCTTCATCAGATCGGTAATAGCAATACTATAACGCTTACATCCCTTTCTGATAAACTCAGATCTACGTTTGTAAATGCGCAGAGCAAAGGCCTATGACCGTCTGAAGACAGAAGAACCTTAATAACAATAGGTTCAGGATTCTTATTAGGAGCCTGATTCTGAGCCAAAAATCCAACATTAGTAGTTAAAGTAATAGTATTACCAACACTACGATAGTGAGAATCATCGACCGATAGTGCATGAAGCTCACTAACTCTTCTGGCAGAAGAGATGGCTAAGAGAAAAGCTGTCTTATAAGATATTTATTTATTATTTATTATTTATTTATTTATTGGTGTTTAAGGTCACATACTTATGCACAATGGCTAACCATGACCGTGACAGTTTTACGGGTGGAGGAAGCCGGAGTACCCGGAGAGAACCACCGAGCAACGACGAGCAGCTGTCAGCTCCCCAACATCGTAACTCTGAACTCTGCACCGCAGCACAGGCAGGGTTAGATTGGTTGAAGACATGCGCACCATCGACGTGCAGTACGCCTCAGTACACAGCGTCATCGTGCCCCCATGTAGGCAATCGGGGTGAAGTGTCTTGCCCAAGGACACAACGCGGTTGCCGCAGGTGGGATTCGAACCGAGCACCTCTCGGCTTGCAGCCTGCACCTCTACCAACTGAGCCACCGCGCCCCCGTCTTATAAGATAAGAATTTGAAGTCCACTGTATCAAGTGGCTCAAATGGCACTTCTTTTAGCTTCAGAAGAACCCAAGCTAAATTCCACTTAGGAATTAACCTAAGGGTTCTAGGTCTATTTATCGAAAAGTTTTTCACTAACATAGATAAAGAGACATTAGATCCAATCTGTAACCTATCATGATGAGCATTGGTATCCGATAGCATAGACCTATAACCCTTAATGGTTATTGGCTGCAGTTTGATCTCGTCAAACAATTAGACCAGAAAATTAGCAATATCTGGAATGGAAGGATCATAAATATCAATAGAATGATCCCTACACCACCTATAGAAAACCTTCCACTTAGCAGCATAATTTAGCGAAGAGGAGGTCCTCCTACAGTTAGAAATTGCGTCCACTGCTCGTCCTGTAAAATGCTTGCCGTGCAAGAATGAAAGCACAATGGAAATACATGAAGGTTGAGACCTTGCGGGTTGTGATGCAGTGTGCGCAATTTACCCTGCGAAAGAAGGTCCTCCCATGGAAGAAACTTCCGCAGAATGTCCCAGGTCAGACACCTGAGTAGATTTATCCATGGTCTCTGGGGTGACAGAGATGCTACCTACAGAATCTTGCAGTGAGATTGCTTGATTTTAGCAATATCTGCTGAATAAACGGAGCTGGAGGATACGGGTATCCTATCATTCCGTCCCAAGAGATTGAGAGAGCGTCTACTGCAAACGCTCGAGGATCTGGGCATGGCGACACATACGTCTGCAACTGATTGTTGAGATGCGTCGCAAATAAGTCTATCATTGGACGATCCCATTGATAGCAAAGCTGATTGAATACTCATTTGTTGAGAGTCCATTCTGACGGCAGCATGCGACCTTTCCGAAAAAGGAAGTCTGCTAGAACGTTCAGACGACCCGGTATATAACAGACTGATAGAATAACTTGAAGCTCTAGGACAAACAGAAGGATCCTTTCCGTTAAATTGAATAAGGGAATGGAATGAGTGCCTCCCTGGTTCCGAATGTATGCTACTACTGTCGAATTGTCAGACAAAATTTGAACATGCGAATTCTGAAGAATGTTCATTCATTGACGTAGCGCAAGCCATATTGAAATCATCTCTTGATGTTTACGTACTTGTTTAGGAACTGCTGATCCCAAAGACCCTGGCACCTCGAATCCATTGGGCTCAGAGTTGCACCCCAACCTGTTTGACTTGCATCCATCATTATCGTAAAACTCGGATCCGGCAGTTGCAGTGGTACTCCTTGAGTTAACCACTGGATATCTGCACAAATCTGAATCTCTTGTTTCACTTGATTCGACAAGATGATGTTCGATTTGAGCGAATGAGTCTTCACACTCCAATTCTGAGATAAAATATATGTGGAGTGGATGAGTGCGTCTGTAATTGACAACCAAACGGTTAAGAATCTCGACAGCCTTCCACCCACTGGAACGCAATAGATGTTTAGACCATCACCTCCTGGCCCTGCAAGGATTGTAGGAGAAACCACATCCTCCACGACCCTCACCTCGCCCAGTCGACCTAGGGGCGTCTGACGGGATATCTCGGCCAGCATTACAACCCCTATGTGAGTCGCTACTCTGATGGTCTCCGGAGTAAGACGTAGAGGCTTTCCTTTGGACGTATTCGCCCTGAAGTACCTGCCTTACTCCTCCCTGCTGAGTCCGACTTTTTCAAAGCAGAATAAAAGCAGAGAATCTGAAGCTTTCTTAGTAATCTGATTATAGATTGTAGAAAGCTTAACGTCGAAGAGAAGCTCTCCTGAGACCGGAGCGAATGGAAGAGAGCTTTTTCACCTTACTATCCACTCTAGTGGATGCAGCCAGGGCAGCATCATGTCCGACTAACTCCATATTGCCACTGAAAAGGCGGAGTTATACGTAGAATATGCTATAGCCCTCGAAAGAACTCTTAAGGAAGTTTGAACATCCTGGAATTCTTTCCCTACGAGTCGTAGTGATAACACTCTGGTAAGGTGATCTGCGTGAGATAATGCGTCTAAATTAATTCTATTAGACAAGATTGTTGTCTCCAGTATACTGGAGTTAATAGACATGGACGCTGGCAATGGCAATTCCAGGTCTTCAGCCTAGTCGACCAAACGCAGAGGAACTCTCGGCACGCCTTGTCCTGCCGTTTCAAATCTATGTCTAGCATTGATGAAAGGAAGCTGTATAGCGCTAGGCGATAAGAAACCGGATTTGCCAGTCTTAGACGCTAGCTTGAATATAGCGTCATTCAAAAGTTCAAATGTCCGTGACATTTCTGGACTGGGTCGGAAACTCAGGGACAGTGTCCCTAATCCGGCCGAAAAAGTCTGTGTCCAGTGACGCTTTCAGTTTCTTATCAGGTAACGCAGCATTTTTTTTTCCAGAGAAACAACTTCTAAAAGGTGATGCCAGATGAAATCTACGGCCACCTTAAGTTGTTCGGAAAGGGAAAATTTCAGCTGTGCTGATTCCCTTTTACCATCCGCCTGGACCATATAAGAATCTCGGTCGTCCCTTACTGACTCTGCAGGGGAGCAAACCGACCCAGCTTGCTCAGTTCCTTTACTGAAAAAGTTTCTGATAGCTGCTGGGATGCTGCGATGAATTGAGCTACCTGTGATAGCAAGTCCGTCACAGAGGCCTGTGGAGCCGTGGTCTTATGTAATTTAGCCGCTGGAAGCTCCAGGGACGTTAATTCCTGCATACTTCTGATATGCAAACGTCCCAACTGGAAAGGCCTCATGTCCTTGGCTAGCAGATGGCGAGACCTGGTCGATGTGGACTCCCTGGTCGGCGAAGCAGGCTGGATATCTGCGGTCACATAGTCAAGGTGCGGTCGTGTGTGCTGACGTGAGGATGAGGAAGCCAATAGACAAGCTGCGTCGGACTGTCTATGCGACGGAGCATCATGAGCAGGAGGAGTGGACGTATGCTCCGACTAATGAACGTTACATACAGCAACATCTTGGCCCAGATGTTGTTGTAAGAGAGAGGGGGCCTCTCTCGCTCGTGGTCTGGATAGACCTGGGTGAGCTAGCTACTGGACTGACTGGCTTCCTCCAGTCTATCCTCCGATCCGTCGTCACCGGGTGTGCGTGATCCAAGATTATAGTGCTCGCAACACCCCTTCTCCTCTCCTGGACCGCAACGGATGAACCCGGCGTCACAAACATTTCTTGAATGATTGCTTCACCAGGGGAGCTAGCGGGCAACAAGTGACCGTCGATCCTACGTGGCACCTCTTAGGCACTTGCCGCATTCCTTGAGCACTTTGCCGCTAGCTCATTATTGCGACGATGGAAGCACACTTTAGACGACATTACGGAAACATCACCCTGTTCTTGTTCCTCTGAAAAAGATACTGAAAAAACTAGAGTGACCCTGTGGAGAGAGGACCAGCATGGACCTCTCACCACTAACAATACACCGTGACACACGTCTCCAATGTTTGTCATCTGGATTGGCACACACGGAGCAAGAATTAGTGCGAGTACACAGACTACAACAATACAATGACCATGAGAATCAGAGGAAGACTTCCTCAATTTACAATTGAACAATATTCTTTCATTTTGAAAAAATATTAAACAGTCATCGTACTCGCACCAACCCTTGAAAACAAAGATACATAATAATAATAATCCATAACAAACATTTCGAAAATTAATTCAAAAGAAAAAATTTTTTTTGAAAAATTTTCAAGATGAGCCCAAGTTCCCAATGGGAACTATGAGCCCAAATGGATCCCAAAAAAGCCTAAGTGTGGACAAAAAATTTTAAAACATGGTTAAAATTAATGTTACACTTACGAACAACATTAATGTATCTGGCTATGAGTAGAACTAATAGAAGACAAGGAATCACTGTCAGAAGTAACCATTGTCAACATAAAAAAGTGAATAAAAACTGGAAACATGGCCCGAAATCAGTAACCAATTTAAACACTATCCGATGTAAAACAGAGGCTTCCTGAGAAGAAACTGCAGTACATCGGATGGTAGATGTATGACCGAAACAACTAACCACTCTAGGGTGAGAACGTAACCATGGGGAAAAACAGAATAAACATTCTGTTACCAAGCCAAAACTCCCAAGAAATTTCAGTAAAAAAATTACAAAAAAATATGCCAAAAGCATGGGAGAATAGCAAGGGGGGTATTAAGGAAAGGGAGAGAGGAAACTCTGAACAAACAGTGGAAATTTCATAAGAAGAATGTAAACATCAGGCCTATGCCCCGAAATTAGGGAACATGTAATAATTTTGCATAAAAATTATAAGTTACAGCCCTGAACACATCCTTCCACTGTTTCTTCCTCTCAACCTCTTATTTCATCCTTAGATCCACCATTTCTTTCATAATTTTGTGTCTGGCATCATTTTAACTGAGATTTATAAGCACAAATATCAGTGAGATGTTACTGCTTTTAGGGCCAAACAAAGAATGAGGATTTGGCTCCAATTTCAGACTTCCTTGACACTGAGCATGCTCAGTGGATAAAAGTATGGAGGACCACATAGGACATATATTTTTTGGATTTTGATGCAAATTTGGGGGATTGGAGTGGCAAAATTTGTGTTTGGCTCTAGAATTTAAGAGTTAGCACCAGCTAAGTCTGGGTCATTGGTACAGTATAAAAATATACTTTATTAAATGAACAATGTTTATGTTAATCACTATACAGTAATGATATAATTAAATCCTGTGGTGAATGTTTTATATCACTCCATTATTTTCACACAAGAGGGCCACTAATCATGCACACCAATGTAATTAACATAAAGCTGAGGTTCAGTCCTTAAAGGGAAAACATGAATCCCAAATTACCGAACTACTTGTTCAGTTACACTAGGCTATATGAAACCTCTACACACTTTCGTCTAGACAAATATTTGCTTTACAAAAACAGACAATTCTGATTTGTTTTTTTGTAGGTGATAGGAGGAAAACCAGTTAGTTACATATAGAATATACCCATAGTAGCTTGGTGATCACCATGAGTGGTGAAGTGGTGTTAACTGTGAGCCTTTGGTGAGCAGTTATTACCTCTTCACCTTGAGTGTATATTAGGGAATATTTTATTTACACAATAATCGTCAGGTTATTAAGAGTCGCTATTATATTTTCTCGATTTTACTGAGCAGCAGACATGTACATACGTGCGAATCTGTTTTTGTTTCCATGAGTACTGGTGGGCAGTACTTCTGCTGTCAATTTTATTGCCGAAACGAAATGGAAAAAGAAATGTGCAAATCACGATGCCTTTTTCATTTTAACAACATACTATTTTGAGTTATGGATGCTTTATTAACATGAAACAATGCATATTTGTTAATTTTTGGTGTCTTATGAGATAAACTCATTTAAAAACACAAGAGGCCCCAAGGGGCCTTAATCGCTCACCGGGCAAAGTGATTCAAACAAAGTGGTTCAAAGAAGTACTTGGGGTCACATTCAGTTAGACATGGTTCATCAACACTACAAAGGAATGAAGTCATGAGAGACAAATTTTATGGAACTAGGGACATGGCTTGAACAAACTTGAATCTTATCCCCCAAGGATGCTGCATACCAAATGTCAAAAGCATTCATCTGCTGGATCTGAAGAAGAAGATTTTTAAAGAAAATTCCTCATTTTGAACTAAGTTATCATTCGGGCTCCCACAGTGAGCCCGAACAAACTTGAATCTCACCCCCTAAGGATGCTGCATGCCAAATATCAAAACATTCTGACTGCTGAATCTGAAGAAGACTTTTAAAGAAAAATTCCTCATATTGACTAAGTTATAATTAGGGCTCCGACAGGAAGCCCAAATATGGACCCAGGGACTTGGCTTTAACAAACTTGAATCTCCCCCCCCCCCCCCGCCCCCCCCCCCCCCCCCCCCCCCCCCAAGGATGCTGCATACCAAATATCAAAACATTCTGACTGCTGGATCTGAAGAAGAAGATTTTTAAAGAAAATTCCTCATTTTGAACAAAGTTATCATTCGGGCTACCACAGTGAGCCCAAATATGGACCTAGGGACATGCTTTGAACAAATTTGAATCTCACCCCCCTAAAGATGCTGCATACCAAATATCAAAAGATTCTGCCTGCTGGATCTTGAGAAGATTTTTAAAGAAATTTGCCTGAAATACTGAGCCCAAATATAAACCTAGGGGGCTGATTTGAACAAACTTGAACAAACTTGAATCAGATCCACCCCACAATTTTGCATACCAAATATCAAAAGATTCTGCCTGCTGGATCTTGAGAAGATTTTAAAAAAAATTTGTCTGAAATGCACTAAGTTCGAATTCGGGCTTCTATACTGAGCCCAAATATGAATCCAGGGGGCTGATTTGAACAAACTTGAATCAGATCCACCCCACAATGTTGCGTACCAAATATCAAAAGATTCTGTCTGCTGGATCTTGAGAAGAAGATTTTTAAAGAAATTTGCCTGAAATGCACTAAGTTCGAATTCAGGCCTCTATACTGAGCCCAAATATGAATCCAGGGAGCCGATTTGAACAAACTTGAATCAGATCCACCCCACAATGTTGCATACCAAATATCAAAAGATTCTGCATGCTGGATTTGGAGAAGAAGATTTTTTAAGAAATTTGCCTGAAATGCACGAAGTTCGAATTCAGGCTTCTATACTGAGCCCAAATATGAATCCAGGGAGCCGATTTGAACAAACTTGAATCAGATCCACCCCACACTGTTGCATACCAAATATCAAAAGATTCTGCCTGCTGGATCTTGAGAAGATTTTTTAAGAAATTTGTCTGAAATGCACTAAGTTCAAATTCGGGCTTCTATACTGAGCCCAAATATGAATCCAGGGGGCCGATTTGAACAGATCTGAACAAACTTGAATCAGATCCACCCCACAATGTTGCATAACAAATATCAAAAGATTCTGCATGCTGGATTTGGAGAAGAAGATTTTTCAAGAAATTTGCCTGAAATTCACTAAGTTCGAATTCAGGCCTCTATAATGAGCCCAAATATGAATCCAGGGAGCCGATTTGAACAAACTTGAATCAGATCCACCCCACACTGTTGCATACCAAATATCAAAAGATTCTGCATGCTGGATTTGGAGAAGAAGATTTTTTAAGAAATTTGCCTGAAATGCACTAAGTTTGAATTCAGGCTTCTATACTGAGCCCAAATATGAATCCAGGGGGCCGATTTGAACAAACTTGAATCAAATCCACCCCACAATGTTGCATACCAATTATCAAAAGATTCTGCCTGCTGGATCTGGAGAAGAAGATTTTTTAAGAAATTTGCCTGAAATGCACGAAGTTCGAATTCAGGCTTCTATACTGAGCCCAAATGTGAATCCAGGGGGCCGATTTGAACAAACTTGAATCAGATCCACCCCACAATGTTGCATACCAAATATCAAAAGATTCTGCCTGCTGGATATGGAGAAGAAGATTTTTTAAGAAATTTGCCTGAAATGCACTAAGTTCAAATTTGGGCTTCTATAGTGAGCCCAAATATGAATCCTGGTGGGCGATTTGAACAAACTTGAATCAGACCCATACCAAGATGCTGCATACCAAGTATTAAAAGATTCTACCCACTGGTTCTGGAGAAGATTTTTTAATAATTTTTCTATAATTCATACGGTGCTATCAGAGTTATGCCCCCTGTGGGCGTGGCAACTTTATTTGGACAAACTTGAATTGACATATGATAGGGAACATGCACAGAAAATTTTGTTGAATTTGGTCCAGTAGTTTGTGAGGAGAAGTCGATAATGTAAAGTTTATGATGGACGGATGGATGGATGGACAGAAAGTGATCAGTAAAGCTCCCCTTGAGCTTCGCTCAAGTGAGCTAATAATAAATAATTGCCACTTTTATTTCAGTCTTCATGAGGCGACGGGCAATAAATTTAGACAGGTTTGCATTCAGGTTGAGGTCACCAAAGGTCAACTTGGATGTAGTTCCACTGGGGCCCGGTTGATTCACTCTTGGCACAGCACAAACTGTGACGGAACAGGGATTCCCCACAATCAACCACGAACAGAACATGTGATGGGACTGTGCCGACCGGCACAAATTTACACCTCCTCACGAGGTGGAGCAAGATTTGTGCCGTGACGTCATTCGACAAAATGTCTGACAGACAGACGATGTTTCAATTCCAACAACTCTCTTCCGCCTTTGCGACTCCATCATTTTTTGTTTACTTTCGCTTACAACTGAGCTGTCCTGGTTGATTCACCGGTACAAGTGACGTCATAACTTTGTTACAATTTTTGCTGTGCTGAGATTGAATCAACCGGGCCCCTGTAGGTGTAAATTTTAACTGCTAAAATCCCATTGCTGGTGTATTCACCACGGTTGGTGAGAAAAGCTAAAATTTATGTCATAGGCTTATTATATATAGTAGAATAGGTAATCATGGTATAAACAATTTTTAACAACACCCGTCCCAATCACAATATCATATGGACCGTGTTCTGAGAAAAAAGACCTTAGAGGATATCCAATGAAATCGAAGAAAAACGTCAAAAAAGAATGACGTGAAAATTATGGGCATGATCGAATAAATTTTAGACAAGAGCTCACGTATCGCTGAAGCAATACAATGTCCCCTACCAGACTAATGAACATTAATAATTATACAAATGTTATAACCTAGATGTGATCAGCATGAATTCTGTTGAAGCGTTTCCAAAAAAAGTCCGGAAAACTGATATTTTGGTGCTTTTCCATATTTCCAAGGGCCATAACTCACACAAGAATAATGCGATAAGCATGAAACTCAAACTAGATCTGTAAGTCATCGTTCTATAGTAGGTTCTAAGAATGAAATCATTCAGTTGAAGCATTTCCAAAAAAACTCTAGAAAACTAAAGTGTGACTGACAGGCTGACTGACAGACTGATGGATGGATAGAGTGCAAATGAAACTTGATCTTCAAGTCATCGTTCTATAGTAGGTTACCAAAAATGAAATCATTCCGTTGAAGCGTTTCTGAAAAAAGTCCCGAAAACTGAAATTTTGGTGCTTTTCCATATTTCCAAGGGCCATAGCTCACACAAGAATAATGCAATCAGCATGAAACTCAAACTTGATCTGTAAGTCATCATTCTATAGTAGGTTACCAAAAATGAAATCATTCCGTTGAAGCGTTTCCAAAAAAAAGTCTGGAAAACTGATATTTTTCCATATTTCCAAGGGCCATAACTCACACAAGTATAATGCAATCAGCATGAAACTCAAACTTGGTCTGTAAGTCATCATTCTATAGTAGTTTTCAAAAATGAAATCATTCCGTTGAAACATTTCCACAAAAAGTTGGGAAAGTTAAAAAATTTATAGTAATTTATATATTTTTTATACTTACCAATGACCCAGACTTAGCTGGTGCTAACTCCAACAAAACCAGGGCCAAACACAAATTTTGCCCCCCAATCCCCAAAATTTGCATCCAAAACAAAAAGAAATCATGTCCTAAAGGACCTCCATAGTACGCCTCTACTGCGCATGCGCAGTGACGCAGTCGTCCCGAAATTGGCGCCAATTATCATTCTTACTGGCAGTGCCTGGTCAGCGCTATGTACTCAGCGGGGAGGCAAGAGTTCCCAACTCAGGGAGGGCCATCCCCGTCTGGGTCATTGGTAAGTATAAAAAATATATAAATTACTATAAATTTTTTAACATTTTTATACTGTACCAATGACCCAGACTTAGCTGAATAGTAAACAGGCTGGAGGGCCTAGGACATAGAGGAAAATCCAATAAGCTCAATTATAAATAAAGAGGTAACCCCTTAAGGAGAAAAGGAGTATTAGGCTTTACATGTATCTTTCTTATTTAATATTAAATTAGAAAGATACACTACCCTTAATAATTGAGCACAATAACATTCATGTTCTCTATTAACATCCAGTATAACCCTTATACTAATTATTTTTAAAGCAAGCCAATAAATAAAGTAGTCCAGAGAATTGAGACTCTTTATAATCATTTAAAAGTGTCCGAGTATTGTATATTAAAGCCCGTTTGACACTTGACATATACAAATGCTTCACACCGAGCTACACTTTAAAAATAAGACATGAATGAAATTAAACATTAATATTACACTTTAAAACCATCCCGGAAGCGACTCAGAAATACTGTCTTGGAGGAGGCATTCCCTTGCTTTTCACTATAAAGCAGGTGACCTAAGGGAACACCCCCCCCCCCCCCCCCTTCCCCTTGCCCTGGGTCAAATAGCCCAGAGCGAAGAGGGCAGCCGGACGGAGTCACTGCCGGAACAGAAAGCCTGCATAACTATAGTTGCAACTGTTTAGTGGACGACATTCTGAGCAACAGATAACGGACCTAAACAATGCAGGTCTCCAGAAATGGACTCAATATTTCTGAGATAAAAATTAGTAAATGTGGATGGCTGAGACCAATAAGCAGCCTTCATTAAATCTGTAATAGCAACACTATTAGCATAAGCCCAGGAAGTAGAAAGAGCTCTTACTTCATGAGCAGAAATCTTAAGCACAGACTGCTAAGAAGATAAATCTTCATAAGCAGTACGGATAGTTAACTGAATCCATCTAGCAATAGAATGGACTGAAATGTCCTTTCTATTAGGCATCAAAGACAGAAAGAAACGTTTCCGTCCCTTTCTGATGAACTGAGATCTCTGTTTATAAATACGTAACGCTCTAACAGGACAGAGTAAAGGCCTACGCCCGTTTGAAGACGGAAGGGCCTTAATAACAATAGGTTCCGGATATTTATTAGGAGCCTGATTCTTAGCTAAAAAACCCACATTAGTAGTGAAGGTGATAGTGTTCCCAACACTACGATAATGAGAATCATCCACCGATAGTGCATGAAGCTCACTGACTCTTCTGGCAGAAGAGAAAGCTAAGAGAAAAGCTGTCTTATAAGATAAGAATTTGAAATCTACTGTCCCAAGAGGTTCAAATGGCTTTTCCTTCAATTTAAGGAGAACCCAAGCTAAATTCCACTTAGGAATTAATCTAAGAGTTCTAGGTCTATTTATCGAAAAGTTTCGAACCAATTTCGATAAAGAGACATTAGATCCAATTTGTAAACTATCATGATGTGCATAGGTATCAGATAACATAGATCTATAACCCTTTATAGTAACAGGCTGCAGTTTGATTTCGTCAAACAAGTATACTAGAAAGTTTGCAACGTCTGGTATAGAGGGATCAAATATATCTACAGAATGATCCCTACACCAACGACGGAAAACCTTCCACTTAGCCGCATAGTTTAGCGAAGAGGAGGTCCTCCTACAGTTAGAAATCGCGTCCACTGCTCGTCCTGTAAAGTGCTTGCCATGCAAGAAGGACCGCACAACGGAAAAACGTGAAGGTTGAGACCTTGCGGGTTGTGATGGAGTTGGCGCGATTTCCCCTGCGAAAGAAGATCCTCTCGTGGAGGAAGCTTCCGCGGTAGGTCCCACAACAGACACCTGAGTAGATTTATCCACGGTCTCTGGCAACAGAGATGCTACCAACAGAATCTTGCATTGAGATTGTTTTATCTTTAGCAATACTTGTTGAATTAACGGCGCTGGAGGATACGCATATCCTATCATTCCGTCCCAAGGGATCGACAGAGCGTCTACTGCAAATGCTCTTGGATCCGGACACGGGGACACATACGTCTGCAACTGATTGTTGAGATGTGTCGCAAATAAGTCTATCATTGGCCGTTCCCATTGGTAGCAAATCTGATTGAATACTTGTTTGTTGAGAGTCCACTCCGACGGCAACAAGCGACCCTTTCGTGAAAGGGAGTCTGCTAGCACATTCAGACGACCCGGTATGTGACGGACCGAAAGAAGAACGTGATGTTCCAACGCAAACAGAAGGATTCTTTCCGTTAGATTGAACAACGGAACTGAATGAGTGCCTCCCTGATTCCGTATATACGCCACTACTGTCGTATTGTCGGATAGGATTTGGACATGAGCATCGTGAATAATGTCCATCCATTGACGTAACGCAAGCCAAATTGACATCATTTCTTTGATGTTTATGTGCTTGCACAGGAATTGCGGATCCCAAAGACCCTGGCATCTCGAATCCGTTGGGATTAATGATGCACCCCAACCTGTTTGACTGGCATCCGTCATAATGGTAAAACTCGGATCCGGCAACTGCAGCGGAACTCCTTGAGTTAACCACTGAATGTTTGCCCAAGTCTGAATCTCTTGTTTCACTTGATCTGACAAGAGAACGTCTACATCGAGCGAATGAATTTTCACACTCCAATTCTGAGTCAGGAAAATTTGAAGAGGACGTGTGCGAAGCCGCCCCATTGGAATGAGATCCGCGGCGGCTCCGCACAGACCTATCAGTCTCATAAATTCTCTCGCCGTGACTTTGTCTGCATGCAGACAATAGCGAGCGTAACAACTGACTAATTTCGCTCTGGTTAACGGCAGACGAACGAGATTGTTGTGCGTCTCGAAGCTCATTCCCAGATGAGTGAATGACTTGGACGGCACCAGATCCGACTTCTCCTCGTTTACTATGAAACCGAGACGTCGGAGCAATAGAAGAAGATTCTGAACATCGTTCTGAAGCGTTAACTCATTGCCGTACCTCTGAAGAATGTCGTCCAGGTAGGCCGACGTTACCGCAGACGAATGAGCTCGGAAGTAGATCATTACCGAGTTCATTACCCGAGTGAAAGCCCAGGGTGCTAGATTCAATCTGAAGCACATGGCCCGGAACTGATACACCACTCCTAGGACTGCGAAGCGTAGATACTTTCGGAATGTCGGATGTACCGTGACGTGAAAGTACGCATCTTTGAGATCTATGCTCGTTGCATAATCGTTCACCCGAATACTCGCTCTGACCGATCGAATCGTCTCCATATAAAACTTCGGAGCGACGATCAGCTTGTTTATCCAGCTCAAATCTATGACTGGACGGAACGAGCCGTCTGGTTTCGGAACCAGAAACAGATGGCTGTAGAATCCCAGCGATTCCTGGTTTTCTACGACCTCTACCGCGTTCTTCATTAAAAGAGACTGCACCTCTGATAACAGAGCGTCTCTTTTCTGTGGATTTGACGGAAGATGAGTCCACTTTGGACTTCGAGTTAATGGAGGCTTTCGTTTGAAGGATATCTTTAGACCTTCCGAAGTCACTCCTCTCACCCACGGGTCGTCCGTAATCGACGCCCACTCTTGTGAAAAACTCGACAACCTTCCGCCAACCGGAACGCGATAGAGGTTTAAGCCATCACCTCCTGGACCTGCGAGGCCTGCGGTAGGAGAAACCACGTCTTCCACGACCCGCACCTCGCCTCGTCGACCTCGGGGCGTCGACCGATTGTCCCGGCCTGAAGGACGTCCCGAACGAGAGTCGCTATCCTGACGGTCTCTCGAATAAGACCAAGAGGACGCACCGGAACCTCTATAGGAACCTCTCTTGGGCGCATTAGACCCAGAAGTGCCCGCCTTATTCGTGTCTGCTGTACCCGACCTTTTAGGAGCGGATCTGAACAACAGAGAATCATTAGCTTTCTTTTTAATATTATCATAAATAGCGGAAAGCTTGCCGTCAAAGAGAAGTTCTCCTGAGACCGAAGCGACTCTAAGAGAGTTCTTCACCTTAGAATCCACTAGTGTGGATGTAGCCAGGGCTGCGTCACGTCTAACCAACTCCAGATTTGCCACTGAAAGGGCGGAGTTACACGTGGAATAAGCTACTGCCCTTGAAAGAAGTCTTAAAGAGGATTGTATATCCTGAAACTCTTCCCCTTGAAGGCGCAGTGATAACGCCTTAGTAAGGTGATCTGCGTAAGATGAGGCATCTAAATTGGCTCTGTTAGACGCAATAGCTGTTTCCAACACTGCGGTTGGAATAGAAGCTGACGACGGTAATGATAGCTCTAAGTCTTCCGCCTCGTCGTCCATACGCAGAGGAACTCTCGGTATACCCTGTCCTGCCGTGTCGAATTTATTCCTTGCATTAATGAAAGGCAGGTTGAGAGTATTTGCGGACAAGAAACCTGCTTTCCCCGTCCTGGAAGCAAGTTTAAATATAGCGTCGTTCAATAATTCAAATGTTCTTGCAACATTATTGGACTGCGACGGAAACTCGGGAGCGATGTCCCTGAACCGCTCAAAAAATTCAGAGTCCAATGACGCTATAATTCTCTTGTCCGGAAGCGCAGCAGTCTGGCCCGACGGAACAACTTGAGGGAGAAAGTGCCGGATGAAGTCCACGGCAGCTTTATGTTGTTCCGAAAGGGATAGCTCCAATTCATCCGTATCCCTTTCACCATCCGGTCGGACCTCCCGATGTTCCCGGTCGTCCGCCCCCGATGCTTCGGCGGAGCGTACCGACCCAGCGCCGTCGGATAATTCTCGATCCGACACCGTTTCTGTCGGCTGCTGGGATGCTGCGATAAGCTGTGCTATCTGCACTAGAATGTCCGACGTCGAGACCTGCGGAGGCGCGGTCTTTCGCTGCTTCGCCGAGGGCAGCTCCGCATCAGATGGCTCCCGCATACTTTTCCTATGCGAACGTCCGGAGTCCATCGGTCTCGAATCCCTGGCTGCCGGATGGTGTGACCTGGTCGCCGAAGAATCCTTCACCGGCGAAGCTGGCAAAATATCGGAGGTCACGCAGCCAAGGTGCGGTCGTGTGCGCCGACGAGAAGAGGAAGCCTTAACAGTCTCTGCGGACTGCTTATACAACGGAGCGTCCCGAGCGACGGACGTATGCTCCGCTAAAGACACATTTTGTACCACAACATCTGGTCCCAGATGTTGTTGTACGAGAGAGGGGCCTCTCTCGCTCGCGGCCCGGCTGGACCTGGACGAGCTAGGAACCGGACTAAAAGGCTTCCTCCGTTCTCGTTTACTATCCGCCGTCACTGGGTGTGCATCTATTATGTTTATAGTGCTCGCATCACCCAAAATTTCCTCTTGGACCGCATCGGACGAACCCGGCTGCCGAACCATTCGGTGAATGGACGCTACACCGGGCGAGCTAGCGGACGACATTTGTCTAATCTCCATGAGCACTTTTGCCGCTAGCTCTGAATTTATTTGTGACGACGGATGCACACTTGAAGAAGATAACATGGAAACATCACCCTGTTCTGGTTCCTCTGAAATAGAAACTGAGAGAGTAGAGTGACCTTGTGGAGAAAGAGCCGGCATTGCTCTTTCTCCAGAAACAACATATCGTGACACACGTTTCCAATGTTTCTCATCCCAATGTTCACATATAGGACAGGGATTAATGCGAGAACACTGACTACAATTAATACAATGATCATGAAAGTCAGAGGAAGATTTCTTCCTATTACAATTTGAACAATGTCCCTTCATTGTGAAAGAACAACAATAAGTCCTAGTTACTCGCAAAAACCCCTGACACAAAGATACATAATAACATGATCCATTAATAAATGAAAAAACAATTGCAAAACAAAATAATTTTGAAAAAATATTTTTTCAGAGAAGCCCAAGTTGCTGAAAAGTAACGTTGAGCCCCGATGGATCCGATGGCAAAGTGTGGTCAAAAATTTTAAATTTATATAAAATAATTAACGAGACACTTTCGGATAATATAAATGTATCTTATAATGAGATAAACTACTACAAAGGCAAACAGCCCCCCTCAAAAAAGGCTGTTGCCAATGAAAACAAACAGTGTAAACACACTAGAAAACATGACTCCAGGCACTGAAAAAACTGGCCCGGAATCAGTCATCAATTACACTCTATCTGATGCAAAACAGAGACTCCCAGGGGAGAATCTGCAGAACATCAGATGGAAGATGCAGAACACAAACGTTATACACCCATGGGTGAAAACGTAACTATGGGGAAAATAACAGAAAACATTCTGTAACCAAGCAACTCTCCCAGGAAATTTTAGAAATGAAACTTCTCAAAAATATGCCAAAAGCATGGGAGAATTGCAAGGGGGGACTTTAGAAGGCTAGGGGAGAGGAAACACTGAATAAGCAGTGCAACAATTAGCAAGAATGACAACAAGAGGCCCATGCCTCGAAAATAGGCAACTTAACATAATTTCAACAAAAAATTTTAAGTACAGCCCTGATTATTTTTTGCCACTTCTTTTTTCCTCTCCTCCTTCTATCCTCCTTAGAATCACATTTTCTCCAAAAATTACGTGTCTGGCATCCTTTAAACTGAGATTTACAAGCACAAAGATCAGTGAGATGTTGACTGATGAAGGGCCAAACAGAGAATGATAATTGGCGCCAATTTCGGGACGACTGCGTCATTGCGCATGCGCAGTAGAGGCGTACTATGGAGGTCCTTTAGGACCTGATTTCTTTTTGTTTTGGATGCAAATTTTGGGGATTGGGGGGCAAAATTTGTGTTTGGCCCTGGTTTTGTTGGAGTTAGCACCAGCTAAGTCTGGGTCATTGGTACAGTATAAAAATACTGATATTTTGGCGCTTTTCCATATTTCCAAGGGCTATAACTCACACAAGAATAATGCAATTAGCATGAAACTCGAACTTGATCTGTAAGTCATCGTTCTATAGTAGGTTACCAAAAATGAAATCATTCGGTTGAAGCATTTCCAAAAAAAGTTCGAAAAACAAAAGTGTGACTGACAGACTGTCGGACTGACAGACTGATGGATGGATGGACAGAGTGCAAACCTATAGTCCCCTCCGGTGATACTGGTAGAGGACTAATTACAAGCACACACGTTTTTTGTTTGTTTTATTTTCACTTCACGTCAGCAAGTCCTGAATTACAGTAATTTAAATAAATTATCTCTGGTTACTATTACGAACTTAAAATTTTACGTTAAAGAAAGAATCACACGTCTCAAAAACTGAACATTCTCATGAATTGGTCCATTGTTTGGAAGTGAAATTGTCGAAGCAGGCGAACACAGATTTGTTCTGAACATTCAGTAACTGTAGTTTACATTGTAGCAAACATCTCTAGGCTTTTCAAATTTCTGGGTTGTTTGATTTGGCTTTATCTGCGCCCCCATTAACCCTTTACCCAACGCAGACGATATCAAAATTTATTGATTTAAATATCATTTTTTCAAATTTTTCAAAAAATTTCAACTAAACCATATCATGTGACCCCTCGTTGGAACGAGCTCATTGAGCTCGTTCCAACGAGGGGTCACATGATATGGTTTTGTTGAAATTTTTTGAAAAATATTTTTTCAACTGCTGAATTTGCATATTACGTGGGCGGATGCGGCCGATTCATTGGGGTAAAGGGTTAAACTGTGAAATTAAAGTAAACTGCTTTGTGCACAACTTTTTTGGGTGAAATGAACATACTCTAAAAATATACTGATGGAAATAATATAATTTTATGGCTTCACAACCAGTTTTTCGAAGCTCTGCCAGTCGACGAGAAACAAATGGGTTTTTTTTCCGCGCTGCTGCTTTGCTCTAATTTATGACGTTTCTCACAATGAATTGTTTACATGAACTAGTATGTGTTTCTATTTATAAGTCATTGCATGACATCGAAATGAAAGTTGCAGTGAACATATGTTTCGAAAACCGTTTTGTTTCCTTTTTATCTGTGCAGGTCTGTGAATTAAATCAATTATTTAAGGGTTTCCGAGAACCAGGAATGGATATTCAGTGATTTTATATATCCGTCAACGTCAAGTATGACGATCGTTAACATTATTTTTGTCAGTTTATTTAATGAAATTACTGTCTCCTATAAATTATATTGACTGATTAAGATCTACACTGCACTAGCCTACGTATCATCAGTATCGAGTATCGTATACGGTATAGACTCTGTTAAGTTGCATTGAATTTTCTAATACCAATGATATTAAGAATTTGCTAATCTCTGTCTGTGCATGAAGGCAGCCAAAATCCTTTACAAGGCGACAGAACTGCCGAGCCACCCGGAAAACACTTTGATCTCTATAGGCCTATTAACTTGTGAATCCATGATGTGACTACACTTACTTCTACTTGTAATTAGTGGGGGTTTTTTTCTACAAATTTAATATCAATAAACTTATAGAGTGGAAATAACTTTCAAAACTTTCATTTAAAACTTTGCAAATACAAGAAGCAATTTTTGGTTTTGCTAGTGATTTATTTATACTGAGGTCAGGGTTGAGGCCTACAAAGCTAAAAAAAAATAGTTTCCTACAATTTTTTTAAATACGTCTTTTTAGAATGATTGGTGATTAGGAACTCAGTAAAAAGTCAACAATGTTAATAAAATGAGTTATATTGGCTTTCTCCATAAATTAGTATAAAATCAAAATGCATCCTCACAAGAACAAAGATGATGGCCTAATATTGTGAACTTACTGAAGACAACAGTAACTCAAGAGTATTGTATAGACACTACAGTGTACAGATATTTGATCTATTTTTCAACTTCAGTTTTCACTGTAGATCTATTTTTTTACATTTTATCTTTTTCGGAGGGGTATGGGAGTTAAAAAGTAAAGACACATACGATTCTTCAAATCGTGTTGGTTTCCAGAAATACTTGCTTTATGTATCAACCAAAGGTAGAACTGAGAGATAGGAGTTCTGATAACAGTGGGCCTAAACTTCCATATTCCAGAAGAGGGTGGGCCTAACTGGAAACTCAAAAGTGATAGCCTAAAACTTGTGTCTGATATTCTGCTGATTGCCAATTACTTTGGGAAGATGTTGGATCCAATAATTTTTTCAGAACATCAGATTACAGTATGGGTTAGAATATTTTTTAAGATAACCTCAAAAAGTTGCAATTGTCTTCAGCATTAGTCTTAATTTACAATACTTGCTTCTCTGGCATCATTTATTTATAATACCTGAAATTTTCCCGCGCAGTAATGTCTAAAGTTAGTATTAGACCTACTATTCAAGAAAAATATAATAGAGGGTTTGAGTGGTTATCTTCCATCACATTCCATCCGTTTTGCAATCATGCTAACAGTTGTGCGCCTATTTTGTAATATTTAAAAAAATCATTTGCTCAACCTTAGCCTATACACAAAAACAGCCCCCCTCCCTCACTCACCCCCTTCCCCCCAAACAGTTCACATGCATTCAGCTTAAAAACTTTCCTTGCTTCTATTTCTATCAAGCCTCCCCAACGTCCTAACTCCACATAAGCAGGGTTAGCATTGGTTGAAGACAAGTGCAGTACGCCTTAGTACACAACGCCACAGTGCCTCCATGTGGCAATTGGAATTAAACTCTGAAAAAGAACTCTGAAAACTAGTCTAACATACATTGAGACCCTCCCCCCCCCCCCCATTTTTCACAACTAAAATTAATTCATTCTCTTCTAAAGATAGAGACATGTAGGAACACGGTTTCATAACACATGGTCATCCACTGCAACAGGTAGTTGATCCTCATGTATGCGAATGATAATATTGTACAATACACATGCATTCCGTGCAGCTTTTGCCCTTGAGAGGTCGCCTTTGAGCTGTTATAAATTGTTTTTTTCTTTTTCATAATTTAACGATTCCATTCCAGTAAGGGGATATTTTGGCTGAAAAGCATTGTGGACAAAAAAAAAAAACACTGGAGGTGAAACTGCCCTTCCATTTTTACATAGGGAGCACCACCCCTCCCTCTTCCCCCCTCCCGGACTCTGTCAACTCTGTCACAACTCACTCGGATGAACGGGATGATCCTTCATATCATGACCAAAAACAAAATTTGGCGCCCTCCTTCCCCTGAATCCTGGATCTTCCACTCACAAGACTCTTTGTCTGCCCTGCGCCGGTTTCCAGCATCTCTGAACTGAACATACTGACCAGCGAACAAATAACCCTTTGTTACCCATACAATGCCACTCTTCCTCTCCCTGATGCTCTCAGACAAATGTTTTATTTTTCACTCTCCCCAAGCTATCCTCCCAACGCCCACCTCCCTCGAGTCACCCATTTTCATAAAAGTTTGTCAGTTGTATCTTGGATTTGATAATGAGAGTAACTTACTAGTCGATTATGTTAAAACAAAGTCCAGGCATAGACTTACAGGATCCAGAATTTCTGTATGGTGGGTGGTGGTGGTGATGGGAGGGAGGGGGAGGTGGCTGCCATAGCTATTAAATGTCTGGATAAGTTTAACTGGAATTATTTTTGAAAAAAGGAACAAACAAGCTTTTATCATTTGCATGAAACAGACATGATCATAAAAACACCTGCGATACAGGCTGGGCCAGACTCGGTTGATGCTTTGTTTATGTGAAGTTTACAAATCTCTCATTGAAAAATTCATGCATCTTCAGTCATTAAATTTTCGATCAAACATTTCTCATTTAGTATATAGGTTCGGATACTAGCCAGTGGGAAAACTCCCTCAGAACTATGTTTGGATACCAAATGTCAATGAAAGATTAGGATAGGAGACACCCCCTCTCCCCACCAACAACCTCCTTCCCCACATTGAGCCTTTATCTCAAAAGATCCTTGGGTGGTAGTGATCGGTGTGGGTTTTTTGTTTTTTTAATTTATTTATTTATTTGTGTTTAAGGTCACATACTTATGCACAATGGCTCATCGTGACCATGGCAGTTTTATGGGTGGAGGAAGCCGGAGTACCCTGAGAGAACCACTGAGCATCGACGAGTAACTGTCAGCTCCTCAACATTCTAACTCTGTTCAAGCTCCGTTCAAGCAGGGTTACAGTGGTTGAAGACATGTGCACCATTGACGTGCAGTACACCTTGGTACACAGCGTCATCGTGCCCTCATGTAGGCAACCAGGATAAAGTGTCTTGCCCAAGGACACAATGCGGGTTGTCCTGGAAAGGGGTCGAACTTGAGACCTCTAGCAACAGTCCACCACAGAGCCACCAAGCTCTTGTATTTTTTGTTTTTGATTTTTTTTTGTGTTTTTTTAAATTGCGACAAAATGTTTCATTAAATTTCTACTGCTGCCATCTGAGTTTTTTAATCTATAATTTTCTGTAACATCAGTATATCAAGACACGAAACAAGGACACCATCAGTTAGTTGTTTTATTTGGAAATCTGTCAAAAACACTAGACTAGTAAGTTTTCTAATTTATTAATTATCTTATTTCCTTTTCAGTACATTTTATGGTGGTGTCTGTAAGGGGCGTAGTGAAATATTTCTCTACTGATGAAAAAAAAAATTCTAATCCAATTCCATTCGAGATTACTCTTCTCACACCATAAAAATATATCCACAGTGAAAACTCATATGATGATCTGTGTTCACTAATACTTTGCTTGACTAAATGAAACAATTTGGTACTGTATGTAAAGGTCAGTACACTGTATTTGGGTATTGGTTCTTGTTTTAATTTTCAAGATCGACAATGTTGCACATATGCATTTCACGTCTATTACGTCAAATGGTCATTTTAACTTATTGAGCTTTTTGACAACCCTCTTTAGACCTCATTTTGATTTTGACCCATTTCAAATTGTCAGATGATCCTGAAATAAACTTTGTTGAAAAGGTTGTTTTCCAGAGATTAGAGATGTGAAAATAATTCAAATTTCAGTTTTTGACCCCTAAGATCTCTTTTCTCAGCTTGCGGCCTATATATTGGATAACCATGCTTCATTATGTATTGAAATGATACCCTCGACAAAATTAAACAACAATAAAGAACTGATAACAGTCTGATCAAAGGGGGATAACTGTAACCATTACCTCTCAATGTTTAAAACAAACAAGAGGCCCCAGGTGCCTGAAGTGCTCACCTTGAACAGAACCTGATATAAACCAAGGCCATGAATGAATCTACATTAAGCGATCAGTCTCCATAGGATCTATTGTCAATCCTTGAGCCCCTCAGCAGTGACTAAAATAGTCCAAGCATCATGCCTTTTCTTCTTCACTTAATCATAATGTAAAATGTAGAGCACCCCTATGGAGCCCCTTGATATACAACCTATGTGGATTAATCTTAGATACACACCTCTAGAGGGTACTTAATAAAACGTTTCTAATTCTTCAGCTACATGGCTCCTTATAAAATTAACTTGGAATTATATTTCTATATTTTAGCACACATTGAGTCCCATGATAGCAAGGGTTGATTTTTTTTCATATAAATCAAATATCTGTTTCCCACTTAGGCTGCATATCAAATTTTGTTACAATGGTACCGCGAGTTCTGAGTAGTGAACTAGAGATGTTGTATACCAAATACGAAAGCATTCTCACAAGTGGATCTGAAGATTTTTAAAGATTATCCTCAGGATTGCAGTAAGTTAAAATTTAGACTTCGATGGGGAGCCCAAATCTTAACCCACACACTCGAGAAGAAGAAACTTGAATCTGATCCTTCTGAGAGATGTTGTACACCAAAGAGGAAAGGATTCTGACTGGTGAATCTGAAGAAGATGATTCTTAAAGAAATTCACTCATATTGCACCAAGTTAAAATTCCGGCTGCCATAGGGAGACCAAATATGAGACCAGGGGCCTGATTTGAAACAAGAGGCCCCACGGGACCTGAAGCACTCATCTTGAACAGAACACAATTTAAACAGAGTACAAGAATGAGTCTACTTTAAGCAAGCCATCTCCATAGGCTACACTGTCAAACCTTGAGTCCCTCAGGAGTGACAAAAATAATCTGGGCATCATGCCTTTTCTTCAGTTGATCATAAGTAAAATGTAGAGCTCCCCTATGAAGCCCCTTGATACAACCTATGTGGATTAATCTTAGTACCTCTAGAGGGTACTGAATACAAAATTTTTAATTCTTCAGCAAAATGGCCAATTCCGGCTCCCATAGAGAGCCCAAATATTAACCCAGGCTCTTGATTTGAACACAGTTAAATCTGACTTCCCTAGAGATGTTGTGTACCGAATATGAAAGCATTCTGACTGTTGGATCTGACGAAGAGAAATTGTGAAGAAATTTCTTTGAATTGCACTAAGTTCAAATTTGGGCTACCATAGCGAGCCCAAATATTAACCTATGGATCCGATTTGAACAAATTGAATCTAACCCCCCTAGAGATGTTGTATACCAAATGTGAAAGCATTCTGACAAGTGAATCTGAAGAAGAAGATTTTTGAAGAAATTCCCTCATATTGTACTAAGTTAAATTTCATGTTCCCATATGGAGCCCAAATATTAACCTAGGCACTCGAATTGAACAACCTGGAATCTGACCCCCTAGAGATGTTGTATACCAAATATAAAAGCATTCCGACTGGTGGATCTGAAGAAGATTTTTAAAGAAATTGCCTCATATTGCACTAAGTAAAACTTTGGGCTACCATAGTGAGCCCAAATATACACCTAGGGATCTGATTTGAACAAACTTGAATCTGACCCCCACAGAGATGTTGCATACCAAATATCAAAGCATTCTGACTGATGGATCTGAAGAAGAAGATTTTTTTAAATTACCCTCCATATTGAACAAAGATAAAATTTGGGCTTCCTATTAACCTAGGGACTTGGTTTGAACAATCTAGAATCTGACCCTCATAACAATGATGTATACCAAATATTAAAAGATTCTGACTGGTGGTTTTGAAGAAGATTTTTAAAGAATATTCCCCTATGTTAAAACTTCAGGCTCCTGTAGAGAGCCCAAATATGAACCAATGAGCTTTATTTCAACAAACTTTTATCTGCCCCCCCCCCCCCCCCCCCCCCTATGAATTCTGTATACCAAATATCAAAAGATTCTGATGATTGGTTCTGGAGAAAAGATTTTTTTAAATTTTTGCAAATATGCTGACTCAGCATTTTTTCGATGCCCATTACAGAACACCCTAACATAACAGATGGCAATTTTTTTTACCATTCATTTCTACTGGTCATAAGGATACTTCATACAAAATAAAAGCTCTCTGTTCCGTGGGGTTTGGAACATATGGGCGTTTGAAAATATTTCTATTTTTAGCTCCCAGGGTTCCCATGGGGAAGCGGGAATTTTTTTTTTTGCATGGATCAAGTACTTATGACCCAATACTACCACAAACCAAATTTGGTTCATACCGGACCATCGGTTCAGAAAATAGAAATTTTGGGCGGGGCCAAAAATATTACCCCTCCTATTACAAAGCCAAATATTACTTCACGAACTTTGTTTGAACAAACTTTATTCTACACCTCATATGGAAGCTTCATAGCAAATATCAAGTCATTGTACACACTGGTTCTTGAGAAGAAGATTTAAAAAATATTTTGAATTTGCTCCCCTAGAGTTGTTGTATACCAAATATGTAAGGATTCCAACTGGTCGATCGAAAGAAGTTTTTAAAGAAATTTCCTCATACTGCACTAAGTTAAAATTAGGGCTACCATAGGAAAACCAAATATGCGCCTTGGGGCCTGATTTGAACAAACTTGAATTTGCACCCCCCAGAGATGTTGTATACCAAATATGAAAGGAATCCGACAGGTGGATCTGAAGAAGATTTTTAAAGAAATTTCATCGTGTTGCACTAAATTAAAATTTGGGCTGTCGTAGATAGGCCAAATATCAATCTGGGGACCTAATTTCAACCAACTTAAATTTGACCTCCATGGAGATGTTATATACCAAATATCAAAGGATTCTGACTGTTGGATCTGAAGAAGATTTTCAATTTCATCATATTGCACTAAATTGAAATTTTGGGCTACAAAAGTAAGCCCAAAAATGAACCCAGAGACTTGGTTTGAACAAACTTGAATCTGACTTCCCAAGAGATGTTATATGCCAGATATGAAAGCATTCTGACAGGTGAGTCTGAAGATTTTAAAAGATAACTCACCACACTGCACTAAGCTAAATAAAAATTCGGGTTCCTGTATTGAGCCCCAATATAAACCAAGGGGCTTGATTTTAACATACTTAAATTTGACCCCTCCCCCCCCCCCTCCCAATGGACGCTGTATACCAAATATCAGAATATTCTGATTATTTGTTCTGAAGAAAAAGTTTTTAAATGTTTTGCAAAATGTATTGACTCGGCATATTTTCAATGTCCCCCCTACAGAATACCATGACACAATGGATGCCAATTTTTTTTACCATTCAGTTCTATGGGTCCTAAGAGTACACCATACCAAACAACAGTTCTCTCTTCCATGGGATTTGGGAAATTTTTGAGTTTGAAAATATTTCTAATTTTAGCTCCTGGGGTTTCCATGGGGACACAGGAATATTTGTTTTTGCAGGAATCAAGTACTTATGAACCAATAATATCACAACCAAAGTTGTTCAAAATGGACCCTTGGTCCAGAAAATAGAAATTTTGGGCTGGGCCAAAAGTCTTGCCCCTCCCATTACAAAGGCAAGTATTGCTTCACAAACTTCAATTGAACAAACTTGAATCTACAGATCAAAAGGAAGCTCCATACCAAATATGAAGTCATTATACCCACTGGTTCATGAGACGATTTTAAAAAAAAATTTGGTGCATTTTCCCCCACCCCCTCCCTGTGGGGCTAGACATGTCGAATTGAACAAAAATGCAATGACCTTTCAGCACCATCATTAACATAAACTTTCACTTGAATTGGCCTAGTGGTTTCTGAGGAGAAGCCCAAAACATGGTATTGACAGACGACAGATAGTGAGCCAAAAATGATCCAAGTTTGTGTTTGTTGAGATAAAGTACCACTTTCCAAAGCCAGGATCATGTAATGTCACAGAGTGATGCCACAAGAAAGCCTGAGTACTCACATAGAACTACCAAGAATGGGCAAGTAACTTTCACTCTGCAACACACCATTCCTGTATAGGCTGTATTCACATATTTTATGTCTCAGCATTAATCTGTGTTAACTGATCACAGATCAAACTCAAATATCACAATGATATAAAATACAGATAGTTATGTACATCAGGATTTCTAACTCTTAATATCTACAGGAACAGTAACTGGTAGGGTGCTAAATTAAATTTTACCATCAAAGCACTGACAAAAATACACAACTACAATAAAGAACTGATAACAGTCTGTTCAAAGGGAGATAACTTTAACCATTACATTTCAATGTTTGTAACAAAACACGTTCAAGTTTGTGTTTGTTGAGATTAAGTACCACTTTCCAAAACCAGGATCAAGTAGTGTTACAGAGTGATGCCCCAAGAAAGCCTGAGTACTCACATAGAACTACCAAGAATGGGCAAGTAACTTTCACTCTGCAACACACTATTCCTCTATAGGTTGGATTCACATGTTTTATGTCTCAGCATGTTGTATAACACTTCTCCCTCTTGGGTAATCAAATAAAGTATCTGGCTAAAGGACATAATGCAGGTTATTATGATCCCCGATGAGTCTGGAGGTGGGATGGGGAAATCTCACCCAAGAGGCAAGATATTTGAACCAGACCAGAGGCTTGCCGAGGGTCTGGTTCAAATATCTTGCCCCGAGGGTGAGATTTCCCCATTCCCACCTTCAGACACATAAAGGATGATTTTTCTCCCCCACCATGCAGCGATTATGTTAGCCATAGGTAATTGGGAGTCACATGCTGATTCAATCAACTCATTTTGTATTTGTTGTTTTGAGATACTGATGACACCATCGGAAAGAGCACGCAGAAGTTATGTATATACCAAAGGTATATACCACGAGATGGATTAGGAACGGTGGCAGCTTGAGGTCTTGAGTTTTAGAGCATCAAACTTTGATCACACTGCATTCAGATGACGTCAATATGAATTAGTTGGTAGCAAGAAACTGATATGATATGCATAACATCATAATAATGTTATAAATGTATAACGTCACGTGGGTGGGGTGCAATACATCTGTCTCTCCCTGCTATCTCACCGGAGACACACGTATGTTACACATGCAGTGGGAGGAGAAAATATGCTTCAGGATTGAATCTACAACATCTTGATCAGAAGTCCAATGCACTAACCAATGAGGCAACATATTCCCAGAACGTTTGTCAAGTGAGAAAATAGCTGATGATTAACCCTTTACCCAACGAATCACCCGCATCCGCCGGTGTAATATGCAAATTTAGCAGTTGAAAAAATATTATTTTTCAAAAAATTTCAACAAAACCATATCATGTGAACCCTCATTGGAACGAGCTCATCGAGCTCGTTCCAACGAGGGGTCACATGATATGGTTTTGTAAAACTTTTTTGAAAAATTTAAAAAAGTTAAAAAATTTATAGTAATTTATATATTTTTTATACTTACCAATGACCCAGACATAGCTGCTGGTGCTAACTCTTAAAATATAGGGCCAAACACAAATTTTGCCCCCCAATCCCCAAAATTTGCATCTAAAACTAAAGAAAACATGTCCTGAAAGGCCCTCCACACCTCGCCCCCACTGCGCATGCGCAGTGTCCAGGACGTTCCGAAATTGGCGCCATTTATCATTCTAATAACCAGTGCCTGGTAAGCGCTATGTACTCAGCGGGGAGGCAAGAGTTCCCAACTCCTGGGAGGGCCATCCCCGTCTGGGTCATTGGTAAGTATAAAAAATATATAAATTACTATAAATTTTTTAACATTTTTATACTGTACCAATGACCCAGACATAGCTGAATAGTAAAAAGGCTGGAGGGCCAAGGACATAGAGCAAAATGGAATACGCTCAATAAAATAAAATAGAGTCATCCCCTGTAGGGAAAAGAAGTAATAGGCCTTACATGTATCTTTCTTATTTATGATAAATTAGAAAGATACAACACCTTCCAAAAATTGAGCTTCATACATCCATGTACTCTATTAATATCCAATAATCCTTATACTAATAATTTTTAAAGTAAGCCAATAATAAAGTAAGTCTAGAGAATAGAGACTCTTATACTCCTAAAAGTGTGTGAGAATTGCATAATCATGTCCGTTGACATATGCAATATTCAAAAGCTATACTTTAAAAACTAAGACTTGAATGAATTTTATAAACTTAAACTTCTCACTAAACAACCATCCCAATAACAGCTCAGAATTACTAACTCCGGAGGAGGTATCCCCTTGTTTTCATAGTAAAAACAGGTGACCCAAGGGAACACCCTCCCCCCCCCTTTTTCTTGCCCTGGGTCAAATAGCCCAGAGCGAAGAGGGCAGCCGAACGGAGACACTGCCGAAACAGACAGCCTACCTAGCTATAGTAGCAACTGTTAAGTGAATGACATTCTGAGCAGTAGATAATAGACCTAACAATAGAGGCCTCCAGAAATGGACTCGATATTTCTGAGATAAAATTCATGAATGGATGGCTGAGCGCAATGAGCAGCCTTCAAAAATCTATAATAGCAACACTATTAATGTAAGCCCAAGAAGTAGAAGAACTCTTACTTCATGAGCCGAAATCTTAAGCACAACTGCTAAGCCAATGATATACCATAAGCAGTACGCTAGTTAATAGAATCGATTAACAATAAAATGGAGCGTAACGTCCTTCTACTAGACATCAAAGACAGAAGAAGCTTACGCCCTTGTAATAAACAGATATCTGTTTATAAATACATAAACTGTACCCGGAAAGAGTAAAGGCCTATGCCCATACGAAGACGGAAGGACCTTAAAATAATAGGTTCCGGATAATAGGAGCCTAACTCTTATGCAACAATCCAACCTAAATAGTAACGGAAGTATTGATTCCGAAACTATGAAAGTGAAAATCATCCATCGATAGTGCATGAAACTCACTGACTCTACAGTAAAAGAGAAACCAACAGAATTACTGTCTAAAAGGTCAGAATTTGAAAACTACTGTTTCCAGAGGCTCAAATGATTACTTAGCTAAATAAGAACCGAAGTTAAAATCCGTATAGGAATTTAATCTAAAGATTCTAAGTCTATTTATCAAAAAGTTACTAACTGACTTAGATAAAGAGACAAAAGACTCAATTGTAAACTATCGTAGAGTGCATAGGTATGAGGTAACATAAACCTATAACCTAAATAACAACAGGCTGCAGTAGATCTTGTGAAACAAGTATACTAAAAACTAGCAATGCGTAGTATGGAGGGATCAACCATATGAACATAATGATCCCTACACCACGACGGAAGAGCCTCCACTTTAGTCGCATAGAATAGCGAAGAAGAGGATCTCCTATAGTAAGAAATCGCGTCCAAAGCTCGTCCAGTACAGTGCTTACAATGCAATACGGACCACACAACGGAATACATGAAGGTTGCGACCTTGCTGGTTGTGATAAAGATGACACGATTTACCCAGTGAAAAAAGATCCTCACATAGAGGAAGATTTCACGTTAAGATCCACAGTAGACAAGAGAGTAAATTACTCATGATCTCTGTGAAGATAGAGATGCTATCAACAGAAATGTATTGTGGTTGTTTATCTTAGCAATACCTGCTAAAACAACAGCGCCGGAGGATACGCGTATCCTATCATTGCGTCCTATAGATCAATAGAGCGTTAACAGTATTAGCTCAGAGATCTGGACAAGCCAACACATACGTCTGCAATTGATTAGCAAGCTGTGTCATAATAAAACATCATTGGGCGCTCCCATAGATAGCAAATCTGATTAAATACTTGTTTGTTGAGAGTCCATTCTGACAGCAACAAGCGACCCGTAAGAGAACGGGAGTGCGATAAAACAATCAGACGACCCCGAATATGACGGACCAAAACTGAACTTGGTGTACTATAACCAACAGACGGATTCTTTCCATTAAAATGAATAACGGAAACGAAAGAGTGCCTCCCTGGTTCCGGAGATACGCCACTACTGTCGAACTAAAGGACAGGAATTTGGGCATGCATTTCTGAATAATGTTCATGCAATGACATAAAGCAAGCCTAAAAAACATTATTCCGCGGAAGTTAAACTGATAGCTAAAAGACTGCGGAACCCAAAGACCCTGGCACTTCGAATCCGTAGGGATCAGTATATATCCCAATCTGTTTGACTGGCAACCATCATAACAGCCACACTAGGGTCCGGCAACTGCGGCGGCACTCTCTGAGTCAACCACCGAATGTTTGCCCCAGTCTGAATCTCTTGTAACAGTAGATAGACAAGAGAATGTATAAACCAAGCAATTCATGGATTGCCGGAAAGTTGCCGTCGAAGAGAAGCTCCTCCGAGAACGAAGCGACTCTGAGAGAGTTCTTAACCTACTATCCACGCGTGGATGTAGCTAGGGCTGCATCACGTCTAAACACTCCAATCAGCCACTGAAGGGCGGAGTTATACGTGAACAAAATACTGCCCTCAAAAGAAATTACATTGAGAATAATATCCCGTAAATCTTTTCTTGAAGACGTAATGATAACGCCTCAGTAAGGCGGATTACGTATAATAAAGCGTCTAAGTTAAGTCTACTATACATAATGTCGTTCCCAATATTGAAATTGGAAAAGACATAAACGGCGAAAAAGAATATATGCAGTCTTTAATCACACCGTCTAGACGCATATGAACTCTCGGTTTGCCCTGCTCTGCCAAAATAAACTATATGTAAAAAAGATAAAATGGCAGAAATGAGCCACGCGGACAAGAAACTAAACTATCATGCTTAGTAGCAGGCTTGTATATATATATATAATATATAGCGTCGAAAAATAAAACACATGTTGTAATGACAATATTGGACTGCGTCGGTAAGTCAGGGACAAAGTCCCTGTACCGATCGAAAAATCCGAGTCCAATGACGCTATAAGTCTCTTATCCAAGATCGCAGCAATGAAGTCCGAAAAATAATCACTGGAAGAAATGCCAGAAGATATGAAAGGCATCTTCCGATACTACTAAAGGGAAAACTCGAAATCTTTCGAATCCCTTTCGCCATCCTGTCGGACCCTATAAAGCGTTCGGTCGTCCGTAGCTTGATGCAACCGCGGACCGCACCGACCCAGCGCCGTCGGATAATTCCTGATTCGACCGAGAAACCGTCAATTGCTGGGATGCTGCGAAACAACTGTGCTAACTCGGATAGCACGTCCGTCACCGAGGCCTGAGGAGCAGCGGTCTTACGATGCATTGCCGCAGGAAGCTCCGAGATCGTTACCCCCGTGCATACTTCCAATATGCGAGCGAACGGAGTGTATAGGCCTCGTGTCCCTTGGCTACCGGATGGCGCGACCTATTCGCTGTGGAATCACTGAATGCCGAAACTGATCGGATACTTGAGGTCACGTAGCCAATGTGCGGTCGTGTGCCCTGCTGTGAGGATGAGGAAGCATTAAAGACAGTCTCTCGGACTGTCAATATAACGGAGCGTCCCGAGCAACGGACATATGCTCCGAATGTAAAATATCTGAACCACAACATGCGGTCCCCTATGTTGTTGGCTTCCTCCGATCTGTCCTCAATCTGCCGTCACTGGGTGAGTACTAAAGTAATTAAAGTGCTCGCATCACCCAAATCTCCTTCCTAGACCGCAACGGACGAACCCGGCAGCCGAACCATTCGATGAATGTATGCTACACCGGGTGAGCTAGCGAATGTCATTCCGTAAGCGATAGACATATTCCATGAGCACTTATTGCCGCTAACTCTTCATTAACTATGACGACAGAGGCACACTTTTGAAAGACATCTCCATAACTCTTCGAACAAGAAACCAGAAATGCTTGGATAGCAAGCATAAAATAATAATATATATAGCGTCGTTCAATAATTCGAAAGTTTGTGTGACATTATTGGATTATGTCGGAACTGAGGGACGATGTCCCTGAACCGAACCAAAAATTTCTAAGTCCACCGACGCTATCAGTTTCTTATCCGGCATCGCAGCATATGTTGTTCCGAAAGGGAAAGCTTGAAATCCACCGAATCCCTTTCGGTATCCCGTCGGACCGGATGAAACTTTCGGACGTCCGTACCCGCTTCCGCGGAGCGTCCCGACCCAGCATCGTCGGATAAAATATATGCGACAGATTCAGTTGATGCTGGGATGCTGCGATAAACTGTGCTATTAAGGAAAGCACGTCCGTTCCCGAGGCCTGTGCCGTAGCGGACTTACGATGCATTGCCGCTGGAAGCTCCGTGTACGTTGACTCCCGCACACTTCCTATGCGAACGTCCGGAGTCTGCAGGCCTCGAGTCCCCGGCTACCGACCCAGCGCTGTCGGATAATTCTCGATCCGACACCGTTTCTGTCGGCTGCTGGGATGCTGCGATAAGCTGTGCTATGTGCACAAGAATGTCCGGCGTCGAGACCTGCGGAGGCGCAGTCTATCGGTGCTTCGCCGAGGGCAGCTCCGCATCAGATGGCTCCCGCATACTTCCTATGCGAACGTCCGGAGTCCATCGGTCTCGAATCCCTGGCTGCCGGATGGTGTGACCTGGTCGCCGAAGAATCCTTGATCGGCGAAGCTGGTAATATATCGGCGGTCACGCAGCCAAGGTGCGGTCGTGTGCGCTGATGAGAAGAGGAAGCCTTAGCAGTCTCAGCGGACTGCCTATACAACGGAGCGTCCCGAGCGACGGACGTATGCTCCGCTAACAACACATTTGTACCACAACATCTGGGGCCAGATGTTGTTGAACGAGAGAGGGGCCTCTCTCGCTTGCCGTCCGGATGGACCGGAACGAGCTATGAACCGGACTAAAAGGCTTCCTCCGTTCTCCCTCCGATCCGCCGTCACTGGGTGTGCATTAAGTTAATTTTATAGTGCTCGCATCACCCCAAAATTCCTTCTAGACCGCAACGGACGAACCCGGCTGCCGAACCATTCGGTGAATGGACGCTACACCGGGCGAGCTAGCGGACGTCAAAGGCCGTCGAACCTACTAGGGTCCTCTTAGGCAATTGGCGTATTACATGAGCACTTTTCCGCTAGCCCTTCATTAATTGTGACGACGGAGGCACACTGTTGGAAGACATCACAGATACATCACCCTAATCTTGATCGTCTGAAATAGAAATTGATAAAGTAGAGTGACCCTGCGGGGAAAGGACCGGAGTGTCCAAATCCCCAACAACATACCGTGACATACGCTTCCCATATTGTCATCGAAATCATACGATACAGAACAGGAGTTAATGCGAGTACACTGACCACATATAGAATGATAATAAGGTCAGAGGAAGACTTCCTCCTAAAACAATTGATCAATATCCTTTCAATGAGAAAAGAAAACAAGTCCTGGTACTCGCACTAACCCCTGGCAATCAAATACATAATAATAATATGATCCATTAATATAGAAAAAATAATTGAAATCAAAATATTTTGAAAAAATATTTTTTCAGAACAGCCCAAGTTTCTGAAAAGTAACGTTGAGCCCCAATGGATCCCAAGCCTAAGTGTGGACAAAAATTTTAAAAATATTTTAAACAATTTATTCAACACTTACGAACAATAATAATGTATCTAGTTATGATTAAAATAACATAAAGATATTATTATTTAGAAATCCCCCCCTCACACAGAGGGCTGTTGTAAATGTAAACAATGAGTGTAAAAACACTAAAATAAGACTCCAGGCACCCAGGCCCGAAATCAGTTACCAAAAATACACCATCTGATGCAAAACAGAGACTTCCAGGGAAGAAACTGCAGAACATCAGATGGTAGATGCAGAACACAACGCCTAACCACCCGTAGGTGAAGACGTAAACATGGGGAAAGAACAGAATTCATTCTGTTATAAGCTAAAACTCCCAAGAAATTTTAGTAATAATAATTACAGAAACTATGCCAAAAGCATGGGAGAATAGCAAGGGGGAACTTAAAGGACAGGGAGAGAGGAAAAAACACTTGAAAAAACAGTGTAACTAAATAATCAGAATGACAACAAAATGGCTGCTGCCTTGAAAATAGGTAACTTAACATAATTTCATTAAAAAATTTTAAGTTACAGCCCTGATAATATTCTGTCACACATTCTTTTCCTCTCCTCCTTTTCTATCCTCCTTAGAATCACCATTTCACTAATATTTATGTGTCTGGCATCATTTAAACTGAGATTTAAAAGCACAAAGATCAGTCAGATGTTAACTGATGAAGGGCCAAACTTAGAATGATAAATGGCGCCAATTTCGGAACGTCCTGGACACTGCGCATGCGCAGTGGGGGCGAGGTGTGGAGGGCCTTTCAGGACATGTTTTCTTTAGTTTTAGATGCAAATTTTGGGGATTGGGGGGCAAAATTTGTGTTTGGCCCTATATTTTAAGAGTTAGCACCAGCAGCTATGTCTGGGTCATTGGTACAGTATAAAAATATGATATTTAAAATAATCAATTTTGATATCGTCTGCATTGGGTAAAGGGTTAAAGAAGTTGTTAAACACTTATTGTTGGCCATTCCATTGAGATTGCTTACAAAGGAAACAATGTTGCATTGATAAATTCCATGATGACACTATAAGGTAAATTGTATAGGCTGGCAGGTCAAAGTGAAATTTTTTTCACCAAGCTGTAAAACGAAGTCAAACTTCTCATTCCAACAATTTAGTTACAAAAACATGTACAAACACCCCTTGAATCAAAAACATTTGAATGGTTTCAGTTTCGTTATTCTCACCCATTGATACTGTCCTACAGACAAAATGTTCTCTGCATAGAAAGTCAACCATGAAATATGAGGTATGAGAACTTACATTAGTAACAAAATTTTACATATCAAACTAGACTTTATGATTCTGGAGAATCATGGCTTTTCCCGATGAGATTCCATGATTTTTCATGACCCCACAGTGTCTGATGAATTGTTTTTAACTGTCTCACTGAAGTCCCTTCATTGATGTTATGAGAAAGGTGAAGATAGTAATCTCAAATGACAGAGTTTGATAAAAAATTGTTTAGGTAAAAACCATCATTAACGGTGGAGTGGTTTAATGTCAATATCGTCGTCCAACAAGTCAATGACCGACAAAAGGAGTTATGTTTGTTTGACACATACCCACTGAGTGCTGTGTCAATTTAAAAATGGTTCATTTTATCTCAAATGTTTCCCAAATATTGATGTCTGGCAGCTTGTAGAGGGTTAACAAGTGCTAACAGGAATATTTATTCATGCAACTTGTAATGTCACACCAAGAACTGTGAAAGGCCATTTTCTTCTTTAAAATCTACAAGATGTTTTTAGAGAAATCCAGGGAGAACATGAATTTTCAGCTTTTGATGGGTATCATTGTTTATCCAGCCCAAAACGGGTTAAGTGTTGTTTTTTGAATACTCTTATTACTTCCAAAAAGAATTCCCAGTGAATTCTACTTCCACTTATTTTGATCTCCCTTCCCAACTTTGGGTGCTGTGGGTACGCAAACACAGCCCATTTTATCAACATTTTGATGTTTGAGAACCTGCATAGGGTTAACAAATGCTTACAGGAATATTTTGTACATGCAACTTGTAATGTCACACTAAGATCTGAGAATGACCATTTTTTCTTGAAAATCTACGGGATGTTTTTAAAGAAATCCTCAGATAACACAAATGTTTAACCTTTTGAGAGGTATCTCTCTCTAACCAGCTCTAAAGGGTTAATGCTTGGCTTTGTGAATACCTTCATTACTTACAAAAATGATCGACGGTGAATTCCATTTCCAATGAAGGAGGTTATGTTTATCTCGTAGGTACACATTTGGTGTTACGGTTGCCCAAGCACAGCCCATTTTCTCCAAATGTCTATGCTTGGCAGCCTCTGGAGGGCTAACAAATGTTTACCAAAACATTTTGTTCATGCTTGTAATGTCACTCGAAGACCTGCGAATGGTCAATTGTTCTTGAATTTTTTTTTGAGAAATCCACAGAAAACTGGAATTTTAAGCTTTTAAGGGGTATATCTCCTTAACCAGTTAAAAATGGGTTAAAACCTCGACTTTTGAATACATTTACTACTTTCAAAAATGTTTCCCTGTCAGTTTTGCGTCCGGTAAAAGAAGTTACGTTTCTCTGTTGCATTCCCTTTTGATGTTGTTGTTGTTCAAAAACAGACTATTTTTTTTCAAAATTTTGACATTTAGCAGCCCAGGAGGGTTAACAAATGCTTACCGGAATAATTTATCCAATCAACTGGTAATGTGACACCATGACCTATCAATGGCCATTTTCTCTTGAAAACGCTACCAGATGTTTGTAAAGAAATCCAGGGAAAACATAAATTTTGAAGCCTTTGATGGGTATCACTATTAACAACCACAAAAGGGGTTAACGCTTGGTTTTTTTAATACCCTTATTACTTACAAAAATGGTCCTCGGTGAATTCCACTTCCAACAAAGGAGATTATGTGTATTTCTCAGGTACATGTTGGGTGCTGTGCGTGTCTGAAAACAGCCCATTTCAACAAAATTACGATGCTTGGCAGTCTGTAGAGGGTTAATAAAAGCTCACCGGAATATTTTGTCCATGCATCTTATAATGTCATACAAAGACCTGCGAGTAGTCAGTTTTTCTTGAAAACCTACAGGATGTATTTAGAGAAATCCACAGAAAATGGGAATTTTAAGATTTTAAGGGGTCTCTCTCTTTAGCCTCCCCAAAATGGGTTAAGACTTTGACTTTTGAATACCCTTACTACTTACATAAATGTTTCCATATAGATTGTGCGCTCGATAAAAGAAGGCACTTTTCTTTGTGGCGTACCCATTGGGTGCTGTTGGCGTCCAAAAACAGCCCATTTTATCACAATTTTGACTTTTAGCAGCCCGTGGAGGGTTAACAAATGCTGACCGCAGTATTTTGTCCATGCAACATCTATTGTCACACCAAGGCCTGGGAGTGACAAATTTTTCTTGAAAATCTACAAGACTCATTTTGAGAAATCCACGGAAAACACAAATTTTTTAGCTTTATGGGGGTATTGCTGTTTAACCAGCTCAAAATGGGTTAACGCTTGGTTTTCTGAACACCCTTATTACTGACAAAAATGATCCTTGGTGAATTCCACTCCCAATAAAGGAAGTTATGTTTATCTCTTGTGTATTGTTTGGGTGCAGTGGGGGCCTGAAACAGGCCCATTTTATCAAAATTTTTATGTTTGGCAGCCTGTGGAGTGTTACCATATGCATCGCCTGATATGTCGTGTGTATCAAAGGGTGTGTCACAGACATGACGAATGTATAAAAAAAATCTACAAGATGTGTTTCGAGAAAGTGCCGATAAACCCCAATTTTGGCAGTTTTTTGCCAATTCTGACGAAATAAGGGTTAAATCGAAAATTCCGCTTCGGTACATTTTTAGATTTTGTGCCCCTCTATGCGTGTGCAAAATTTCCTGAAAATCGGTTCGAAAATGGCTTCTGAATCGTACGGACAAAATGTGTGGAAAAAAAAAAAAAAAAAAAAAAAAAAAAAAACCCCAAAAAACCCCAAAAAATAAAATAATAATCCGTAGAAAAACAATAGTCTTTTCCAGAGGGAAAAGCCTAATTACACCATTAATCTATATGTTAACGGACCTCAGTACAAACTCAAATATCACACTGATATAAAATACACGTTATTTATATCATAATTTCTTATATTGTTAATATCTTCACCAACATTAATGAATTTACATTCCATCAGGACTTAAAATCGCAGTAAATATCAGAATAGAATCTCGCAAAGAAAACAATGAGAATCAACATTGATTCTCCCAAAATGTTCATTTGATGGGAAAGGCATGTGATCCCTCTCAAGCACCATAGCTCACGCAAAAATTGTCCAAGGTGCGCGAATAATCGGTCGCCTCTATTCTTGGGTGTGTTTTCATCCTTTTGAGTTGCGTCAACAGAAACATTCAAATAAGTTTTGATGTTGAGAAATTTTTAAGAATCACTCACAATTTGAAGCGTTTAAAGTACAATTCCAAACAATTTCCTTTCTGTCGTTATAACATGACACATAGTAGTTCTCTCATCCACACACGACACGCTAACAGTAAGAGGGTTGTACATTGAGAACTCACCCTGAGCTTACTCCTGCCAAAAACGAACACGCATGTTCAGATAAAAAAACGGTGGCCATTCTCAGATCTCAGAAACATTTTAATACTTCCGTATTTTTTTTTATCAAAGACATGCGGAATGTTACTCTGTTCCTTGTTTTCTTTTATACATGTGACACCTGTTGCTCCAATTCACCAGTGACATGAATTAATTTGCTCGATGTGGAATTTATGCATCCATTTTCCATGATTTTAATAATTTGCCATTTAAAATCCATAACTAATTTTAGAGAGTTACATATATTTTCACTATCAAAATTTCCATTCGTGTTCAGTTGTATTCATACATTCGTTTCGAAGGACGCTTGTCAGTTGAAATTAAACATTGAAATCAACAACACTCAATCAAATTCACTCTCCTCACAGTTTTCACTCTCGCAAACTTTATTTGAGGTGAGCGATTTTCCACTTGCCTCCATTTTGCTCCCAATCATCACTGTACAAGCATTGCCTAGTGAAGACTTGCCTGTCTATACAGAAACTAAGACTTCACTTGAAACCACTGACTACTGTAACTTTCATCAGCAATACCATCAAAAGAAGCTTGTGTTTTTCTTGAATAAATATGGCCTGGATGCACTCACAAGGTTATAACAATACTCTCAAATTGTAAATTATATTTAACTCTTTGCATTCTGCTGGTGGGTATCCCTGCCCAGCACAGGGTTTCTCTTGGCACCAAAATAAGTATAATTTGGGCATATATAATAAAATTTTCACCCTGTAAATTAAATGGATTTTATAACCAAGGATTTCTTATTTCACATTTGGATTATTTATTTATTTATTGGTGTTTAAGGTCACATACTTATGCTCAATGGCTAATCGTGACCGTGACAGTTTTACGGGTGGAGGAAGAGAACCACCGAGCAACCACGTCACCTTTGGATTCATTTTTCATCAAATCTAGTCATGGCTGCTGCACAACAGCCATGACTAGATTTGATGAAAAATATCTTGAAAGTTAAAAAATTTATAGTAATTTCTATATTTTTTATACTTACCAATGACCCAGACATAGCTGGTGCTAACTCTTAAAATATAGGGCCAAACACAAATTTTGCCCCCCAATCCCCAAAATTTGCATCTAAAACCAAAGAAAACATGTCCTGAAAGGCCCTCCATCCTTCACCTCTACTGCGCATGCGCAGTGTCAAGGACGTTCCGAAATTGGCGCCATTAATCATTCTAATAACCAGTGCCTGGTAAGCGCTATGTACTCAGCGGGGAGGCAAGAGTTCCCAACTCCTGGGAGGGCCATCCCCGTCTGGGTCATTGGTAAGTATAAAAAATATAGAAATTACTATAAATTTTTTAACATTTTTATACTGTACCAATGACCCAGACATAGCTGAATAGTAAAAAGGCTGGAGGGCCAAGGACATAGAGCAAGATGGAATACGCTCAATAATATAAAATAGAGTCATCCCCTCTAGGGAAAAAGAAGTAATAGGCCTTACATGTATCTTTCTTATTTATGATAAATTAGAAAGATACAACACCTTCCAAAATTGAGCATGATACATCCATGTACTCTATTAATATCAAATATAATCCTTATACTAATAATTTTTAAAGTAAGCCAATAAATAAAGTAAGTCTAGAGAATAGAGACTCTTATACTCCTCAAAAGTGTCTGAGGATTGCATAATCATGTCCGTTGACATATGCAATATTCAAATGCTATACTTTAAAAACTAAGACTTGAATGAATTTTTAAAACATAAACTTCTCACTAAACAACCATCCCAATAACAGCTCAGAATTACTAACTCCGGAGGAGGTATCCCCTTGTTTTCATAGTAAAACAGGTGACCCAAGGGAACACCCTCCCCACACCTTTTTCTTGCCCTGGGTCAAATAGCCCAGAGCGAAGAGGGCAGCAGAACGGAGTCACTGCCGAAACAGACAGCCTACCTAAATATAATAGCAACTGTTAAGTGAATGACATTCTGAGCAGTAGATAATAGACCTAACAATAGAGGCCTCCAGAAATGGACTCGATATTTCTGAGATAAAAATTCATGAATGTGGATGGCTGAGCGCAATGAGCAGCCTTCAAAAATCTATAATAGTGACACTATTAATGTAAGCCCAAGATGTAGAAGAACTCTTACTTCATGAGCCGAAATCTTAAGCACAACTGCTGAGTCAATGATATACCATAAGCAGAACCGATAGTTAATTGAATCCATTAGCAATAGAATGGAGCGTAGCGTCCTTCTATTAGGCATCAAAGACAGAAGAAGCTTACGCCCGTAGTAATAAACAGATATCTGTTTATAAATACATAAACTCTAACCGGACAGAGTAAAGGCCTATGCCCGTACGAAGACGGAAAGACCTTAATAACAATAGGTTCCGGATATTAGGAGCCTAACTCTTATACAAAAATCCAACCTAAATAGTAAAGGAAGTAGTGATTCCGAAACTATGAAAGTGAAAATCATCCATCGATAGTGGATGAAACTCACTGACTCTTCAGTAAAAGAGAAGCCAACAGAATTACTGTCTAAAAGGTCAGAATTTGAAAACTACTGTTTCCAGAGGCTCAAATGATTACTTAGCTAAATAAGAACCGAAGTTAAATTCCATATAGGAATTTAATCTAAAGATTCTAAGTCTATTTATCAAAAAGTTACTAACTGACTTAGATAAAGAGACATAAGACTCAATTGTAAACTATCATAGAGTGCATAGGTATGAGGAAACATAAACCTATAACCTTAATAATAACAGGCTGCAGTTGATCTTGTCAAACAAGTATACTAAAAAGTTGCAATGAGTAGTATGGAGGGATCAACCATATGAACATAGTGATCCCTACACCAACGACGGAAGAGCCCCTCCACTTTAGCCGCATAGAATAGCGAAGAAGAGGATCTCCTATAGTAAGAAATCGCGTCCAAAGCTCGTCCCGTACAATGCTTACAATGCAATATGGACCACACAACGGAATACGTGAAGGTTGCGACCTTGCGGGTTGTGATAAAGATGACACGATTTACCCAGCGAAAAAAGATCCTCTCATTGAGGAAGATTTCGCGTTAAGTCCCACAGTAGACATCAGAGTAAATTACCCACGGTCTCTGTGAAGATAGAGATGCTATCAACAGAAATGTATTGTGGTTGTTTATCTTAGCAATACCTGCTGAAACAACAGCGCCGGAGGATACGCGTATCCTATCATTCCGTCCTATTAGATCAATAGAGCGTTAACAACATTAGCTCAGAGATCCGAACAAGCCAACACATACGTCTGCAATTGATTAGCAAGCTGTGTCGTAAATAAATTATCATTGGGCGCTCCCATAGATAGCAAATCTGATTGAATACTTGTTTGTTGAGAGTCCATTCTGACGGCAACAAGCGACCCCTAAGTGAACGGGAGTCCGGTAAAACAATCAGACGACCCGGAATATGACGGACCGAAACAGAACTTGGTGTACTATAACCAACAGACGGATTCTTTCCATTAAATTGAATAACGGAAACGAATGAGTGCCTCCCTGGTTCCGGAGATACGCCACTACTGTCGAATTAACAGACAGGATTGGACATGCGTTTCTGAATAATGTTCATGCAATGACATAAAGCAAGCCTAAAAAACATTATTCCGCGGAAGATAAGTGCTTGCTTAGAGACTGCGGAACCCAAAGACCCTGGCACTTCGAATCCGTTGGGATCAATATTATATCCCAATCTGTTTGACTGGCAACCGTCATAACTATAACACTCAGATCCGGCAACTGCAGTGGCACTCTCTGAGTCAACCACCGAATGTTTGCCCCAGTCTGAATCTCTTGTAACACTAGATAGACAAAAGAACGTGGAAATCGAGCAATTCATATATTGCCGAAAAGTTGCCGTCGAAGAGAGGCTTCTCCGAGAACGAAGCGACTCTGAGAGAGTTCTTCACCTTACTATCCACGCACGTGGATGTAGCTAGGGCTGCATCACGTCTACCCAACTCCAATCAGCCACTGAAGGGCGGAGTTATACGTGAACAAACTACTGCCCTCAAAAGAAATCACATTGAGAATAATATCCCGAAAATCTTTTCTTGAAGATGTAATGATAACGCCTCAGTAAGGTGGATTACGTATGATAAAGCGTCTAAGTTAAGTCTACTAGACATCATTGTCGTTTCCAACATTGTGGTTGGAAAAGACATAGACAGCGAAAAATAATATTTCCAGTCTTTAACCACGCCGTCTAGACGCATATGAACTCTCAGTATGCCCTGCTCTGCCAAAATAAATTATTCGTATAAATGATAAAACGGCAGAAATGAGCATTGCGGACAAGAAACTAAACTATCATGCTTGGTAGCAGGCTTATATGCATATATAGCGTCGAAAAAATAAAACACATGTTGTAATGACATTATTGGACTGTGTCGGTAAGTCAGGGACAATGTCCCTGAACCGATCCAAAATTCCGTGTCCAATGACGCTATAAGTCTCTTATCCAACATCGCAGCAATGTAGTCCGAAATAACAATCACTGGAAGATAATGCCGGAAGATATGTATGGCAGCTTCCGATGCTACGAAAGGGAAAAAACTCGAAATCTTTCGAATCCCTTTCTCGCCATCCTGTCGGACCCTATAAAGCGTTCGGTCGTCCGTACCTGATGCAACCGCGGACCGCACCGACCCAGCACCGTCGATAATTCCTGATTCTAGTAAGAAACTGTCGATTGCTGGGATGCTGCGAAACAACTGTGCTAACTCGGATAGCACGTCCGTCACTGAGGCCTGAGGAGAAACGGTCCTACAATGCATAGCCGCTGAAAGCTCCATGATCGCTATCCCGTGCATACTACCAATATGCGAGCGAACGGAGTGTATAGGCCTCGTGTCCCTTGGCTACCGGATGGCGTGACCTATTCACTGAATGACGAAACTGATCGGATACTCGAGGTCACGTAGCCAATGTGCGGTCGTGTGCCCTGCTGTGAGGATGAGGAAGCATTATCGACAGTCTCTCGGACTGTCAATATAACGGAGCGTTCCAACCGACAGACATATGCTCCGAATGTAAAATATCTGAACCACAACATGCGGTCCCCTATGTTGTTGGACGAGAGAGGGACCTCTCTCGCTCACAGCCCGGATGGACCTGGACAAGCCAGGAACCGGACTAACAGGCTTCCTCCGATCTGTCCTCAATCTGCCGTCACTGGGTGAGTACTAAAGTAATTATAGTGCTCGCATCACCCATATCTCCTCCCTAGACCGCAACGGACGAACCCGGCAGCCGAACCATTCGATGAATGCACGCTACACCGGGTGAGCTAGCGAATGTCACTCCGTCGATCCTACAAGGGATCTCTTAGGCGATAGACATAATCCATGAGCACTTATTGCCGCTAGCTCTTCATTAACTATGACGACAGAGACACACTTTTGAAAGACATCTCCGTAACTTTGCGAACAAGAAACCAGAAATGCTTGGTTATAGCAAGCATATAATAATAATATATAGCGTCGTTCAATAATTCGAAAGTTTGTGTGACATTATTGGACTATGTCGGAACTGAGGGACGATGTCCCTGAACCGAACCAAAAATTTCTAAGTCCACCGACGCTATCAGTTTCTTATCCGGCATCGCAGCATTCTGGTCCGACGAAAGAAGCTGTAGAAGATCAAGTCAGATGACATACACAACAGCATAAGTTGTTCCGAAAGGGAAAGCTCGAAATCCTCCAAATCCCTTTCGGTATCCCGTCGGACTGGATGAAATTTTCGGACGTCCGTACCCGCTTCCGCGGAGCGTCCCGACCCAGCATCGTCAGATAAAAAATATGCGACAGATTCAGTTGATGCTGGGATGCTGCGATAAACTGTGCTATTTAGGAAAGCACGTCGTTCCCGAGGCCTGTGCAGAAGCGGTCTTACGATGCATTGCCGCCGGAAGCTCCGTGTACGTTGACTCCCGCACACTTTCCTATGCGAACGTCCGGAGTCTGCAGGCCTCGTGTCCCTGGCTACCGGATGGTGTGACCTGGTCGCCGATGATTCTCTGACTGGCGAAGCTGACTGGATATCCGAGGTCACGTAGCCAAGAGCGGTCGTGTGCGCTACCATGAGAATGAGGAAGCCTTATTGACAGTCTACTCCGGACTGACTATATGTCGGAGCGTCCCGAGCGACGGACGTATGCTCCGAATGCGAAACATTTTGTACCACAACATCTGGGGCCAGATGTTGTTGTACGAGAGAGGGGCCTCTCTCGCTCGCCGTCCGGATGGACCAGAACGAGCTATGAACCGGACTAAAAGGCTTCCTCCGTTCTCCCTCTAATCCGTCGTCACTGGGTGTGCATTTGGTTGATTTATAGTGCTCGCATCACCCCAAAACTCCTTCTAGACCACAACGGACGAACCCGGCTGCCGAACCATTCGATGAATGGACGCTACACCGGGCGAGCTAGCGGACGTCAAAGGCCGTCGAACCTACTAGGGTCCTCTTAGGCAATTGGCGTATTTACATGAGCACTTTTCTGCTAGCCCTTCATTAATTGTGATGACGGAGGCACACTGTTGGAAGACATCACAGATACATGTACATCACCCTAATCTTGATCGTCTGAAATAGAAATTGATAAAGTAGAGTGACCTTGCGGGGAAAGGACCGGAGTGTCCAATTCCCCACTAACATACCGTGACATACGCTTCCCATGTTGTCATCGAAATAATACGATACAGAACAGGAGTAAATGCGAGTACACTGACCATATATAGAATGATTATAAAAGTCAGAGGAAGACTTCCTCTTATTACAATTGATCAAAATCCTTTCAATGTGAAAAGAAAACAAGTCCTGGTACTCGCACCAACACCTGGCAATCAAAATACATAATAATAATATGATCCATTAATATAGAAAAAATAATTGAAAACAAAATATTTTGAAAAAATATTTTTTCAGAACAGCCCAAGTTTCTGAAAAGTAATGTTGAGCCCCAATGGATCCCAAGCCTAAGTGTGGACAAAAATTTTAAAAATATTTTAAACAATTTATTCAACACTTACGAACAATAATAATGTATCTAGTTATGATTAAAATAACATCAAGATATTATTTTCAAGAAATCCCCCCCTCACACAGAGGGCTGTTGTAAAAGTAAACAATGAATGTAAAAACACTAAAATAAGACTCCAGGCACCCAGGCCCGGAATCAGTTACCAAAAATACACTATCTGATGCAAAACAGAGACTTCCAGGGAAGAAACTGCAGAACATCAGATGGTAGATGCAGAACACAACGCCTAACCACCCGTAGGTGAAGACGTAAACATGGGGAAAAGAACAGAATTCATTCTGTTATTCAGCTAAAACTCCCAAGAAAATTTAGTAATAATAATTACAGAAACTATGCCAAAAGCATGGGAGAATAGCAAGGGGGGACTTAAAGGACAGGGAGAGAGGAAAACACTGAAAAATCAGTGTAACTAAATAATCAGAAAGACAACAAAATGGCTGCTGCCTCGAAAATAGGTAACTTAACATAATTTCATTAAAAAATTTTAAGTTACAGCCCTGATAATATTCTGTCACACATTTTTCCTCTCCTCCTTCTCTATTCTCCTTAGAATCACCATTTCACTAATATTTATGTGTCTGGCATCATTTAAACTGAGATTTACAAGCACAAAGATCAGTCAGATGTTAACTGATGAAGGGCCAAACTTAGAATGATTAATGGCGCCAATTTCAGAACGTCCTTGACACTGCGTATGCGCAGTAGAGGTGAAGTGTGGAGGGCCATTCAGGACATGTTTTCTTTGGTTTTAGATGCAAATTTGGGGGATTGGGGGGCAAAATTTGTGTTTGGCCCTATATTTTAAGAGTTAGCACCAGCTATGTCTGGGTCATTGGTACAGTATAAAAATACAGATTTCTGCATCGTCGGTACAAAATGGTGGCTGGCAGCCATCTTGAATTTCGGACCGCAACCAAAAACACTCGTTCTCGTCCCACGGTCATAACAAAGGTACCCAAGAAGTTTCGTAAAGATTGGTTCATAAATACGGCCTCTAGCCCGAGCCATAGCAGCTTGGCATTTACAGCTCTGAAAGTAACACTAAATAAATCAAAGTCAGTCTAATTTGCATAATTTACGCACGAGAAAAAAACCCGTATTATATGTGATGTATCCCATGGTACTAAACATTTATACAAAACTTTATTCAAATCAGAACTTTCATACAGAAGTTCTGTACAAAAAACTGATTTTTGCATCATTGGTACAAAATGGCCGCTGGCAGCCATCTTGAATTTTGGACCACACCTAAAAACACTCGTTCCCGTCCCAGGGTCATAACAAAGGTACACAAGAAGTTTCGTAAAGATCGGTTCATAAATACGACCTCTAGCCCGAGCCATAGCCAATTGTTGACGTACAGACAGATGGACAGATGGACGGGCGGACAGACGGACGACGGGCCATGACAATAGCTGAAATTTGACTTCGTCAAAGTTGAGCTAAAAATATGAAATGCTAACTTGGATTATTGATATGAGCAGAAGACAAATTTTGAATCGGTCTGCAAGGGTAAACAAAACATTTCCCCCAAACGGAACTGTGTATTCCAGTATCGCGCAACTCGCGAATGAAAGCCAAAATTTTCTAAATTTGACAACGCAGTTTGATAATTTCCACACATTTGTCACACATATACATTACCGAATGGGTCAGTATGGGATACAAAACTATGAAGATTCAAATGAATTCCATTATTTATTCGTTTACTGCCCAAAACATACAATTAAATAGCGAAATAATATGAGTAGCGAAACAAACGATTTTTCATATCCGGACATATTCTCATGAAAGTTGTACCCAGGTATGGATCATTCTCTTCAAAACGATATGGATCATCTTATCAGGGATTAAAATGAAAGCCACGGAAAATGTGACTTCCACAATGGAAAAGCGATACATTTTTCCACAATGATTTCTTTCCGGGTCGTTTTGTGGATGTTATGCCTCTGTGAATCGATATTTAAATTTAGCCTGATTAGTTTTATTCACCCAGTATGAAAAGAAAACTGATACAGTAGTGTGCTAAAATAAGAAAATGTGTAGTGCCTGGGTGTAGTGCCTGGTCAGTTCTGTGGATGCAAACTACACGAAATAGAGTATCATCTTTCAGCCAATCAGAATGCAAGGAAGTCATGTGAGATATAATATATTCTGATAGAGGCAGGACTAGCATTGGCTGAAATTGTGTGCACAATGAATTTTGCTTTATCCTTTAGCACACTGTACCACCATGATTCTCTTGGGTATTAAAATAAACTGACTTGTCCAAGAACACAATACGGATGGTGCAGTTCAAATCTAAAAATCTCTCCATCTGAACTCCAGTACACAAACCAATGAGTTAATGTGTTCCTAGAAAGCTGTCAAGTAGGAATATGATTGTTGATAGAGTGAACCAAAATGTAATAAGCTCTGGGATATTGTTTTTATATATTAAACATTTATTGTTCGAACAAACTTGAATCTGCCCACCCCTCCCCCCAAGAGATGCTGTATACCAAATATGAAAGCATTCTGACTGGTGGATCTGAAGAAGATTTTTCAAAATTATCCCCCATATTGAACAGGAAGCCCAAATATTAACTTTGGGACTTGGTTTGAACAATCTTGAATGTATACCAAACATTAAAAGATTCTGACTGGTGGTTCTGAAGAAGATTTTTAAATAATATTCCCCATATTGCCCTAAGTTAAAAATTCAGGCTCCTGTATTGAGCCCAAATATGAAACAATGGGCTTTATTTTACCAAACGTGTATCTGACGTAACTATGAATGATGTAAACCGAATATCAAAAGATTCTGACCACTGGTTCTGGAGAAAAGATTTTATTAAATTTTTGCAAATATGCTGCCTATACAGGGCACCTAACAAAACCGAAGGCAATTTTTTTTTACCCTTCATTTCTACTGGTCTTAAGGATGCTTCATACCCAAATAACCAGCTCTCTGTTCCATGTGGTTTGGGAAATACAGGCATTTGAAAATATTTCTATTTTTAGTTCTTGGGGTTCCCATTGGGATGCAGGATTTTTTTCTTTTGCAAGAGTCAATACTTATGACCCAATAATACCACATACCTGGTTCAAATCGGACCATCGGTTCAGAAAATATAAATTTTGGTGGGCCAAAAATCTTACCCCTCCCATTACAAAGCCAAATATTGCTTCATGAACTTCCTTTGAACAAATTTGATTCTACACCTCAAAAGGAAGCCCCATAACAAATATTAAGTCAATGTGCCCACTGGTTCATGAGAAAAAGATTTTAAAAATATTTTGGAGCATTTTCTCCCTCCCTATGGGGCTGGGCATGTTGAGTTGAACAAAAAGGCAATGCCCCATCGAGACCATCACTCACACAAACTTTCACTTGAATTGGCCCAGTAGTTTTGGAGAAGACCAAAACATGGTGCTGATGGACGACGGAGGGGAGAGCGATGAGATTAACTCAGCTTGACTTTGTCAATGTGAGCTAAAAATGATCCAAGTTTGTGTTTGTTGAGATTAAGTACCACTTTCCAAAGCCAGGATCAAGTAGTGTCACAGAGTGATGCCACAAGAAAACCTGAGTGCTTGCAGAGAACTACCAAGAATGGACAAATAACTTTCACACTATTCCTGTATAGGCTTTATTCACATGTTTTATGTCTCAGCATTAATCTTTGTTAACTTATCACAGATCAAACTCAAATATCACAATGATATAAAGTACAGATATTATGTACATGAGGATTACTAACTCTTAATATCTTAATATCTATACCAACATTAATGAATTTACATTCCACCAGGGCTTACAATTGCAGTAAATATCAGAACTGAATGTCACAAGAAAAACAATGAGAATCAAGACTGATTCTACCAAAATGTTCATTTGATGATTGTCATAGATTCTGAAAGTGTTCTCAAAGACCTGATGAACTCTAAATATTTTTTGCTGCCTCATAATATGGTAACCATTTTACATAGGAATATTGCCTAGTGAAGTCTTGCCTATCTTCAGAAGCCAAGACTTCACTTGAAATCACTGATTCTATACTGTAACTTCTATCAGCAAGACCACAAATAAAGATTTGTGGTTTTTTTTTTTAATAAACATGCCCTGGTTGCACCCATAAGGGAATAACAGTACTCACAAATTCTGAATTATATTTATGAGTTGAAAATTGATTCTTGAGTTAGGAGTTGTGAGAATCAAACTAATTTGGGATAAATTTTAAGATCTGCTGTCACAGGTTCCAAACAAACAGAATGTCACATTTCTACATAGATAAATGGATGACTGACAAGCTTAAAAACTTCATGTGGACCAATCAACTCTTTCTTAGGTTTTCTTTTTCTCTGAAAGGGGGGCACAGTGGCTCAGTAGGTAGAGGTGTGCAAGCTACAAGCCGAGAGGTCCTCGGTTCGAATCCCACCTGCGGCAACCACATTGCGTCCTTGGGCAAGACACTTGACACTTCACCCCCACTGCCCATGTGGGGGCATGGTGGAGTTGTGTACTAAGGCGTACTGCACGTCGATGGGGCAACTGTCTTCAACAAATGTTAACCCTGCTTGTGTGGAGTTAGCATGTTGGTGAGCTGACAGTTGCTCGCTGTTGCTTCTCTCTAGTTAATCTGGCTTCCTCCACCCATAAAAATGCCGAGGTCATGATTAACCATTGTGCAGAAATATGTGACCTTAAACACCAATAAATAAATAAATAAATAAATAAATAAATAAGTATTTTTCTCTGTAATAATTTTACTTGTCAAAGTTTTTCCAAACATAAACATGAGGTCTGATTCATTCACCATTTGCCTGTCAAGTACAACTTGATCTTGGAGGTCTTCATCCCAGTGGGCAGAAGTACATAAAAAACAAACAAAGACTTTGTATCAAAAACACAAAACAAGAAACCTTCCAACATATAAGAAATCTTTCAGAAAGACAAAGAGGTATGCATCAACAGGCGACTCAAAGGGAGATAACTGTAATCACTTCTTCTCAATGAATTTACAATGAAGTTTGAGAGTAGTATAAAGATAGAAGATCAGAGAAAAATGAAATCATCATACAGTAATGATATAATTAAATTCTGTATTGATCATTTTATGTAATTCAAACATTTCCACTGAAAGCAGTCATTGACCAAATAATGCCACAAGAGCACCGCCTAATGGGGCAACATACGTCCGTCAAAATTGGAACCTGCACAAGTTTCTCTGGGGTAAAGTTTGAAATTTTTGTTGACTCGGCTATGTCTGTCCTCCCCCCTCCAACCATTGCCCATTCCCCTGTCCTGTCTGGGGTAAAGGGTAATCCACCTGTTTTCACATTTTCATATTAATCGATCTGAGATCTTCACAAATTAAAAACAAGGCTGCTGTAGAAAATTCTCCTCGCCGTTTACAATGGCAGCGTCCATTCAATGACAGGTTAACTTCATTGATAACAATTGATGATAGGTGGCACCAAGGAAAAGGACATTTTGAGGATCATAATAGCTATAAACGGCGAGGATTCTTGTCGTTTAAAAATAAAATGGTGTTATCTGCTCCTGTCACATGCACAACAACAATTGATGATCAACATGGCTGCAAAGTTTGAACAATAAAGCAAGTAAATTGTTGGAGTAGGCAACACACTATTGTAATGTTTTCAGTACTAAAAGGGGGCATAACTCTGGAAATACAAAACAGAGTTACCTGCACTTGTCAAATGCACAACGGCAATTGGTGATCAACATGTGTGCAAAGTTTGAACAATATAGCATGTAAAATGTTGAAGGAGAAGTCGACAAAATACTGTAATGTTTTAAGTACTAAAAGGGGCAGGAAATACAAAATGGAGTTACCTGCTCTTGTCACATGCACAACGGCAATTTGTGATCACCATGTGTGCAAAGTTTGAACAATATAGCATGTAAAATGTTGAAGGAGTAGGCGACACAATACTGTAATGTTTCAAGTATTAAAATGGGGCATAACTCTGGAAATACAAAATGGAGTTATCTGCTCTTGTCACATGCACAACAGCAACTAGTGATCACCATGAGTGCAACGTTTGAACAATATAGCATTTAAAATGTTGAAGGAGTAGGCGACACAATACTGTAATGTTTTAAGTACTAAAAGGGGATATAACTCTGGAAATACAAAACAGAGTTACCAGCTCTTGTCACATGCACAACGGCAATTACTGATCAACATGTGTGCAAAGTTTGAACAATGTAGCATGTAAAATGTTGAAGGAGCAGGAGACACAATAGTGTAATGTTTCAAGTATTAAAATGGGGCATAACTCTGGAAATACAAAATGGAGTTATCTGCTCTTGTCACATGCACAACAGCAACTAGTGATCATCATGTGTGCAACGTTTGAATAATATAGCATTTAAAATGTTGAAGGAGTAGGCGACACAATACTGTAATGTTTTAAGTACTAAAAAGGGGACATAACTCTGGAAATACAAAATGGAGTTACCTGCACTTTTCACAGGCACAATGGCAATTATTGATCAACATGTGTGCAAAGTTTGAACAATGTACCATGTAAACTTTTGGAGGAGTAGGCGACATGGTTTTGTGGTGTGACTTCTCCTATATATAAACCCAATGCCTTGCAGGTAGAAGTTGCAGATAGATTCGGCGGGTGGAGATTGGGTATATGTGTGCATGATTGTTGGGTCACAGTATTATCTTGGCAGGTAGGTATAGCAGTTAGATTTTGTGGGTAGAATTATTGTTGACAGCAATGGGCACACACATTGCCCCAAGTTACGCATACATATTCATTGGTGAACTGGAGACAAAACTGATCAAGGAATTCAGATTAAAGCCTGAGCTATACTGCTGCTTCATCGATGACATCTTCCTTATCTGGACTCTTGGAGAACAATCACTCAATGAATTCATCGATCATTTTAATTTTCAACATGGCACATCCTACAATCAAATTCACTTCCAAAAAATCTTTCCCATTTATAAACTTTGTGGATGTCATGATAAAAAAGAAGGGAAACTCGTTCAAAACTGACCTATGCACAAAATCAATGGACACACATGCATACCTTTGGTCAAATTCCTGCCATCCAAAAAGCTACATCAACAGCATTCCCTACAGCCAACTTCTTGGGTTTAGGAGAATTTGCAATGACGACTCTGATTTTGAACGCAATGTAAAACCTGTGCTAGGATATTTCAAGAAATGGGGGGACAATGACAAAATCCTGCAAACAGCATTTCAGAAAGTAAAGTTATTAGAAATGAATTGACAAAGCACTTGCCCGACACAACAAATAGGACACCATTAGTTAACAATTACCACCCAGAAGTCATGACATATACACCACATCAGAAATCTTTGGCAGATATTAACCAGAACACCCATGGGCCATACAATGTTTGAACGCCCACCACTATTAGCCTACAAACATAAATCCTCCTTACAGGACATGCCCATGAAGGCAAAACTTCCACCAAACAAAAGGCAAATAAATCAACCTATAACCCAAGGCTACCCTGCACCTCCAAAAACTGCAAAATCTGCAAACATTTATCAGCAGGAATCTGGTTCACTAGCTCAACAACAAAAAATTCAAGGGCACCCCCCAAAACAAATTGCATGATTTGCAATTGTTTTTATAACATGCTGCAAATCAGCAAACAGTACATTGGGGAATCCAAAAGAAACTTCGATAGCCATATATGTGAACACAGCCAACATCCAACATAGAAGAGAAATGCCAACATCAGGGTTCTCACAGTCAAGGACCCAAAAAATTCAAAGACTTTTTAAGGACATATCAGCATATTCCAAGGATGTTTTTTTTAAAATGTACATTTGGATTGTACTCATTTTTAGAAGCCTTACCTACTTTAACCTTTACCTAACATGAAAAGCAGACGACACTTACAAAATTTTTTTGAAAAAGTAATTTTTTGTCTCAAAAACATAGGTTGTGATCCCTCGTTGGAACGATCTCGATGAGCTCGTTCCAATGAGGGGTCATAACCTATGTTTTTGAGACAAAAATGAAAAAAATAATTGAAATTAATTGGCCATTTTTGAGAATAGCACAGTCCGGTATTGGCCGTTACACTGGGTAAAGGGTTAAACATGTCTTCTACCTCATCCTACTAAATTCCAGATAAATGGTGCTTCTAAAATGTTCTCTAACAAAATTATGGTGCTTACAAAATGACACCCAGTTAAATAATGCCTGAACTTTAATTCCTCATTTAGCGATTATCCATTATTTATGTTAATTTTTTTGTTTTTCAACAAAAAAAAGTACAAAAGAGATGTTTCAATTGCCCACTATTACACAGGTAAAAATGATATAGGGCAAAATTCAAGGACTTTGAAGGAGTCTGATGGATTTTCAAGTACTTTTCAAGTACATTTTCTGAATTTTCAAAATTCAAGGAGTAAGACTGAAATTCAAGGACTTTTCAAGGATGTGCACACTCTGAACGTCATTTCATTTTAATCAAGATGACCACACCATTGTGGATCTGATTTTCGGTATTATACCAGTATTCAACTCCAATCTGGAAGCACCCAATACTAGGAAACAAAGGCATAAATGTGAAGCTGAATGGATATACACACTCCAAACACTCATACCACTTGACTTAAATAGAAATGACTTCTAGTAACTTTTTAAGAGTTATGAAAGTAAACTAAAATTTTTAGTATAGAACTCAAGTAATTTGGTGACAAGGTTCAGTTCCTAAAAGGTGAACTGAAATCTCAACTTACTTTAACTGGTAGAATGCTAAATTATTTTTGGCCACCAAAATTTGTTCACATGTCTTTGCCTTGTTACAATTTATAGGAGAATGCCTGTGGACACTCTCCTATAAATTGTAACAAGGCAAACCCTAACAGTAAATAATGTCACTTCAAAGATAATATGATGCACAGCCACTGAATTTGAAGCCTTTAAGTTGCAGTACCTGCACTTAAGAATAAAGCCCAAATATGGGCTTCCAGCACTCTACCAGTTAATGATTCTAGTTTGGTTATTCTTCAACAAAACTCTCTACACTTTGGCCCAGACAAAGATTTGCTTTACATAAACTGAAAAAAATGAATTGTAGGTGATTGGAGGGAGCCTACTTGGTCAAAGAACTTGCAACACCATCTCTTCTGATCCCCGAAACATGTTTTTGATGATCATGCATTGTGGTTTGTTAAAATAATAGACTGTAGAAAATGAACAGCAATAATAAAGTTCTGATATCAGTCTGATCAAAGGGAGATAACTGTAACTCTCACTCCTCTTTGATAATACAAAAAGTTATCAGACTTCTGTCTGTTGAGGATCAAAAACAGATTTAACAGCAAGGATCATATTGTTTCACTCTGATTATGGTTGAAGAAAGCAAGAGTATCACATGAGAACCACAAAACAAGAGCAAAGAACGCTCACATTCTCCACAACACACTATTCTGGTACAGGCAGGGCAAGCATTGGTTGAATGAGAACCACAAAACAAGTGCAAGGAACTGTCATATTCTCCAACATACTATTTTGGTACAGACATGACCAGCATTGGTTGAATGAGAACCACAAAAAAAGTGCAAGGAACTGTCATATTCTCCAACATATTATTTTGGTACAGACATGACAAGCATTGGTTGAATGAGAACCACGAAACAAGCACAAGGAACTCTCACGACACACTATTCTGGTACAGGTAGGACAAGGATTGAGTGAATGATAACCACAAAAAAAGAGCAAGGAACTGTCATATTCTCCAACACCCTATTCTGGTACAGACAGGACAAGCATTGATTAAATGAGAACCACAAAACAAGTGCAAGGAACTGTCATATTCTCCAACATACTATTTTGGTACAGACATGACAAGCATTGGTTGAATGAGAACCACAAAACAAGCGCAAGGAACTCTCACGGCACACTATTCTGGTACAGGTAGGTCAAGGATTGAGTGAATGATAACCACAAAACAAGAGCAAGGAACTGTCATATTCTCCAACACCCTATTCTGATACAGACAGGACAAGCATTGATTGAATGAGAACCACAAAGCAAGAGCAAGGACCTCTCACAACACACTATTCTGGTACAGGTAGGACAAGGATTGAGTGAATGATAACCACAAAAAAAGAGCAAGGAACTGTCATATTCTCCAACACCCTATTCTGATACAGACAGGACAAGCATTGATTGAATGAGAACCACAAAACAAGTGCAAGGAACTGTCAAATTCTCCAACACTTTATCATGGTACAGACAGGACAAGCATTGACTGAGAACCACAACACAAGTGCAAGGAACTGTCACATTCTCCAACATACTATTCTGATAGACAGGACTAGCATTGATTGAATGAGAACCACAAAACAACAAGTAAACCCGAGTACAGTAGAACCTGTCTTGAGAGACCGCCTTTTGGGCCACACAAATGTGGTCTCTCAAGACAGGTGGTCTCTCATAACAGGTTCCAGGTTTTCTCAAGTTAGTGAATAACCAATCACAAAATTCAGAAATGGATAAGAATGGATTTTTGTAATTACTTTGTAGTTGTTCTTTTTTTATGAAGTTTTTGTAACAAATTGAAATGGACTGTTATAAAAATTATAAAAATAAACTAGTGTTGAAAATCTTCATTGAAGATTTTCAACACTAATTTATTTTTATAATTTTTATAACAGTCCATTTCAATTTGTTACAAAAACTTCATAAAAATAAACTAGTTTTGAAAATCTTCATTGAAGATTTTCAACACTAATTTATTTTTATAATTTTTATAACAGTCCATTTCAATTTGTTACAAAGATTTTCAACACAAATTTATTTTGATTCCTATCTCACATTTCAGGTATGAAATTGTTTATTCAGCAATAATCCTAATCTTTTCACAGGGCTCTTATAAAAACACCTCAATCTTTAATGAGTTAGCAATTGAAACCCAATTAAGAGCTTTTAATACTTTTAATTATGTTAGTATAACCACAATGGATTTTCCAATTCCAGAACAGGTAAAAAGTTTTTGTCATGGTTTCAGTCTTCAAAGGGGTGGTCTCTCAAGACAGGTCTATTATGGCATAAAAATACAAGCTGGTACCAGGTCACAGTGGTCTCTCAAGACAGGTGGTCTCTCAAGACAGGTGGTCTCCCATAGCAGGTCCATTATAAAGTAAAACAAATCGGTGACTGGTAGATGTGGTCTCTCAAGACAGGTGGTCTCTCAAGACAGTGGTCTCTCAAGACAGGTTTTACTGTAACTGCAATGATTCTAGTTTCATTGCTCTTGACCAAAACTCTCAAAACTTTGGCCGAGACAAAGATTTGTGTCACAGTGAGAGGAGAATTGTAGGTGATGGGATGGTATATAACATGTTAAAGAAATTGTAACAACATCCCTTCTGATCCACAATACATATATTTGAAAGGTAAACTGGAATCCCAAATTACTTCAATGATTCTAGTTTGGTTGCTCTTGGACAAAACTCTATCTACAATTTGTACAAAACAAAGATTTGTTTTACATAACAGAAAATGTGAATTGTAGGCGATGGGAGAGAGTCCCTTCTTATCCCCAATACATATATTTGATGACCCTGTTGTTGTTGTTGTTGTTGTTGTTTGTTTGTTCAAGTGATAGCTAAGACCAAAAACAAGTAAAAAGTTGGCACAGCCAACAGATGCTCCCTGAAATGCAAATTGATGGAAACAACATAGTGATTTCCTCAAATGCAGAATTGTACAAAAGTAGGTCACACATCTTGAAAGCCTGGACTGAACTACAAAAAAACCCAAAGTCTTTGTGACAAAAACACAAAACAAGATACTTTCTGACAAAAACACAAAACAAGATACTTTCCAACATATAAGAAATCTTTCAGAAATACAAAGTGGTATCAACAGTTCACTTGTTCATATATTGTGGTACAGACAATACTCTCATTAAGTTGAATGCCTGCTAATTTCAGGGTGGGTTAGCCCCACGGGTAGCACTTTGAAAATATTGATGGGTCTACTCCCAAATAATGAATATGGACTCTTCTAATTGCTGCATTTCAACTGACATGGAAGATACCACCAGTGTTCAAAGGATTAAGATTATACAGAATTTCTAGTGTTTTTTAAACTCAGATTCTAAAATTGAGTAGAAGTTTGCGTTGCACAAAATGTCCTATGGATTTCAAAGTGTGTAGGTCAAAGTAAGTTTGGTGTCGGTCATTGTCCTTGTCCCTCCACTTATTTCAAGCCTTGGTGAGTTCTGTATCTCAGTCGCCAGAACTACAAAAACCCCAAAGACTTTGTAACGAAAGCACAAAACAAGAAACCTTCCAACATATAAGAATATCACTCAAAGGGAGATAACTGGAACTATTTCTTTTCAATGACTTTACAACGAAGTTTGAGAGTAGTATAAAAATAGAATATCAGAAGAGGCTTGTTGAGTGTCTGGCTCAGATATCTTGCCCCGAGGGTGAGATTTACTCGTCCTACCCAGATACCATAGTCGATGATTTTTCTCCCACCATTTTAGGGATGCAACACCAATAATAAGAAAACATTTTCCTGGAAAAAATAATTGTTTGTGTGTTCATTCTAGGAGAAAACCAATAAAATATTTAGAAAGCTTGTCGAGAAGTGTGGTATATACAAAAGGTATAAACACACAGACAAGCACCGCATGCTGAGGGTTAATGCACTGAAGCGACCCTCAAATGAAATCAACATGCCTGCACAGGTCATTTCCAGACTTGCATGTACTTGTTTGACAGGGCGCTATGATATCAGATGTATATTTCTTTCCAATAAACTGACAGAGCAATTTTAGGTGTGCTGAAGTTTTTCTTTGAGTGTTCTGGTTCGATTTTCGTTTATAAAGTCAGTTGTATTTACAGAAGCAAAACGGCCTTCCATTTTGTTTGTCTATACATGTTCAGACGTGATTTGCAATGATTAAATAGTTCTGACGCCAATTAAATATGCAAATAGGTTGGTCACGTGGGTGGGGTGAGACAGCTGTCACATGGGTGGGGTGAGATAGGCATATCTCTCCCAGCTGTCCCACATGACTTTATATATATATCTCAGTACCTTAGTGGTGGGAGAAAATGAAATCACCAAACAGTAATGATATAATTATAAACTCCTTAAACTTTGGTCCAGACAAAGATTTGTTTTACATAAACAGAAACAAGCCAAGACCAATACCGGGTCTGGACCTGCGTCGCTGCATGCAATTGATTACAGAGATGAACAGACTTCAAAGTATCGGCAAACAGGAAGTTGCTGCACGGCAGATCTGAAAATTAGATACACGATACAACTCATCATTATGAAGCAGCAGACCAAATATAAAATAATTCTCTTTCATAGAAGCCAAGAAAACTTTGACAGAAGAAGTGTTTCGACGGACTGACGGACGGACTGATGGACGGAGTCGAGTGGTTACTAGACCTGCTCTGCCGTTGGCGACGCAGGTAATAAGTAAATTGTATGTGATTGAGGGAGCCTGGCTTGTTAAAGAAATTGTAATAACATTTCTTTTGAAGCCCAAAACATGTATTTGATGATCCTGCATCGTGGTTTGTTCAAGTGATAGAATATACAAATATAAAGAGCAATAATAAAGTTGTGATATCAGTCTGATCAAAGGGAGATAACTGCAACTATCACTCCTCATTGATTATACAAAAAGTTATTAGACTTCTGTTTGTTTGTTGAAGATCAAAAACACTTTTAACAGGTAGGATCATATCATGTCAAACTGTTTTATGACTGAAGAAAGTACCCCAAGAGAACCACAAAACAAGCACAAGGAACGGTACAGGCAAGACCAATATTGGTTGAAACTGTGTGTACAATGAATATGCTTTATGCTTTAGCACATTGTACAACTGTGATACTGTTGGGTATTCAAATAAACTCACTTGCCTAAGAAGACAATACAGATAGGTGCAGATCAAACCTACAATCTCTCGATGTGAATTCCAGTTCACACACCAATGACAAAATGTATTCCCAGAAAGGTGTTGTCAGTCAAGTAAGAATATTATTATTAAATAAAGAAAATGGAGTGAACCAAAAATAATAAGCTCAGGGAAATTGTTTTTAAATATTATACTTTTTTATTGAGATTGTTTACAAAGCACTCAATGCTTGATGGCTGATTTCTATTATGACATTCTAAGGTAAACTGTAAGAAGGCTAGAAAGGCAAAATAAACTTTTCTCTATCAAAACTCTCAGGATGTTCAAGAAAATTTCTATATAAAATTTGAGTAAAGTACATCCAACCATTTCTGATTTCATTAGAGATATATGGTTGACCTTTCTGATGATTTACCTTTGCCCTTGAAGTATAACCCTGACATAACAGTCAATTTCAATTTACCTTTCAAAGGTTTCCAAAATCTAGACAAAAGCTTTGATTGGTTTAACTCTAAGCCCGCTAAGTATTTCTTTTATCAAATCTGGTCATGGCTGTTGTGAAGCAGCCATGACTAGATTTGATGAAAAATCCATATAAATTTAACTCAAGAAATCATAAGTGAAAAATCCATTCAATTCACAGGGTGAAAATTTGATTAACCCTTTACCCAACAAATCGCCCGCATCCACCCGCATAATATGCAAATACAGCTGCTGAAAAAATATTATTTTTCGAAAAATTTCAACAAAACCATATCATGTGACCCCTCTTTGGAACGAGCTCATTCCAAAGAGGGGGCACATGATATGGTTTTGTTGAAATTTTTTTTAAAAATTAAAAAAAATGATATTTGAACTAATGAATTTTGAAATCGTCTGCATTGGGTAAAGGGTTAAATATGCCCAAATTATACTTTTGTTAATGGTAAAAGAAATTATGTCTGGCAGGAATATCGAACAGGAGCATGCAAGGAGTTAGCATTAGTTCATCATAAACAAGCTATTAATCGAAAACAGAATATGTTTCTATTTTTGGAATTCACTAAAAAACCAAAAAACCTTTCCACAAACCATATCAGTGAAGGGTCGAGGAGTCATAAGCTGGGATTGAATGAGTTTTGAGAATAGTACTGGATGGTTTTGGTAATTACATTGGGTAAAGAGTTGGTAGGTAGGGCGTTAGGATAGGCTTAGCCTGTTCGCCAAACCTTTTTCTCATAAAAGAAATAAAATATTATTAAAAAAAAAAAAAAGTTGGTATACACTAAGGCTTACACTAAGGCTTTACAGTGCACATGATTAGTTAATTTTGTATAACTAGAAAGTGTGACTAACCCTGGGCAATGCACAGAGTTAGTTGATAAGCTAACATACACTGGCTAACCATAGGCATTGCACAGGACTAGTTGATAGCCTACCATATCACACTCTACATGAAAATATACACTGACTAAGGCTGTAAAAATGAACAGAGTTAGTTGATTACAAGTTACATAGGATGCAGGATTCCAGGGACTAATGGAAATAATTATACTGGATTGTGGAAATTATTTTAAAGTGAATTCCAAGAATGAAAACATATTCTATTTTCAATTAATAGCTTGTTCATATAAAAACTTGATGTTGGAGTTCTGTGTCTCAGTCAACAGATAAAAACATGAAAATTCTAAAAGTCATATTTTGAAGTGAAAACACAAAATAAGAAAACTACCAGCAAAAAAAGAGAGATTTCAGGAAGACCAATCAACGGTTTAATGAAAGGGACATAACTGTTCGATGAAGTTTGTAAGCAGTATAAAGATAGAATATCAGAGGAAAATTGTGTTAATCACCAAAAAATAATGATATTTATCACATGACTATTGTAAAGTTCAATGAAAAAGTCCATCTGATATTCTTCTATATGAGAACACGTGTAATATGACCTGCAAGGATTTTCATTGGCTGAATTTTAAGCCTCATCACCTAATTAATATTCATATTGTACCACTCCATTGTTTACAAACAAAACATGTCGCGTGTACTTAACTATCGTGTGAACGAAATTGTGAAAATAGATGGAAAAGGAGAAGGGGAAATTGTTAAGATCATTGATTCCACAAAAGGCTTGTTATACACTGTGAAAATAATAGGTATCGGCTTTGAAGTGACTCTCTCGGCAGAACGTTTGAGCCCATTACACGATGAACGCTACCACATGCTAGATTGCCAAGAAACTGTTGGCGTTGCTAAGCAAATGGACGCTACTCAACAGCGTCATTTTGTTAATGTCAGCGGTGCAGATATAGACGGATTTGTTGAAAAAGAAACAAATAAAAACACTTTAAGCAAGACCTTTTATGATATGAAGTTAGTAAGAAATTTTCTTCAAAGCAATGATATAAATGAGCAACGTGAAATTCACAACATACCGCCCAGTGAACTGTGTGTTATTTTATGGAAATTTATCCTGTCAGTCAGAAAATCTGACGGCTCTGAATATGAACCAAGCCCGTTGCGTGGATTTATTTCCAGTATTGACAGAAATTTAAAACGTTTTAATTATGGCCATACAATAGTTAGCAGTGTAGAATTTGTGAAAGTGAGAGACATATTGAAGGCCAAACAACGACAACTGAAACGAAGTGGTTTGGGCAATCGGGAAATGAAGGCGGAGCCAATAAGTGACAATGAAATTGACATTTTGTGGCAAAGCGGTCAACTGGGTTCTTCGGCACCCAAATCTATAATAAACTCCTTGTGGTTTTTAAACACTATTCACTTTGGTTTACGGGGCTCAGATGAGCACCGTAAAATGTGTTGGGGGGATGTTAGTTTGCACAAGGACCCAAATGGCCAGGAATATTTACAGTTTATAGAAAGACAAACAAAAACTCGCCCTGGTGACAATGTGAGAGATGTTCGAAAAGTTAACCCTTTAACCAACTTAGCCAGTGCTATTCTTAAAATCGCCAATTAATTTTCATTATGTTTTCATTTTTGAAGCTCATTCCAATGAGGGGTCACAGCCTATGTTTTTGAGACAAAAAAAGAAAAAAAATTTTTTTGCAAGTGTCGTCTGCTTTCCATGTTAGGTAAGGGTTAAACCATTAATCTATGTTGTTTGACCTCAGTACAAACTCAATTATCACACAGATATAAAATGCATGTTATGTACATCCAAATATCTTATTCTTAATATCTACATCAATACTGATGAATTTAAATTACATCACGATTTAAAAATAATGCAAGTTATAAGAATCAAATCATGCAAGGAAAACAATGGGAATTAACAATGATTCTCTCAAAATGTTCATTTGATTATTGTCATAGATTCTATAAATGTACTCAAAGACCTGATAAATTGTAATTATTTCTTGATCACTCATAATACAGTAAACTTAGCAGTTGTGCCTAATGAAGTCTTACCTGTTTATATACCAGCCAAGACTTCACTAGAAACCATTACCAGTGTATTATAACTTCCATCAGCAAGATCAACAATAGAGACTTGTGTTTTATTTTTAAATAAATATGCGCTGGTTGCAAACAAAAGAGTATATATGTATTCTTAAATTGCAAGTTATCTTTAAGAACCTGAAACTGATTCTATCGGGGCACGGTGGCATTGCGGTAACCGGTTCTTGTCAGTTCACCTAAGTTAGCAATGTCGAGCCCAGTTAGTCCTCGGATGGGTGACTGTCTGAGTGATTGATTCGGACTCCCGCGTTGTGTCCTTGGGCAAGGCACTTAACCCCGATTGTTCACATGGGGGCACAATGACTGTGAACTAAGGCGTACTGCACGTCAATGGTGCACATGTCTTCAACCAATCTAACCCTGCCTGTGCTGCAGCATGGAGTTATGATGTTGGGGAGCTGACAGCTGCTTGTTGGTGGTTCTCTCCGGGTACTCCGGCTTCCTCCACCCGTAAATCTGTCATGGACAGGATATGACTTTGGCTGTTAAAGTGTCATTAAACCCCAATAAATAAACAAACTGACTCTCCCAGCAGGAGTTGTCTGAATCAAAACTCATTTGGGACAAATTTTAAGCTCTGCTGTCCGAGCTTCCAAACAAACAGTAGAGCACATATTTATATAGAAAAGAGGCCCCCAGGGGGCCTGAGAACACTCACCTGACATGGTAGCATAAATATCAACCCAGGTGATTGATTTCAGCAAGTTGCATCTGCCCCTCCTAAGAAAAGCTTATACCAAATATCCAAAGATTCTGACAAGTGGATCTCAAAAAAAAGGATTAAAGAATAGTCGTCATACTGAACTAAGTAATAATTCAGGCTCCTACAGGGAGCCCAAATATGAACCCAGGGACTTGGCTTGAATAAACTTGAATTTCACCTCCAGTGGGATGCTATATACCAAATATCAAAAGATTCTGACTGGTGGATGTGAAGAAAAAGATTTTTGAAGAATATTCCTCATATTTAACTAAGTTATAATTCGGGCTCCCACAGGGAGTCCAAATATCAACCCAGCGACTTGGCGTGAACAAACTTGAATTTTACCCCCCCTAAGGATGCTGCATACCAAATATCAACACATTCTGACTGCTGGATCTGAAGAATAAGATTTTTAAAGAAAATTCCTTATTTTGAACTAAGTTATAATTCCACAGAGAGCCCAAATATAAACCCCGGGACTTGGCTTGAACAAACTTGAATATCACCCCCCTAAGGATGCTGCAGGCCAAATCTGAAAACATTTCGACTGCTGAATCTGTAGAAGAAGACTTTTAAAGAAAAATTCCTCATATTGAACTAAGTTATAATTTGGGCTCCCACAGGGCCTTGGCTTCAACAAACTTGAATCCCAACCCCCTAAGGATGCTGCATACCACATATCAAAACATTCCAACTGCTGGATCTGAAGAAGAAGATTTTTAAAGAAAAATTCCTCATATTGAACGAAGTTATAATTCGGGCTCCCACAGGGAGCCCAAATATGAACCTAGGGACTTGGCTTCAACAAACTTGAATCTCACCCCCAAGGATGCTTCATACCAAATATCAAAACATTCCGACAGCTGGATCTGAAGAAGAAGATTTTTAAAGAAAATTTCTCATTTTGAACTAAGTTACAATTCGAGATCCCACAGTGAGCCCAAATATGAACATAGGGACATAGCTTGAACACACTTGAATCTCACCCCCTAAGGATGCTGCATATCAAATATCAAAACATTCTGACTGCTGGATCTGAAGAAAAAGATTTTTTAAAGAAAATTCCTAATTTTGAACTAAGTTATAATTTGGGCTCCCACAGTTAGCCCAAATATGAACCCAGGGACTTGGCTTGAACAAACTTGAATCTCACGGCCCTAAGCATGTTGCATACCAAATATCAAAAGATTCTGACTGGTAGATCAGAAGAAGAAGATTTTTAAAGAATAGTCCTCATTAATTTAAACATTTGGGCTCCCATAGAGAGCCCAAATATGGACCCAGGGATTTGATTTCAATAAACCTGTGAAACAATCTTTCAAAGATGTTATATGTGAAATTTGAAAGCTTTTGCAAAGAGCAGTGATTTGGGAGAAAAGTAGTCTTAAATGTTTTTCCCGTTACCCATAGTGTTAAAAAATGCTGACACAGCAAAAGTAACCCATGATAAAACCGCTAGCAATTTTTTTGATCGTTCCATTTAGTTGGTCCTAAGGAAGCTTCACACCAAATAAGAATTCTCAGTGCCATGTAGTTTTGGAGATATAGGCATTTTAATTTTTTTCTATTTTTAGCTCATGTGGTTCCCATGGGGAGACAGGAAAAATCTTTTTGGCATAAATTAAGCACTTATGATCCAATAAGCCCTGATATCAAATTTGGTTCAAATCTGCCTCTCAGTTGGAAAATAGAAATTTTGGGCGGGGCAAAGATTCTTGGCCCTCCCATAACGAAGGTAAATATATCACCTCGAACTTCTCTTGAACAAATCTGAGTCTACACCTCAAAAGGAAGCTGCCCACCAAATATCAAGTCTCTGCTACTGCTGGTTTGTGAGAAGATTTTTAAGATTTAAACACACTTTTTGGGCATGCCCCTACCGAGGGGCGAGGCAACTTGATTTGAACAAAATCAAAATGTGATGTCATAACAAACTATTATCTCAAATATCAGTTGGTTCAGCGGTTTGGGAGGAGAAGATGCAAACACCATGTTCACGGACAACGGACGGTGAGTGATCACTGTAGCTCCCTTTACTGAAAGTCATGCAAGCTAATAAATGGATGAATGATAAGCTTAAATACTTTATACAGACCCATCATCTGTCTCTGAGGTCTACCTTCTCTACCTGTCAAGTACAACTTGATCTTGAGGTCTGCATCTCAGTGGACAGAACTGGAGAAAAAAAAAACAAACAAGGACTTTGTAACAAAAACACAAAACAAGAAACCTTCAATCATCTAAGAAATCTTTCAGAAAAATGATATGCAATCAACAGGTGATGCAAAGGGAGATAACTGTAACCATTTCTTCTTAATGAATTTTCAATGATGCTTGAGAGCAGTATAAAAGATAGAATAGGCCACACGAAGTGGATCTTCAGTTTCTCAGGCCATTTTTTGTAAACTTGCATGCTGGTGGGCGTTTTTTTATTTTATATTTTATTTTTGTAACTATTTCTTTGCCATCAAAAGTTCAGGTTCTTAGTTCATTTTAGGCCTCATAAGCTACAAAATAGCATGGGGGTGGTTTATTTCATTCCTTAAGCACAAGAAGGAGATGCAGTGCTAAAGCATTGCAAAGCCTTCTTGCACTCAAGGAACAAATTTATTAATTTTATTACTGTGGGTAAAATACTGGACATAAACATTAACATGCACAGTTCATAAAAAGAGAGCATGCGGCAACAAACTGACCATGCAGGAGGCCCAAGAAAAAGATTTTTCACCTTTTTAGGCTTTAACAGAGATAAATGAAATCATCATAAAGTAATGATATAATTAAATCCTGTCTTGAGTGTTTTTATACATTAAAACATTTCCACTGAATGTGGTCACTGATCAGAGAGTGCAAGAATACTATTTTTGAAGACAGCTAACTAAAACCCTGTGAGTTAGGAAACTAAAATAAAATTTCTAGAATAGAACTCAAGTAATTTGGAGACAAGCTTCAGCTCCTAAAATGTAAACAGAAATCCCAAATTACTTTAATGATTCTAGTTTGGTTACTATTCACGAAAATTCTTTACACTTTGGTTCAGTCAAAGATTTGTTTATCCCTTCACATAACACGAAAAGCAGACAACACTTGCAAATAAAATTCTTGAATAACTAATTCTTTTGACTTTTTGTGTCAAAACCATAGCTGATGTCCCCTCATTGGAACAAGCTCATTCCAATAACAGGTCATAAGCTATGGTCTTGAGGCAAAAAATGAAAAAAAAATAATGAAAATTTGATGGTGATTTTTGTGAAAAGCCCTGGCGGGTTTTGGCTGTCATGCTTGGTAAAGGGTTAACATAAACTGAAAAAGGGGAATTGTAGAGGAGTGGAGGGAGTCCAGCTTGTTAAAGAAATTGTAACAAGGTCTTTCTGATGCCCAAAACATGTATAAAAAGAAAACAAAATGCCTGCCCGCATGCTTTTTGGGAAAAAATGGTCTGAGAAACAGACAATCAACTTTGTATGGCCTTATGCTTTAGCACATTGTACAACTATGATACTGTTGGGTATTCAAATAAACTCCGTTGCCTAAGAAGACAATGCAGATAGATGCAGATCAAACCTACAATCTCTCGATGTGAATTCCAGTTCACACACCAATGACAAAATGTATTCCCAGAAAGGTGTTGTCAGTCAAGTAAGGATATTATTATTAAATAAAGAAAATGGAGTGAACCAAAAATAATAAGCTCAGGGAAATTGTTTTTAAATATTATACTTTTTTATTGAGATTGTTTACAAAGCACTCAATGCTTGATGGCTGATGTCTATTATGACATTCTAAGGCAAAATGTATTATTTATTATTATTTATTGGTGTTTAAGGTCAAAGGTAAACTGTAAGAAGGCTAGAAAGGCAAAATAAACTTTTCTCTATCAAAACTCTCAGGATGTTCAAGAAAATTTCTTTATAAAATTTGAGTAAAGTACATCCAACCATTTCTGATTTCATTAAAGATATATGGCTGACCTTTCTGATGATTTACCTTTGACTTTGAAGTATGACCCTGACATAACAGTCAATTTCAAATTACTTTTCAAAGGTTTCCAAAATCTAGACAAAAGCTTTGATTGGTTTAACTCTAAACTTTTTAAGATATCTTTTACCAAATCTGGCCATGGCTGCTGTGAAGCAGCCATGACTAGATTTGATGAAAAATCCATATAAATTTAACTCAAAAAATCATAAGTGAAAAATCCATTCAATTCAGAGGGGGAAAAGTTGATTAAATATGCCCAAATTATACTTTTTTTAATGGTAAGAGAAATTCTGTATCCACCGGGAACATGCAAGGAGTTATCATTAGTTCATCATAAACAAGCTATTAACAGAAAATAGAATATGTTTCTATTTTTGGAATTCACTAAAAAAAACGAACAAGAGGCCCCAGGGGGCCTGAGGACGCTCACCTGACATGGTGGCCTAAATATCAACCCAGAGAATTGATTTCAACAAGCTGCATCTGCTCCTCTTAAGAAAAAAGCTTATACCAAATATCCAAATATTCTGACCAGTGGATCTGAAAAAAGATTTTTAAAGAATATTCCTCATATTGAACTAAGTCATAATTCGGGCTCCCACAGGGAGCCCATATATGAACCCAGGGACTTGGCTTTAACAAACCTGAATCTCACACCCCTTGGATTCTGCACACCAAATATCAAAACATTCTGACTAATGGATCTGAAGAAGATTTTTAAAGAAAATTCCTCATTTTGAACCAAGTTACAATTCGAGCTCCCACAATCAGCCCAAATATGGACCTAGGGACATGGCTTGAACAAACTTGAATCTTACCCCCCTAAGGATGCTGCATAAAAAATATCAAAAGCATTCATCTGCTGGATCTGAAGAAGATGTTTAAAGAAAATTCCTCATTTTGAACTAAGTTGTCATTCAGGCTCCCATAGTGAGCCCAAATATGAACCAAGAGAATCTCAGCCCCCCCCTAAGGTTGCTCCATGCCAAATATCAAAACATTCCAAATGCTGAATCTGAAGAAGAAGATTTTTAAAGAAAAATTCCTCATATTGACTAAGTTATAATTTGCCCAAATATGGACCCATGGACTTGGCTTTAACACACTTGAATCCCCCCCCCCCCCCCAGGATGCTACTCACCACATATCAAATCATTCCAACTGCTGGATCTGAAGAAGATTTTTTAAGAAAATTCCTCATTTCGAACAAAGTTACAATTCAAGCTCCCACAGTGAGCCCAAATATGGACCTAGGGACATGGCTTGAACAAACTTGAATCTCACTCCCCTAAGGATGCTGCATACCAAATATCAAAACATTCCGACTGCTGGATCTAAAGAAGATTTTTAAAGAAAGTTCCTCATTTTGAACTAAGTTATAATTTAGGCTCCCACAGTGAGCCCAAATATGAACCCAGGGACTTGGCTTGAACAAAATTGAATCTCACCCCCCTAAGCATGGTGCATACCCAATATCAAAAGATTCTGCCTGCTGGATCTTGAGAAGAAGGGGGCGCGGCGCGGTGGCTCAGTAGGTAGAGGTGCAGGCTGCAAGCCGAGAGGTCCTCGGTTCGAATCCCACCTGCGGCAACCGCGTTGTGTCCTCGGGCAAGACACTTCACCCCCATTGCCCATGTGGGGGCACGATGATGCCGTGTACTAAGGCATACTGCACGTCGATGGTACGCATGTCTTCAACCAATCTAACCCTGCCTGTGCTGCAGTGCAGAGTTACGATGTTGGGGAGCTGGCAGCTGCTCGTCTTTGCTCGGTGGTTCTCTCCGGGTACTCCGGCTTCCTCCACCCGTAAAACTGTCATGGTCATGATTAGCCATTGTGCATAAATATGTGACCTTAAGCATCAATAAATAAATAAATATTGAGAAGATTTTCAAAGAAATTTGCCTGAAATGCACTAAGTTCAAATTTAGGCTCCTATACTGAGCCCAAATATAAACCCAGGGGGCCGATTTGAACAAACTTGAATCAGATCCACCCCACAATATTGCATACCAAATATCACAAGATTCTGCCTGCTGGATCTGGAGAAGATTTTTGAAGAAATTTGCCTGAAATGCACTCAGTTCGAATTTGGGCTTCTATAGTGAGCCCAAATATGAATCCAGGTGGCCGATTTGAACAAACTTGAATCAGAACCACCCCACAATGTTGCATACCAAATATCAAAAGATTCTGCCTGCAGGATCTGGAGAAGAAGATTTTTGAAGAAATTTGCCTGAAATGCACTAAGTTCGAATTAGAGCTTCTATAGTGAGCTCAAATATGAATTCAGGGAGCCGATTTGAACAAAATTGAATCAGATCCACCCCACAATGTTGCATACCAAATATCAAAAGATTCTGCCTGCTGGATCTGGAAAAGAAGATTTTTTAAGAAATTTGCCTGAAATGCACTAAGTTCAAATTTGGGCTCCTATACTGAGCCCAAATATAAACCCAGGGAGCCGATTTGAACAAACTTGAATCAGATCCACCCCACAATGTTGCATACCCAATATCAAAAGATTCTGCCTGCTGGATCTTGAGAAGAAGATTTTCAAAGAAATTTGCCTGAAATGCACTAAGTTCAAATTTGAGCTCCTATACTGAGCCCAAATATAAACCGAAGGGGCCGATTTGAACAAACTTGAATCAGATCCACCCCACAATATTGCATACCAAATATCAAAAGATTCTGCCTGCTGGATCTGGAGAAGAAGATTTTCAAAGAAATTTGCCTGAAATGCAGTAAGTTCAAATTTGGGCTCCTATACTGAGCCCAAATATAAACCCAGGGGGCTGATTTGAACAAACTCGAATCAGATCCACCCCACAATGTTGCATACCAAATATCAAAAGATTCTGCCTGCTGGATCTGGAGAAGAAGATTTTTTAAGAAATTTGCCTGAAATGCACCAAGTTCGAAATCGGGCTTCTATACTGAGACCAAATATGAACCCAGGGGGCCAATTTGAACAAACTTGAATCAGATCCACCCGACAATGTTGCATACCAAATATCAAAAGATTCTGCCTGCTGGATCTGGAGAAGAAGATTTTTTAATGTTTTTCCCATTGCCTACAGTGTTAAAAAGTGCTGACTCAGCACTTTTTCAAAGTCCCGAAACTGAACCCTATGATAAAACCGATGGCAATTTTTTTTTACCAATTCTTTCTGGTGGTCCTAAGGAAGCTTCACACCAAATAAAAATTCTCGGTGCCGTGCAGTTTTGGAGATATGGGCGTTTTAATTTTTTTCTATTTTTAGCTCCTGCGGTTTCCATGGGGCTACGGGAAAAAAAAAATCAGCATAAATTAGGTACTTATGTCCCAATAAGCCCTCACATAAAATTTGGTTCAAATCAGCCTCTCGGTTCGGAAAGTTAAAAAATTTATAGTAATTTATATATTTTTTATACTTACCAATGACCCAGACTTAGCTGGTGCTAACTCTAACAAAACCAGGGCCAAACACAAATTTTGCCCCCCAATCCCCAAAATTTGCATCCAAAACAAAAAGAAATCATGTCCTAAAGGACCTCCATACTACGCCTCCACTGCGCATGCGCAGTGACGCAGACGTCCCGAAATTGGTGCCAATTATCATTCTCACTGGCAGTGCCTGGTCAGCGCTATGTACTCAGCGGGGAGGCAAGAGTTCCCAACTCCTGGGAGGGCCATCCCCGTCTGGGTCATTGGTAAGTATAAAAAATATATAAATTACTATAAATTTTTTAACATTTTTATACTGTACCAATGACCCAGACTTAGCTGAATAGTGAACAGGCTGGAGGGCCTAGGACATAGAGGAAAATCCAATAAGCTCAACAATATAATAAAGAGATAACCCCTTAAGGAGAAAAGGAGTATTAGGCTTTACATGTATCTTTCTTATTTAATATTTAAATTAGAAAGATACAATACCCTTAATAACTGAGCACAATAATATTCATGTTCTCTATTAACATCCAGTATATCCCTTATACTAATTATTTTTAAAGTAAGCCAATAAATAAAGTAGTCCAGAGAATTGAGACTCTTTATAGTCATTTAAAAGTGTCCGAGTATTGTATATTAAAGCCCGTTTGACACTTGACATATACAAATGCTTCACACCGAGCTACACTTTAAAAATAAGACATGAATGAATTTTAACATTAATATTACACTTTAAAACCATCCCGGAAGCGACTCAGAAATACTGACTTGGAGGAGGCATTCCCTTGCTTTTCACTATAAAGCAGGTGACCTAAGGGAACACCCGCCCCCCCCCCCCCCCCAACCCCCTTCCCCTTGCCCTGGGTCAAATAGCCCAGAGCGAAGAGGGCAGCCGGACGGAGTCACTGCCGGAACAGAAAGCCTGCATAACTATAGTTGCAACTGTTTAGTGGACGACATTCTGAGCAACAGATAACGGACCTAAACAATGCAGGTCTCCAGAAATGGACTCAATATTTCTGAGATAAAAATTCGTGAATGTGGATGGCTGAGACCAATACGCAGCCTTCATTAAATCTGTAATAGCAACACTATTAGCATAAGCCCAAGAAGTAGCAAGAGCTCTTACTTCATGAGCGGAAATCTTAAGCACAGACTGCTGAGAAGAAGATAAACTCTCATAAGCAGTACGGATAGTTAATTGAATCCATCTAGCAATAGAATGGACCGAAATGTCCTTTCTATTAGGCATCAAAGACAGAAAGAAACGTTTTCGTCCCTTTCTGATAAACTGAGATCTCTGGTTATAGATACGTAACGCTCTAACAGGACAGAGTAAAGGCCTATGCCCATCTGAAGACGGAAGAGCCTTAATAACAATAGGTTCCGGATATTTATTAGGAGCCTGATTCTTAGCTAAAAAACCCACATTAGTAGTGAAGGTGATAGTGTTCCCGACACTACGATAGTGAGAATCATCCACCGACAGTGCATGAAGCTCACTGACTCTTCTAGCAGAAGAGAAAGCTAAGAGAAAAGCTGTCTTATAAGATAAGAATTTGAAATCTACTGTCCCAAGAGGTTCAAATGGCTTTTCCTTCAATTTAAGAAGAACCCAAGCTAAATTCCATTTAGGAATTAATCTAAGAGTTCTGGGTCTATTTATCGAGAAGTTTCTAACTAACTTAGATAAAGAGACATTAGATCCAATTTGTAAACTATCATGATGTGCATAGGTATCAGATAACATAGACCTATAACCCTTAATAGTAACAGGCTGCAGTTTGATTTCGTCAAACAAGTATACTAGAAAGTTTGCAATGTCTGGTATAGAAGGATCGAATACATCTACAGAATGATCCCTACACCAACGACGAAAAACCTTCCACTTAGCCGCATAGTTTAGTGAAGAGGAGGTCCTCCTACAGTTAGAAATCGTGTCCACTGCTCGTCCTGTAAAGTGCTTGCCATGCAAGAAGGACCGCACAATGGAAAAACGTGAAGGTTGAGAGACCTTGCGGGTTGTGATGGAGTTGGCGCGATTTCCCCTGCGAAAGAAGATCCTCCCGTGGAGGAAGCTTTCGCGGTAGGTCCCACAACAGACACCTGAGTAGATTTATCCACGGTCTCTGTGGCGACAGAGATGCTACCAACAGAATCTTGCATTGAGATTGTTTTATCTTTAGCAATACTTGTTGAATTAACGGCGCTGGAGGATACGCATATCCTATCATTCCGTCCCAGGGGATCGACAGAGCGTCTACTGCAAATACTCTTGGATCCGGACACGGAGACACATACGTCTGCAACTGATTGTTGAGATGTGTCGCAAATAAATCTATCATTGGCCATTCCCATTGGTAGCAAATCTGATTGAATACTTGTTTGTTGAGAGTCCACTCCGATGGCAACAAGCAACCCTTTCGTGAAAGGGAGTCTGCTAGCACATTCAGACGACCCGGTATGTGACGGACCGAAAGAAGAACGTGATGTTCTAACGCAAACAGAAGAATTCTTTCCGTTAGATTGAACAACGGAACTGAATGAGTGCCTCCCTGATTCCATATATACGCCACTACTGTCGTATTGTCGGATAGGATTTGGACATGAGCATTGTGAATAATGTCCATCCAATGACGTAACGCAAGCCAAATTGACATCATTTCCTTGATGTTTATGTGCTTGCACAGGAATTGCGGATCCCAAAGACCCTGGCATCTCGAATCCGTTGGGATTAATGATGCACCCCAACCTGTTTGACTGGCATCCGTCATAATGGTAAAACTCGGATCCGGCAACTGCAGCGGAACACCCTGAGTTAACCACTGATGTTTGCCCAAGTCTGAATCTCTTGTTTCACTTGATCTGACAAGAGAACGTCTACGTCGAGCGAATGAATTTTCACACTCCAATTCTGAGTCAAGAAAATTTGGAGAGGATGCGTGCGTAACCGCCCCATCGGAATCAGATCCGCAGCGGCTCCGCACAGACCTATCAGTCTCATAAATTCTCTCGCTGTGACTTTGTCTGCGTGCAGACAATAGCGAGCGTAACAACTGACTAATTTCGCTCTGGTTAACGGCAGACGAACGAGATTGTTGTGCGTCTCGAAGCTCATTCCCAGATGAGTGAATGACTTGGACGGCACCAGATCCGACTTCTCCTCGTTTACTATAAAACCGAGACGTCGGAGCAATAGAAGTAGATTCTGAACATCGTTCTGAAGTGTTAACTCGTTGCCGTACCTCTGAAGAATGTCGTCCAGGTAGGCCGACGTTACCGCAGACGAATGAGCTCGGAAATAGATCATTACCGAGTTCATTACCCGAGTGAAAGCCCAGGGTGCTAGATTCAATCCGAAGCACATCGCCCGGAATTGATACACAACTCCTAGGACTGCGAAGCGTAGATACTTTCGGAATGTCGGATGTACCATGACGTGAAAGTACGCATCTTTGAGATCTATGCTTGTTGCATAATCGTTCACCCGAATACTCACTCTGACCGACCGAATCGTCTCCATATAAAATTTCAGAGCGACGATCAGCTTGTTTATCCAGCTCAAATCTATGACTGGACGGAACGAGCCGTCTGGTTTCGGAACCAGAAACAGATGGCTGTAGAACCCCGGAGTTTCCTGGTTTTCTACGACCTCTACCGCATTCTTCATTAAAAGAGACTGCACCTCTGATAACAGAGCGTCTCTTTTCTGCGGATTTGACAGAAGTTGAGTCCACTTTGGACTTCGAGTTAATGGAGGCTTTCGTTTGAAGGATATCTTTAGACCTTCCGAAGTCACTCCTCTCACGCAAGGGTCGTCCGTAAGCGACGTCCATTCCTGTGAAAAGCTCGACAACCTTCCGCCAACCGGTACGCGATAGAGGTTTAAGCCATCACCTCCTGGACCTGCGAGGCCTGCAGTAGGAGAAACCACGTCCTCCACGACCTGCACCTCGCCCCGTCGACCTCAGGGCGTCCGACCGGTTGTCCCGGCCCGAAGGACGTCCCAAACGAGAGTCGCTACCCTGACGGTCTCTCGAATAAGACCTAGAGGACGCACCGGAACCTCTATAGGAACCTCTCTTGGGCGCATTAGACCCAGAAGTGCCTGTCTTATTCTTGTCTGCTGTATCCGACTTCTTAGAAGCAGATTTGAACAACAGAGAAACCGAAGCTTTCTTTGTAATTTTATCATAAATAGCAGAAAGCTTGCCGTCAAAGAGAAGTTCTCCGGAGACTGAAGCGACTCTAAGAGAGTTCTTCACCTTAGTATCCATGAGTGTGGATGTAGCTAGGGCTGCGTCACGTCTAACCAACTCCTGGTTTGCCACTGAAAGGGCGGAGTTACACGTGGAATAAGCTACTGCCCTTGAAAGAAGTCTTAAAGAGGATTGTATATCCTGAAACTCTTTTCCTTGAAGGCGCAGTGATAACGCCTTAGTAAGGTGATCTGCGTAAGATAAGGCATCTAAATTGGCTCTGTTAGACGCAATAGCGGTTTCCAACACCGCGGTTGGAATAGAAGCCGACGACGGTAATGATAGCTCTAAGTCTTCCGCCTCGTCGTCCATACGCAGAGGAACTCTCGGGATACCCCGTCCTGCCGTGTCGAATTTATTCCTTGCATTAATGAAAGGCAGGTTGAGAGTATTAGCGGACAAGAAACCTGCTTTCCCCGTCTTGGAAGCAAGTTTAAATATAGCGTCGTTCAATAATTCAAATGTTCTTGCAACATTATTGGACTGCGACGGAAACTCGGGAGCGATGTCCCTGAACCGCTCAAAAAATTCAGAGTCCAATGACGCTATAATCCTCTTGTCCGGAACCGCAGCAGTCTGGCCCGACGGAACAACTTGAGGGAGAAAGTGCCGGATGAAGTCCACGGCAGCTTTATGTTGTTCCAAAAGGGATAGCTCCAAATCATCCGTATCCCTTTCACCATCCGGACGGACCTCACGATGTTCCCGGTCGTCCGCCCCCGATGCTTCGGCGGAGCGTACCGACCCAGCGCCGTCGGATAATTCTTGATCCGACACCGTTTCTGTCAGCTGCTGGGATGCTGCGATAAGCTGTGCTATCTGCACAAGAATGTCCGGCGTCGAGACCTGCGGAGGCGCAGTCTTTCGCTGCTTTGCCGAGGGCAGCTCCGCATCAGATGGCTCCCGCATACTTTTTCTATGCGAACGTCCGGAGTCCATCGGTCTCGAATCCCTGGCTGCCGGATGGTGTGACCTGGTCACCGAAGAATCCTTGATCGGCGAAGCTGGTAAGATATCGGCGGTCACGCAGCCAAGGTGCGGTCGTGTGCGCTGACGAGAAGAAGAAGCCTTAGCAGTCTCCGCGGACTGCCTATACAATGGAGCGTCCCAAGCGACGGACGTATGCTCCGCTTGCGACACATTTTGTACCACAACATCTGGTCCCAGATGTTGTTGTACGAGAGAGGGGCCTCTCTCGCTCGCGGCCCGGCTGGACCTGGACGAGCTAGGAACCGGACTCAAAGGCTTCCTCCATTCTCGCTTACTATCCGTCGTCACTGGGTGTGCATCTATTATGTTTATAGTGCTCGCATCACCCAAAATTTCCTCCTGGACTGCATCGGACGAACCCAGCTGCCGACCCATTCGGTGAATGGACGCTACACCGGGCGAGCTACCGGACGACATTTGTCTAATCTCCATGAGCACTTTTGCCGCTAGCTCTGAATTCATTTGTGACGACGGACGCACACTTGTAGAAGATAACATGGAAACATCACCCTGTTCTTGTTCCTCTGAAATAGAAACTGAGAGAGTAGAGTGACCTTGTGGAGAAAGAGCCGGCATAGCCCTTTCTCCAGAAACAACATATCGTAACACACGTTTCCAATGTTTCTCATCCCAATATTGACATATAGGACAGGGATTAGTGCGAGAACACTGACTACAATTAATACAATGATCATGAAAGTCAGAGGAAGATTTCTTCCCATTACAATTTGAACAATGTCCTTTCATTGTGAAAAGTCAACAACAAGTCCTAGTTACTCGCACAAACCCCTGACACAAAGATACATAATAACATGATCCATTAATAAATGAAAAAACAATTGCAAATCAAAATAATTTTGAAAAAATATTTTTTCAGCAAAGCCCAAGTTGCTGAAAAGTAACGTTGAGCCCCGATGGATCCGATGGCAAAGTGTGGTCAAAAATTTTAAATTTATATTAAATAATTAATGAGACACTTACGGATAATATAAATGTATCTTATAGTGAGATAAACAACACCAAAGGCAAACAGCCCCCCTCAAAAAAGGCTGTTGCCAATGTAAACAAACAGTGTAAAATACCAGAAAACATGACTCCAGGCACTGAAAAAACTGGCCCGAAATCAGTCATCAAAATTACACTCTATCTGATGCAAGACAGAGACTCCCAGGGGAGAATCTGCAGAACATCAGATGGAAGATGCAGAACACAACGTTTATACACCCATGGGTGAAAACGTAACTATGGGGAAAATAACAGAAAACATTCTGTATCCAAGCAACTCTCCCAGTGATATTTTAGAAATGAACTTTCTCAAAAATATGCCAAAAGCATGGGAGAATTGCAAGGGGGGACTTTAGAAGGCTAGAGGAGAGGAAACACTGAATAAGCAGTGCAACATTTAGCAAGAATGACAACAAGAGGCCCATGCCTCGAAAATAGGCAACTTAACATAATTTCATCAAAAAATTTTAAGTACAGCCCTGATTATTTTTTGTCACTTCTTTTTCCTCTCCTTCTATATCCTCCTTAGAATCACCATTTCTCCAAAAATTACGTGTCTGGCATCCTTTAAACTGAGATTTACAAGCACAAAGATCAGTGAGATGTTGACTGATGAAGGGCCAAACAGAGAATGATAATTGGCGCCAATTTCGGGACGTCTGCGTCACTGCGCATGCGCAGTGGAGGCGTAGTATGGAGGTCCTTTAGGACATGATTTCTTTTTGTTTTGGATGCAAATTTTTGGGATTGGGGGGCAAAATTTGTGTTTGGCCCTGGTTTTGTTAGAGTTAGCACCAGCTAAGTCTGGGTCATTGGTACAGTATAAAAATATAGAAATTTTGGGTGGGGCCAAAAATTTTGCCCCTCCCATAACAACGCCAAGTATAGCCCCACAAACTTCTCTTGAACAAATCTGAGTCTACACCTCAAAAGGAAGCTGCACACCAAATATCAATTCTCTGCTACTGCTGGTTCATGAGAAGAAGATTTTTTAAGATTTCAGCACACTTTTTGGGTGTGGCCCTACCCACAGGCGAGGCAACTTGATTTGAACAAAATCAAATTGCGATGTCATAACAAACTATTATCTCAAATATCAATTAAATTGGGTCAGCGGTTTGGGAGGAGAAGACACAAACACCATGTTCACGGACGACGACGGACGGTGAGTGATCACTATAGCTCTCCTGACTGAAAGTCAGGTGAGCTAAAAACCTTTCCACAACCCATTTCAGTGAAGGGTCGAGGTGTCATAAGCTGGGATTGAATGAGTTTTGAGAATAGTACTGGCTGGTTTTGGTAATTACATTGGGTAAAGAGTTGGTAGGTAGGGCGTTAGGATAGGCTTAGCCTGTTCGCCAAACCTCTTTCTCATAAAAGAAATAAAATATTATTAAAAAATAAAAAGAGTTGGTATACACTAAGGCTTTACAGTGCACATGATTAGTTAATTCTGTATAACCAGAAAGTGTGACTAACCCTGGGCAATGCACAGGGGGTTAGTCACACTTTCTGATTATACAAAATTGGTAACTGTCATATCATATACTACATGAAACTTCACATTCCCTTTGGCTTTTCAATGCACAGAGTTAGTCGCATCATAGAGATGCTCATATTTATAACCAAAAAAAAGAGTGACTAACCCTGTGCAATGCACAGAGTTAGTTGATAAGCCAACATACACTGGCTAACCATATATTAGGCATTGAACAGGACTAGTTGATAGCCTACCATATCACACCCTACAGGAAAATATACACTGACTAAGGCTGCAAAAATGAACAGAGTTAGTTGATTACAAGTTACTTAGGATGCAGGATTCCAGGGACTAATGGAAATAATTATACTGGATTGTGGAAATTATTTTAAAGTGAATTCCAAGAATGAAAACATATTCTATTTTCAATTAATAGCTTGTTCATATAAAAACTTGATGTTGGAGTTCTGTGTCTCAGTCAACAGATAAAAACATGAAAATTCTAAAAGTCATATTTTGAAGTGAAAACACAAAATAAGAAAACTACCAGCAAAAAAAGAGAGATTTCAGGAAGACCAATCAACGGTTTAATGAAAGGGAGATAACTATTATCATTTTGTTTCAAAGAATTTTCAATGAAGTTTGTAAGCAGTATAAAGATAGAATATCAGAGGAAAATTGTGTTAATCACCATATAATAATGATATAACTAAATCCTGTGCTGAGTGTCTTATATAACTCCATCATTTCAAAACAAAATGGCCACTGATCATGCAAACAATGTTAAACTAGAGGTACTGTGAGCAGGCTCACAAAGTGCTACCCCCACGCCTCATTTGTTGCGCTTATGAGGACACAACCATATGATGTAGCAATTGAAATGTATAAATTAGATTATCTCCCCTTGGAAACGCCAGAACGGAATTATATTGCTTCATGCACATCTTCATATGGAGTTTTTCCATTGTGTAAAGTTTCATGAAAATTCTTCAAACGGTTTAGGAGGAGTTGTGCTTATAAGGATGGACAGATGGTCAGGTGGATGGGCGGACAGGGTGATTCCTATATACCCACCCCCCCCCCCCCCCCACCCTCCCTAAATTTTGTTTGCGAGGGGTATAATAATTTAGAGCTGGGGTTCAGTCCTTAAAAGAAAAACTGGAATACCAAATTACAACAATGATTCTAGTTTGATTGCATTGGGCTAAAAACTCTATACAAATTTATCCAGACAAATATTTGTTTTACAAAAAAAGACAAAACTGATTTGTAGGTGTTAGGAGAGAGCCCAATTTGTTAAACGATTTTAACAATACCTGTCCTGATCACAAAAAACATATATTTAATAACCTTACATCATAGTGTGTTGAAATGATAGTCTGGACAAAAATAAACATCAATAACAAAGAACTGATAAAAGTTTGTTCAAAGGGAGATAACTGTAACCATTACCTCTCAATGTTTATAACAAAAAATGATAAGGTCTGCGTTTATTGTAGTTCTATAACACTTTCCAAAGCCACAGTCTTATCATGTCACACAGTGTGATGTCCCAAGAAAGTTTGAGAACCCACAGAGAACTACCAAACAACAGCAAGTAACTTTCACTCTTCAACACACTAAACCTGTATAGGCTGGATTCACGTTTTATGCCTCAGCATGTTGTACCACAGCTCTTCCTCTTGTGTAATCAAATAAAGTGTCTTTCTAAAGGACAAAATGCAGGTAATATGCTTCAGGATCAAATCTACAACCTCTTGATTAGAGGTCCAATGCACTAACCAATGATGCAACATATTCCTAGAATGCTTGTCAATTGAGAAAATAATTGGTAATTGAAGAAGTAATTCAACACTTATTGTTGACTCATTGATGGAGATTGGTTACAAAGCAATCAATGCTCTATTGATAAATCCCATCAGGGTATCGGTTGTTCAGTTTCGCATTGCTGTTTGCAAAGCAATATCTCCCGGTTGCCAACCAATATCTAAAAATGATTCGCGTACTGCGATACAAAGTCTTTCTAAGATTTCTGCTGGTATGACAGTCAGACATTCTCTTTAATCTCAAAGATTGCTATCATGGAAACACCAACACAGGTACAACTATACGTGAAACATACGCGTGTCCCGGGTGAGACAGCAGGATAGGATATTTCTATCCTACCCACCCCACGTGACATACTCATTTGCATATTTTATTAGGTCGCCATAACTATTTCATCATCGTGTGCACAAAAAACGCTTCTTAAATTGTGTTCGTTTATTACCTATTTATCTGTTCCTTGTTGATATAGACTCAATATTTAATTATTATTCAAATATTAAACATGATTTGTTTCAACCCCATGTTTCTCTGCAGATTTAATAATATCACTGCACAAATTTAACGATCAATCAATTATCTCACAACGCCCTTTACATTAGAGTTTGACACGCGCAAATTCATTAACCTCTCAATGGACAGTGTTACAAATCAATTTTTTAGTATATACTGACATGTTAACCTCCAGAATAATTTTTCAGGGAACCTAAGGGTGATTTTTCAGGGAAATGGGATGGATTTCAGGGAGAAGTTCGCACGGGGACAAAACAGAAAAAAACTTGCAAATTTTCAGTTCATAGACCACCATTAACACCAGCTTATATCCAGATCTAGTTGTCAATTATGCTGATGCATTTATGCTATGTTGAAACATCATAAAATAATTGTTGGTTGACCCTCCCTCCCCACCATCCTCTTCTTCATAATCCCCTCACCCCCACCCCAGAGCACACCACCTGTGGTTTGCTTTTATCAAAGTCTGCTCAGATAATAATTTCCAAAGTCTGGAAATGTTAACAGGAAAAGAAGTCCTAATGTTCAGTTACTTCAAGAAGATTTGTGCTTGGAAAGTATTTTTATCAAAAACCTTCATGTGTGTGTGGACGTTTGTGCCCTAAACAAAACTGTTCTTTTAATCATTGAAGGATTTCGTTTTTTTCTAATTCCATTTGAAATTTTCTGGGTACAGACGGCCAAAAACAGTTAACAGTTCTGTTGTCAGCACAATGGCACAAGTGTATTGTTAGAAAATATGTCCATAAATCTGCAGTCATAATTTTTCAGCATCCCAAGCGACTTTAACCTATTTTTAAACTGTAAAATAGTAGAGGTCAGCATGTTGTTTACATTTTGATTGAGTTTGGAAAAGGGATGAGAATTAAAGCCATTCTATGAATAAATAAATATATATTATTTAATTCCTTTTCATATATTTTATTTACCAAAAAACTGCATTTAAATGAAGGTGAACTTCAATTTTTTTAAAGTAAGTTACCTAATTTGACTTCGATGCTCGCATATTGATAACGAATCTCCGATTGCGAAGAAAAATACAGAAATAAACATGAACACAGCTGAAATATGTATCATAAAATACCCTTTCCTTAAATAAATTTAACTTAAATCTTTATTTTACTGCTTTGTAAGTTTTTAACAGAGTTTGAAATGCATGTGATTTTACTCCGAACGTTTTACATAAGTTACAACAGGAAAGAAATATTCGACTGTTGTTTTCTGGAATTTTTGGTCCAAAACTGATTCCCGATCGGGAGACCGGGAACTACACTGAAATTTCGGGATTTTCCCGGCATTCCGGGAGAGTTAACATGTCTGGTATATACCTGTGGTATATACCTAACTTTTGTACGATCTTTCCGATGAAATTGTTCGTTTTTCGAAAGGACTACGACTTGATAAATTGGGTATGTCAGCACGTGACCGCCAGTTATCTATAATGATGTAATCCTCTTGTGTGGAGAGAAAAGTTAAAAAATTTATAGTAATTTATATATTTTTTATACTTACCAATGACCCAGACTTAGCTGGTGCTAACTCCAACAAAACCAGGGCCAAACACAAATTTTGCCCCCCAATCCCCAAAATTTGCATTCAAAACAAAAAGAAATCATGTCCTAAAGGACCTCCATACTACGCCTCTACTGCGCATGCGCAGTGACGCAGTCGTCCCGAAATTGGCGCCAATTATCATTCTTACTGGCAGTGCCTGGTCAGCGCTATGTACTCAGCGGGGAGGCAAGAGTTCCCAACTCCAGGGAGGGCCATCCCCGTCTGGGTCATTGGTAAGTATAAAAAATATATAAATTACTATAAATTTTTTAACATTTTTATACTGTACCAATGACCCAGACTTAGCTGAATAGTAAACAGGCTGGAGGGCCTAGGACATAGAGGAAAATCCAATAAGCTCAACTATATAGTAAAGAGGTAACCCCTTAAGGAGAGAAGGAGTATTAGGCTTTACATGTATCTTTCTTATTTAATATTAAATTAGAAAGATACACTACCCTTAATAATTGAGCACAATAACATTCATGTTCTCTATTAACATCCAGTATAACCCTTATACTAATTATTTTTAAAGCAAGCCAATAAATAAAGTAGTCCAGAGAATTGAGACTCTTTATAATTATTTAAAAGTGTCCGAGTATTGTATATTGAAGCCCGTTTGACACTTGACATATACAAATGCTTCACACCGAGCTACACTTTAAAAATAAGACATGAATGAATTTAAACATTAATATTACACTTTAAAACCATCCCGGAAGCGACTCAGAAATACTGACTTGGAGGAGGCATTCCCTTGCTTTTCACTATAAAGCAGGTGACCTAAGGGAACACCCGCCCCCGCCCCCCCCCCTTCCCCTTGCCCTGGGTCAAATAGCCCAGAGCGAAGAGGGCAGCCGGACGGAGTCACTGCCGGAACAGAAAGCCTGCATAACTATAGTTGCAACTGTTTAGTGGACGACATTCTGAGCAACAGATAACGGACCTAAACAATGCAGGTCTCCAGAAATGGACTCAATATTTCTGAGATAAAAATTCGTAAATGTGGATGGCTGAGACCAATACGCAGCCTTCATTAAATCTGTAATAGCAGCACTATTAGCATAAGCCCAGGAAGTAGAAAGAGCTCTTACTTTATGAGCAGAAATCTTAAGCACAGACTGCTGAGAAGAAGATAAATCTTCATAAGCAGTACGGATAGTTAACTGAATCCATCTAGCAATAGAATGGACTGAAATGTCCTTTCTATTAGGCATCAAAGACAGAAAGAAACGTTTCCGTCCCTTTCTGATAAACTGAGATCTCTGTTTATAGATACGTAGTGCTCTAACAGGACAGAGTAAAGGCCTACGCCCGTCTGAAGACGGAAGAGCCTTAATAACAATAGGTTCCGGATATTTATTAGGAGCCTGATTCTTAGCTAAAAAACCCACATCAGTAGTGAAGGTGATAGTGTTCCCAACACTACGATAATGAGAATCATCCACCGATAGTGCATGAAGCTCACTGACTCTTCTGGCAGAAGAGAAAGCTAAGAGAAAAGCTGTCTTATAAGATAAGAATTTGAAATCTACTGTCCCAAGAGGTTCAAATGGCTTTTCCTTCAATTTAAGGAGAACCCAAGCAAAATTCCACTTAGGAATTAATCTAAGAGTTCTGGGTCTATTTATCGAAAAGTTTCTAACCAACTTCGATAAAGAGACATTAGATCCAATTTGTAAACTATCATGATGTGCATAGGTATCAGATAACATAGATCTATAACCCTTTATAGTAACAGGCTGCAGTTTGATTTCGTCAAACAAGTATACTAGAAAGTTTGCAATGTCTGGTATAGAGGGATCAAATATATCTACAGAATGATCCCTACACCAACGACGAAAAACCTTCCACTTAGCCACATAGTTTAGCGAAGAGGAGGTCCTCCTACAGTTAGAAATCGCGTCCACTGCTCGTCCTGTAAAGTGCTTGCCATGCAAGAAGGACCGCACAACGGAAAAACGTGAAGGTTGAGACCTTGTGGGTTGTGATGGAGTTGGCGCGATTTCCCCTGCGAAAGAAGATCCTCTCGTGGAGGAAGCTTCCGCGGTAGGTCCCACAACAGACACCTGAGTAGATTTATCCTCGGTCTCTGTGGCGACAGAGATGCTACCAACAGAATCTTGCATTGAGATTGTTTTATCTTTAGCAATACTTGTTGAATTAACGGTGCTGGAGGATACGCATATCCTATCATTCCGTCCCAAGGGATCGACAGAGCGTCTACTGCAAATGCTCTTGGATCCGGACACGGAGACACATACGTCTGCAACTGATTGTTGAGATGTGTCGCAAATAAGTCTATCATTGGCCGTTCCCATTGGTAGCAAATCTGATTGAATACTTGTTTGTTGAGAGTCCACTCCGACAGCAACAAGCGACCCTTTCGTGAAAGGGAGTCTGCTAGCACATTCAGACGACCCGGTATGTGACGGACCGAAAGAAGAACGTGATGTTCTAACGCAAACAGAAGGATTCTTTCCGTTAGATTGAACAACGGAACTGAATGAGTGCCTCCCTGATTCCGTATATACGCCACTACTGACGTATTGTCGGATAGGATTTGGACATGAGCATCGTGAATAATGTCCATCCAGTGACGTAACACAAGCCAAATTGACATCATTTCCTTGATGTTTATGTGCTTGCACAGGAATTGCAGATCCCAAAGACCCTGGCATCTCGAATCCGTTGGGATTAATGATGCACCCCAACCTGTTTGACTGGCATCCGTCATAACGGTAAAACTCGGATCCGGCAACTGCAGAGGAACTCCTTGAGTTAACCACTGAATGTTTGCCCAAGTCTGAATCTCTTGTTTCACTTGATCTGACAAGAGAACGTCTACATCGAGCGAATGAATTTTCACACTCCAATTCTGAGTCAGGAAAATTTGAAGAGGACGTGTGCGTAGCCGCCCCATCGGAATGAGATCCGCGGCGGCTCCGCACAGACCTATCAGTCTCATAAATTCTCTCGCCGTGACTTTGTCTGCGTGCAGACAATAGCGAGCGTAACAACTGACTAATTTCGCTCTGGTTAACGGCAGACGAACGAGATAGTTGTGCGTCTCGAAGCTCATTCCCAGATGAGTGAATGACTTGGACGGCACCAGATCCGACTTCTCCTCGTTTACTATAAAACCGAGACGTCGGAGCAATAGAAGAAGATTCTGAACATCGTTCTGAAGCGTTAACTCGTTGCCGTACCTCTGAAGAATGTCGTCCAGGTAGGCCGACGTTACCGCAGACGAATGAGCTCGGAAGTAGATCATTACCGAGTTCATTACCCGAGTGAAAGCCCAGGGTGCTAGATTCAATCCGAAGCACATCGCCCGGAATTGATACACAACTCCTAGGACTGCGAAGCGTAGATACTTTCGGAATGTCGGATGTACCATGACGTGAAAGTACGCATCTTTGAGATCTATGCTCGTTGCATAATCGTTCACCCGAATACTCGCTCTGACCGATCGAATCGTCTCCATATAAAACTTCGGAGCGACGATCAGCTTGTTTATCCAGCTCAAATCTATGACTGGACGGAACGAGCCGTCTGGTTTCGGAACCAGAAACAGATGGCTGTAGAATCCCAGAGATTCCTGGTTTTCTACGACCTCTACCACATTCTTCATTAAAAGAGACTGCACCTCTGATAACAGAGCGTCTCTTTTCTGTGGATTTGACGGAAGATGAGTCCACTTTGGACTTCGAGTTAATGGAGGCTTTCGTTTGAAGGATATCTTTAGACCTTCCGAAGTCACTCCTCTCACCCAAGGGTCGTCCGTAATCGACGCCCACTCTTGTGAAAAACTCGACAACCTTCCGCCAACCGGAATGCGATAGAGGTTTAAGCCATCACCTCCTGGACCTACGAGGCCTGCGGTAGGAGAAACCACGTCTTCCACGACCCGCACCTCGCCTCGTCGACCTCGGGGCGTCCGACCGATTGTCCCGGCCTGAAGGACGTCCCGAACGAGAGTCGCTATCCTGACGGTCTCTCGAATAAGACCAAGAGGACGCACCGGAACCTCTATAGGAACCTCTCTTGGGCGCATTAGACCCAGAAGTGCCTGTCTTATTCGTGTCTGCTGTATCCGACTTTTTAGGAGCCGATCTGAACAACAGAGAATCATTAGCTTTCTTTTTAATTTTATCATAAATAGCGGAAAGCTTGCCGTCAAAGAGAAGTTCTCCTGAGACCGAAGCGACTCTAAGAGAGTTCTTCACCTTAGAATCCACTAGTGTGGATGTAGCTAGGGCTGCGTCACGTCTAACCAACTCCAGATTTGCCACTGAAAGGGCGGAGTTACACGTGGAATAAGCTACTGCCCTTGAAAGAAGTCTTAAAGAGGATTGTATATCCTGAAACTCTTCCCCTTGAAGGCGCAGTGATAACGCCTTAGTAAGGTGATCTGCGTAAGATAAGGCATCTAAATTGGCTCTGTTAGACGCAATAGCTGTTTCCAACACCGCGGTTGGAATAGAAGCTGACGACGGTAATGATAGCTCTAAGTCTTCCGCCTCGTCGTCCATACGCAGAGGAACTCTCGGTATACCCTGTCCTGCCGTATCGAATTTATTCCTTGCATTAATGAAAGGCAGGTTGAGAGTATTAGCGGACAAGAAACCTGCTTTCCCCGTCCTGGAAGCAAGTTTAAATATAGCGTCGTTCAATAATTCAAATGTTCTAGCAACATTATTGGACTGCGACGGAAACTCGGGAGCGATGTCCCTGAACCGCTCAAAAAATTCAGAGTCCAATGACGCTATAATTCTCTTGTCCGGAAGCGCAGCAGTCTGGCCCGACGGAACAACTTGAGGGAGAAAGTGTCGGATGAAGTCCACGGCAGCTTTATGTTGTTCCGAAAGGGATAGCTCCAAGTCATCCGTATCCCTTTCACCATCCGGTCGGACCTCACGATGTTCCTGGTCGTCCGCCCCCGATGCTTCGGCGGAGCGTACCGACCCAGCGCCGTCGGATAATTCTCGATCCGACACCGTTTCTGTCGGCTGCTGGGATGCTGCGATAAGCTGTGCTATCTGCACAAGAATGTCCGACGTCGAGACCTGCGGAGGCGCAGTCTTTCGCTGCTTCGCCGAGGGCAGCTCCGCATCAAATGGCTCCCGCATACTTTTCCTATGCGAACGTCCGGAGTCCATCGGTCTCGAATCCCTGACTGCCGGATGGTGTGACCTGGTCGCCGAAGAATCCTTCATCGGCGAAGCTGGTAATATATCGGCAGTCATGCAGCCAAGGTGCGGTCGTGTGCGCTGACGAGAAGAGGAAGCCTTAACAGTCTCTGCGGACTGCTTATACAACGGAGCGTCCCGAGCGACGGACGTATGCTCCGCTAAAGACACATTTTGTACCACAACATCTGGTCCCAGATGTTGTTGTACGAGAGAGGGACCTCTCTCGCTCGCGGCCCGGCTGGACCTGGACGAGCTAGGAACCGGACTAAAAGGCTTCCTCCGTTCTCGCTTACTATCCGCCGTCACTGGGTGTGCATCTATTATGTTTATAGTGCTCGCATCACCCAAAATTTCCTCTTGGACCGCATCGGACGAACCCGGCTGCCGAACCATTCGATGAATGGACGCTACACCGGGCGAGCTAGCGGACGACATTTGTCTAATCTCCATGAGCACTTTTGCCGCTAGCTCTGAATTCATTTGTGACGACGGACGCACACTTGAAGAAGATAACATGGAAACATCACCCTGTTCTGGTTCCTCTGAAATAGAAACTGAGAGAGTAGAGTGACCTTGTGGAGAAAGAGCCGGCATCGCTCTTTCTCCAGAAACAACATATCGTGACACACGTTTCCAATGTTTCTCATCCCAATGTTCACATATAGGACAGGGATTAATGCGAGAACACTGACTACAATTAATACAATGATCATGAAAGTCAGAGGAAGATTTCTTCCTATTACAATTTGAACAACGTCCCTTCATTGTGAAAGAACAACAATAAGTCCTAGTTACTCGCAAAAACCCCTGACACAAAGATACATAATAACATGATCCATTAATAAATGAAAAAACAATTGCAAAACAAAATAATTTTGAAAAAATATTTTTTCAGAGAAGCCCAAGTTGCTGAAAAGTAACGTTGAGCCCCGATGGATCCGATGGCAAAGTGTGGTCAAAAATTTTAAATTTATATAAAATAATTAATGAGACACTTTCGGATAATATAAATGTATCTTATAATGAGATAAACTACCACAAAGGCAAACAGCCCCCCTCAAAAAAGGCTGTTGCCAATGAAAACAAACAGTGTAAACGCACTAGAAAACATGACTCCAGGCACTGAAAAAACTGGCCCGGAATCAGTCATCAATTACACTCTATCTGATGCAAAACAGAGACTCCCAGGGGAGAATCTGTAGAACATCAGATGGAAGATGCAGAACACAAACGTTATACACCCATGGGTGAAAACGTAACTATGGGGAAAATAACAGAAAACATTCTGTAACCAAGCAACTCTCCCAGGAAATTTTAGAAATGAAATTTCTCAAAAATATGCCAAAAGCATGGGAGAGTTGCCAGGGGGGACTTTAGAAGGCTAGGGGAGAGGAAACACTGAATAAGCAGTGCAACAATTAGCAAGAATGACAACAAGAGGCCCATGCCTCGAAAATAGGCAACTTAACATAATTTCATCAAAAAATTTTAAGTACAGCCCTGATTATTTTTTGCCACTTCTTTTTCCTCTCCTCCTTCTATCCTCCTAAGAATCACATTTTCTCCAAAAATTACGTGTCTGGCATCCTTTAAACTGAGATTTACAAGCACAAAGATCAGTGAGATGTTGACTGATGAAGGGCCAAACAGAGAATGATAATTGGCGCCAATTTCGGGACGACTGCGTCACTGCGCATGCGCAGTAGAGGCGTAGTATGGAGGTCCTTTAGGACATGATTTCTTTTTGTTTTGGATGCAAATTTTGGGGATTGGGGGGCAAAATTTGTGTTTGGCCCTGGTTTTGTTGGAGTTAGCACCAGCTAAGTCTGGGTCATTGGTACAGTATAAAAATATCATCCCTAATGAGTCTGAAGGTGGGAATGGGGAATCTCATCCTCGGGGCAAGATATTTGAACCAGACCCTCGGCAAGCCTCGGGTCTGGTTCAAATATCTTGCCCCTCGGGTGAGATTTCCTCATCCCACCTCCAGACTCATCGGGGATTATAATAATCCCACTAAGGCTTATTGCACTTTCTTGGTCACCATTTTCCACTCACTGACTCTATCATTCATTATATCAATGTCATTGTTTTTTCATACCGTAACCCCTTTAGAAACAATTTATACCATATACATGCACTGTTGTTGTATTTATGTTGGATTTTCCTGAATGTGACCATCATCAGGAAAATCCATCATAAATACAACAACAGCGCATGTGTGTGGCAAAAACTGTGCTCAGAAACTAAACTTTGAAGTTTAAGTCACAAACGAATGACAATGATTGATTCGTGGGAATAAGTAAAGTAAATCAAGGTAAGTAAACATACTGTCTTATTAGTGTGTCAGTGAAGAGAACTGCATTATAATGTTGTAGTCAATGTTAAGCCCACAAAATTTGCTACAGCAAAATGTTACAGAAGGGGAAATTGAACTTAGATCACCTGTGAAGAAGAAATGTGCACATATAGTATTGTGGATAAAAATAAAACAAAATGGATTGGATAACAATAAACTAAATATATTAACTAACCTTGGTCTAAAACTATGAATCACTTTATACCAATTGCTATTCAATGTTCCTGGAGGGGGAGAAACCCGCGGAACAAAATTTTGAAAACAAAAGATCCCCTGTCCATGATGACATTCTAAGGTAAATTCTATAGGATGGCCAGCCAAAGTGACATTTTTACCATTAAACTGAAAAACAAAGTCAAAATTCTCATTCAAACAATTTAGTGACAAAAACATGTACAAAAAAAGCTCGATTGATAAAATATTTCAATGGTTGGAGTTTTATCTGCAATGCACAGCGAACCATGAAATTCAAGGTATAGAGACTTATATTTGTAAAAGATTTGACAACAGTACCAAGTTAACCCTTTAACCAATGTAATGGCCAAAACCGGCCAGTGCTATTCTTAAAATCGCCAATTAATTTTCATTATGTTTTCATTTTTTGTATCAAAAACATAGGTTATGACACCTCATTGGAACGAGCTCGTTGAGCTCATTCCAATGAGGGGTCATAGCCTATGTTTTTGAGACAAAAAAAGAAAAAATTTTTCGTTGCAAGTGTTGTCTGCTTTTCATGTTAGGTAAGGGTTAAACCATCAATCTATGTTGTTTGACCTCAGTACAAACTCAATTATCACACAGATATAAAATACATGTTATGTACATCCAAATATCTTATTCTTAATATCTACATCAATACTGATGAATTTACATTATGCCACGCTTTAAAAATAATGTAAGTTATAAGAATCAAATCACGCAAGGAAAACAATGGGAATTAACATTGATTCTCCCAAAATGTTCATTTGATTATTGTCATAGATTCTGTAAATGTACTCAAAGACCTGATAAATTGTAATTATTTCTTGATCACTCATAATACAGTAAACTTAGCAGTTGTGCCTAATGAAGTCTTACCTGTTTATAAACCAGCCAAGACTTCACTAGAAACCATTACCAGTGTACTGTAACTTCCATCAGCAAGATCAATAAAAGAGACTTGTGTTTTATTTTTAATAAATATGCGCTGGTTGCAAACAAAAGAGTATATATGTACTTTTAAATTGCAAGTTATCTTTAAGAACCAGAAACTGATTCTCCCGGGGCACGGTGGCATTGCGGTAACCGGTTCTTATCAGTTCACCTAAGTTAGCAATGTCAAGCTCAGTTAGTCCTCAGATGGGTGACCGTCTGAGTGATTGATTTGGACTCCCTCGTTGTGTCCTTCGGCAAGGCACTTAACCCCAATTGTCCACATGGGGGCACAATGACTCTGTAAACTAAGGCATACTGCACGTCAATGGTGTGCATGTCTTCAACCAATCTAACCCTGCCTGTGCTGCAGCATGGAGTTATGATGTTGGGGAGCTGACAGCTGCTTGTCGGTGGTTCTCTCCGGCTCCCTCCACTCGTAAATCTGTCACAGACACGATATGACCTTGGCTGTTAAAGTGTCATTAATAAATAAACAAACTGATTCTCCCAGCAGGAGTTGTCTGAATCAAAACTGATTTGGGACAAACTTTAAGCTCTTCTGACCGAGCTTCCAAACAAACAGTAGAGCACATATTTATATAGACAAGAGGCCCCCAGGGGGCCTGAGGGCACTCACCTGACATGGTAGCATAAATATCAACCCAGGGAATTGATTTCAACAAGTTGCATCTGCCCCTCCTAAGAAAAGCTTATACCAAAAATCCAAAGATTCTGACAAGAGGATCTAAAAAAAAAAGATTAAAGAATAATCCTCATATTGAACTAAGCAGTAATTCAGGCTCCTACAAATATGAACTCAGGGACTTGGCTTGAACAAACTTGAATCTCACCTCCAGTGTGATGCTGTATACCAAAATTCTGACTGGTGCATGTGAAGAAGAAGATTTTCGAAGAATATTCCTCATATTAAACTAAGTTATAATTCGGGCTCCCACAGGGAGTCAAAATATCAACCCAGCAACTTGGCTTGAACAAACTTGAATTCCCCCCCCACCTCCACCAAGGATGCTGCATACCAAATATCAACACATTCTGACTGCTGAATCCTCATTTTGACCTAAGTTAGAATTCCACAGTGGACCCAAATATAAACCCAGGGACTTGGCTTGAACAAACTTGAATATCACACTCCCCTAAGGATGCTGCAGGCCAAATCTGAAAACATTTCAACTGCTGAATCTGAAGAAGAAGATTTTTAAAGAAAAATTCCTCATATTGAACTAAGTTATAATTCGGGCTCCCACAGGAACTTGGCTTCAACAAACTTGAATCCCAACCCCCAAAAGATGCTGCATACCACATATCAAAACATTCCGACTGCTGGATCTGAAGAAGAAGATTTTTAAAGAAAAATTCCTCATATTGAACGAAGTCATAATTTGGGCTCCCACAGGGAGCCCAAATATGAACCTAGGGACTTGGCTTCAACAAACTTGAATCTCACCCCACCTAAGGATGCTTCATACCAAATATCAAAACATTCCGACAGCTGGATCTGAAGAAGATTTTTAAAGTAAATTTCTCATTTTGAACTAAGTTGCAATTCAAGCTCCCACAGTGAGCCCAAATATGAACCTAGGGACATAGCTTGAACACACTTGAATCCCCCCCCCCCCCCCCCCAAGGATGCTGCATATCAAACATCAAAACATTCTGACTACTGGATCTGAAGAAGAGGATTTTTTAGAGAAAATTCCTCATTTTGAACTAAGTTGTAATTTGGGCTCCCACAGTGAGCCCAAATATGAACCCAGGGACTTGGCTTGAACAAACTTGAATCTCACGGCCCTAAGCATGTTACATACCAAATATCAAAAGATTTTGACTGGTAGATCGGAAGAAGATTTTTAAAGAATAGTCCTCACTAATTTAAACATTTGGGCTCCCATAGAGAGCCCAAATATGGCCCCAGGGATTTGATTTCAATAAACGTGTGAAACAATCTTTCAAAGATGTTATGTGTGAAATTTGAAAGCTTTTGGAGCAGTGGTTTGGGAGAAAAGTAGTCTTAAATGTTTTTCCCATTATCCACAGTGTTAAAAAATGCTGATACAGCACTTTTTCAAAGTCCCCAAAAAGTACCCCATGATAAAACCGATAGCAATTTTTTTGATCGTTCCATTCATTTGGTTCTAAGGAAGCTTCACACCAAATAAGAATTCTCAGTGCCATGCAGTTTTGGAGATATAGGAGTTTTAATTTTTTTCTATTTTTAGCTCATGTGGTTCCCATGGGGAGACAGGAAAAATCTTTTTGGCATAAATTAAGTACTTATGACCGAATAAGCCCTCATATCAAATTTGGTTCAAATCCGCCTCTCGGTTTGGAAAATAGAAATTTTGGGCGGTGCAAAAATTCTTGCCCCTCCCATAACGAAGGCAAATGTAGCTCCTCGAACTTCTCTTGAACAAATCTGAATCAACACCTCAAAAGGAAGCTGCCCACCAGATATCAAGTCTCTGCTACTGCTGGTTCATGAGAAAAAGATTTTTAAGATTCAAACACACTTTTTGGGCGTGGCCCTACCGAGGTGTGAGGCAACTTGAATTGAACAAAATCAAAATATGATGTCATAACAAACTATTATCTCAAATATCAATTGGTTCAGCGATTTGGGAGAAGAAGACGCAAACACCATGTTCACGGACAACGGACGGTGAGTGATCACTGTAGCTCCCCTGACTGAAAGTCATGTGAGCTAATAAATGGATGACTGATAAGCTTAAATACTTTATACAGACCCATCAGCTATCTCTGAGGTCTACTTTCTCTACCTGTCAAGTACAACTTGATCTTGAGGTCTGCATCCCAGTGGACAGAACTGGAGAAAAAAACAAAAAAAAAACAAACAAGGACTTTGTAACAAAAACACAGAACAAGAAACCTTCCATCATCTAAGAAATCTTTCAGAAAAAAACACAGAACAACAAACCTTCAATCATCTAAGAAATCTTTCAGAAAAATGATATGCAATCAACAGGTGATGCAAAGGGAGATAACTGTAACCATTTCTTCTTAATGAATTTTCATTGATGCTTGAGAGCAGTATAAAAGATAGAATAGGCCACACAAAGTGGATCTTCAGTTTCTCAGGCCATTTTTTGTAAACTTGCATGCAGGAGGGCGGTTTTTTATTTTATATTTTATTTTTGTAACTATTTCTTTGCCATCAAAAGTTCAGGTTCTTAGTTTGTTTTAGGCCTCATAAGCTACAAAATAGCATGGGGGCTGGTTTATTTCATTCCTTAAGCACAAGAAGGAGTTGCAGTGCTAAAGCACTGCAAAGCCTTCTTGCACTCAAGGGACAAATTTATTAATTTTATTAACGTGGGTAAAATACTGGACATAAACATTAACATGCATTGTTTATAAAAAGAGAGAATGCAGCAGCAAAATGACCATGCAGCAGGCCCGAGAAAAAGATTTTTCACCTTTTTAGGCTTCAACAGAGATAAATGAAATCATCATAAAGTAATGATACAAGAGGCCCCAAGGGGCCCGAGGGTGCTCACCTGACATGGTAGCCTAAATATCAACCCAGAGAATTGATTTCAACAAGTTGCATCTGCTCCTCCTAAGAAAAGCTTATACCAAATATCCAAAGATTCTGACCAGTGGATCTAAAAAAAAAAGATTTTTAAAGCATATTCCTCATATTGAACTAAGTTATAATTCAGGCTCCAACAGGGAGCCCATATATGAACCCAGGAACTTGGCTTTAACAAACTTGAATTTCACCTCCCTAAGGATGCTGCACACCAAATATCAAAACATTCCGACTGCTGGATCTGAAGAAGAAGATTTTTAAAGAAAATTCCTCATTTTGAACTAAGTTACAATTCGAGCTCCCACAGTGAGTCCAAATATGGACCTAGGGACATGGCTTGAACAAACTTGAATCTCACCCCCTAAGGATGCTGCATACCAAATATCAAAACATTCCGACTGATGGATCTGAAGAAGATTTTTAAAGAAAATTCCTCATTTTGAACTAAGTTATCATTCAGGCTCCCACAGTGAGTCCAAATATGGACCTAGGGACATGGCTTGAACAAACTTAAATCTCACCCCCCCTAAGGATGCTGCATACCAAATATCAAAACATTCCGACTGCTGGATCTGAATAAGATTTTTAAAGAAAATTCCTCATTTTGAACTAAGTTATAATTCGGGCTACCACATTGAGCCCAAATATGAACCCAGGGACTTGGCTTGAACAAACTTGAATCTTACCCCCCTAAGCATGGTGCATACCCAATATCAGAAGATTCTGCCTACTGGATCTTGAGAAAAAGATTTTCAAAGAAATTTGCCTGAAATGCACTAAGTTCGAATTCGAGCTTCTGTAGTGAGCCCAAATATGAATCTAGGAAGCCGCTTTGAACAAACTTGAATCAGATCCACCCCACAATGTCGCATACCAAATATCAGAAGATTCTGCCTGCTGGATCTGGAGAAGAAGATTTTTTAATAAATTTGCTTGAAATGAACTAAGTTCGAATTCGGGCTTCTATAGTAAGCCCAAATATGAATCCTGGGGGCCGATTTGAACAAACTTGAATCAGATCCACCTCGCAATGTTGCATACCAAATATGAAAAGATTCTGCCTGCTGGATCTGGAGAAGAAGATTTTTGAAGAAATTTGCCCGAAATGCACTAAGTTCGAATTCGAGCTTCTATAGTGAGCCCAAATATGAATCTAGGGAGCTGATTTGAACAAACTTGAATCAAAAGATTCTGCCTGCTGGATCTGGAGAAGAAGATTTTTTAAGAAATTTGCCTGAAATGCACTAAGTTCGAAATCGGGCTCCTATACTGAGCCCAAATATGAACCCAGGGGGCCGATTTGAACAAACTTGAATCAGATCCACCCCACAATGTTGCATACCAAATATCAGAAGATTCTGCCTGCTGGATTTGGAGAAAAAGATTTTTTAAGAAATTTGCCTGAAATGCACTAAGTTCGAATTCGAGCTTCTAAAATGAGCCCAAATATGAATCTAGGGAACTGATTTGAACAAATTTGCATCAGATCCATCCCACAATGTTGCATACCAAATATCAAAAGATTCTGCCTGCTGGATCTGGAGAAGAAGATTTTTTAAGAAATTTGCCTGAAATGCACCAAGTTTAAATTTGGGCTCCTATACTGAGCCCAAATATAAACCCAGGGGGCCGATTTGAACAAACTTGAATCAGATTCACCCCACAATGTTGCATACCAAATATCAAAAGATTATGCCTGCTGGATCTGGAGAAGAAGATTTTTGAAGAAATTTGCCTGAAATGCACTAAGTTCAAATTCGAGCTTCTATAGTGAGCCCAAATATGAATCTAGGGAGCCGATTTGAACAAACTTGAATCAGATCCACCCCACCATGTTGCATACCGAATATCAAAAGATTCTGCCTGCTGGATCTGGAGAAGAAGATTTTTTAATAAATTTGCCTGAAATGCACTAAGTTCAAATTCGGGCTTCTATAGTAAGCCCGAATATGAATCCAGGGGGCCGATTTGAACAAACTTGAATTAGATCCACCCCGCAATGTTGCATACCAAATATCAAAAGATTCTGCCTGCTGGATCTGGAGAAGAAGATTTTTGAAAAAAATTTGCCCGAAATGCACTAAGTTCGAATTCGAGCTTCTATAGTGAGCCCAAATATGAATCTAGGAAGCCGATTTGAACAAACTTGAATCAGAACCACCCCACAATGTTGCATACCAAATATCAAAAGATTCTGCCTGCTGGATCTGGAGAAGAAGATTTTTTAATAAATTTGCCTGAAATGCTCTAAGTTCGAATTCGGGCTTCTATAGTAAGCCTGAATATGAATCCAGGGAGCCGATTTGAACAAACTTGAATCAGATCCACCCCGCAATGTTGCATACCAAATATGAAAAGATTCTGCCTGCTGGATCTGGAGAAGAAGATTTTTGAAAAAATTTGCCCGAAATGCACTAAGTTCGAATTCGAACTTCTATAGTGAGCCTAAATATGAATCTAGGGAGCTGATTTGAACAAACTTGAATCAAATCCACCCCACAATGTTGCCTACCAAATTTCAAAAGATTCTGCCTGCTGGATCTGGAGAAGAAGATTTTTTAAGAAATTTGCCTGAAATGCACTAAGTTCGAAATCAGGCTCCTATACCGAGCCCAAATATGAACCCAGGGGGCCGATTTGAACAAACTTGAATCAGATCCACCCTACAATGTTGCATACCAAATATCAAAAGATTCTGCCTGCTGGATCTGGAGAAGAAGATTTTTTAATGTTTTTCCCATTGCCTACAGTGTTAAAAAGTGCTGACTCAGCAATTTTTCAAAGTCCTGAAAAAAGTACCTTGTGATCAAACCGATAGGGATTTTTTTTAACCATTCTATTCTACTGGATAAAAGTAAGCTTTATACAAAATAAGAATTCTCTGTGCCGTGTAGTTTTGGAGATATGGCAGTTTTAAGGTTTTTCCTATTTTTAGCTCCCGAGGTTCCCACGGGGCAATGAGAAAATTCTTTTTTGCATCAATCAACTACTTATGACCCATTATCATCTCATATCAAATTTGGTTCAAATCAACCTCACGGTTCAGAAAATAGAAATTTTAGGCGTGGCCAAAATTTTTGCCCCTCCCATAACGAAGGCAAATAATGTCCGACAAACTTCTCTTGAACAAACTTGATTCTAAACCTCAAAAAGACTCTGTATACCACATATCAAGTCTCTGCTACTGGTGGTTCATTAGAAGAAGATTTTCAAAAAATTTGGCCATTTTTTCCCCACACCTCTGCTCAATGAGCCGAAACCTAATTTGGATAAAAATCAAAATGCCCCTATATAACCACCACTTACATGAAATTTATTTAAAATGTGGCCAATGGTTTAGGAGAAAGAGGCTCAAACACCACCTTCATGCAGGACGACGGACGGACGACGGACGAAGAGTGATAAGAAAAGCTCACCCTGACTTTCAGTCAGGTGAGCTAATACTTAAATCCTGTCTTGAGTGTTTTTATACATTAAAACATTTCCCAATGAATCTGGTCACTGATCAGAGAGTGCAAGAATACTATTTTTGAAGACGGCTAATTAAAACCCTGTGAGTCAGGAAACTAAAATAAAAATTCTAGAATAGAACTCAAGTAATTTGGAGACAAGCTTCAGCCCCTAAAATGTAAACAGAAATCCCAAATTACTTTAATGATTCTAGTTTGGTTACTCTTCGCGAAAATTCTTTACACTTTGGCTCAGTCAAAGATTTGTTTATCCCTTTACATAACACAAAAAGCAGACAACACTTGCAAATAAAATTCTTGAATAACTAATTCTTTTGACTTTTTGCGTCAAAACCATAGCTTATGTCCCCTCATTGGAGCAAGCTCATTCCAATGACAGGTCATAAGCTATGGTCTTGAGGCAAAAAAAACCACAAAAGGAGTTATGTCTGTTTGACACATACCCAGTTTGACACATACACAGTGTCTGATGAATTGTTTTTAACTGTCTCACCGAAGTTCCTTCATTGATGTTATGAGAAAGGTGAGTATAGTAGTCTCAAATGACTCAGTTTGATAAAAATATTGTTTAGGTAAAAACCATCATTAACGGTGGAGTGGGTTAATATCAATGTCGTTGTCAGACAAGTTAATGAACAACAAAAGGAGTTACGTTTGTTTGACACATACCCACTGAGTGCTGTGTCTATTTGAAAATGGTCCATTTTATCTCAAATGTATCCAAAATATTGATGTCTGGCAGTTTGTAGAGGGTTAACAAGTGCTAACAGGAATATTTTTCCATGCAACTTGTAATGTCACACTAAGAACTGCAAATGGCCATTTTTTCTTTAAAATCTTCAAAGATATTTTCAGAGAAAACCCTGCACATACGCTCTTTTCGAATTCGATGTGACGAAATGCGAAATTCATGTCAATCTTCATGGAAAGTGATGCCGCAACTATTCATGAAGAAGGAGTGAAAATTTCATTGAAATCTGCCTAGAATTGGCTGAGATATGGCGTTTTGGAGAGAGGAGGTAATTGTTTGAATTTGGTCCTTCCTTTTCAAGCCAGTTAAAAAAAAGACGTCGGGAATGGGTGCAGAATCCTTCAGTGCACCCTCGCTGCAGTAAGTCCACTTAAATGTTACAATTGTGTGTGACTGGTGGAGAGTTGACTGTAAATGGAAGTTGCTTCTTTAAGACGGCCACCCAGGGATCCCAACACAACCTTTAAACCTACGAGAATCGTCATAAGTTTAAAGTCAAGAGAAACTGGCGGTGATTGGGTTTCTGGCAGACAGGAAAAGATTGACGAAGATTTGCATATTGGACATTAAAATAGCACTTCTGACATACACGAATGGTGTTCAGACTGCTGGAGGCAGCGACTTGAAATTTTCAGAACTTGTTCTACGAACCCTGGCCGATATTTTGGGATCTGTTTGGAGTGTCCAGACCGCGTGGAAAACACCATGCATCGCTTGGAATGTGAGAGTACTATTCGTCCCGACTCTATCAGTTTAGAATGGACATGAGCAGTGTTGTAGACAACTGTAGAGCTGCGATTGAGCAGAACGTCCCAGGTTTCGGTGCCACATTACCTAACTGGCTCCAAGGTATGATCGTTTGTCTCAATAGCATCCTTACTACATGTAGTTTATACTGTTGCCATACGTTAATGTAGCCTCTTGTTATTTTCGAGATTTTCAACACAGAACGCTGCCAAGGTGGGGAAGTGCAAGGGGGGGGGGCTGAAGCGGTGGGGGAGGGGTATCCGGACACTATCTTTAAACCTTAGATAATCGTCAGAAGTTGAAGTGAAAAGAAATCGGCGATGAGTAGGTTTTTTGGCGGGAAACGATTGAGGAAAATTTGTCAGTTAGACATTAAAATTGCACTTCTCACAAACACGAACCGTGTCCAAACCGCTGAAGGCAGTGACTTCTAATTTTCATAACTTGTTCTACGCACCCTGGCCGACATTTTGGCATCTGTTGTGAGTGTCGAGACCGCATGGAGAACACCACGCATCACGTGTAAAGTGAGAGTACTATTCGTCCCGACTCTATCAGCTTGGAATGGACTTGGGCACTGTTGTAGACTACTATAGAGCAGCGATTGAGCATAAAGTCGGAGTTTTTTGTGCCAAATTGCCTAACTGGCTCCAAGGTATGATTTTTCATCTGTACATCACCCAGATCGCCTGTAGTTTATACCATTACCATAAATTGAAGTAGCCTTTTGTCATTTTTGCCACTTTCGACCCAGATTTGAGGGTACCTTCCTTCAACCCCATTTTATAGCAAAATCTAGCCATGCTCCCAACCACGCCCTCTCCCCGTCGGCCCGGGTGCTTCTGAAGATAGAAAGGTCAGTGGGGAGGAGCCCGTTAGCAAACAAACGGGGGCAGGTGTACTTGGTGAAAAAACAGTTGTGTGAACATCCCCAGAAGTGAAAACCTACGCTTAGTGGCAGTAATCAAGATGTTAATTTAGACTCACATTACGGCCAAGATACTACAGAATGCAAATGGGTGGGTGGCGGGCATCATCACTGGATCTAATGTTGTATTTCATGGTTTCTTTTTTTCTTTATATTCTATTTATTTTTTTTGATCTCTTCTCTCTCTCTCTCGCTCTCTCTCTCTCTCTCTCTCTCTCTCTCTCTCTCTCTCTCTCTCAGTTTAATTTGTGTTTGTCTATAATGTTTATAATATTTAGATTTTGCTAGATTCTGTTATTTGTGGAATACGTTCTGCCATATTGTAAATTGTTAGTCATTATACAGGAACGGAGGGGCTTCTAAGTGGTAAGCACTTGTCCTTCAATCCTGATTTGCATTGTCAATGTCAAATGGCAAACAAAATATGTTTAATCTAATCTAACAGTGGGGGGGGTGGGGGGGGGGGGGGTGGGGGGGGGGGGGGGGGGCAGGTGTCCTAGGTAAAATAAACAGCAGGGGGGGGGGGGGGAGAGATGTCCCCGCTAATTTATTTTAATAGGAGGCAGTTGTTCATGGGGTGTCCTATCCCACTGCCCAGTATTCCAAATTTTTTATGGTACTTGGCCTTGACGGAAATAACATTTCAACAAGAAACAACGGGAAACCTATTTGCAGTAAAGCTGCAAATATAAACTTGATTTTAGGACCATTCCATCGACAGTTTAAAGCCGACTGCGATATCAGCGTTTCTTACTCTCGTCCTTTCACTACATCACCGCAGTATTTCACCCGAGTCGAGTTCTGACACCATGCAAGTTTGACCGACATGCTTTCAATTTTGTTATTGACAACAACATATTTATAATTTTGTGCTTACTGATCCGAATTTTTAAAATGACACACGCAATCGCGGAAAACGTTTTCTGAAAAACACGATTCTGCAATAGGTTTTAGTGAAATTTGATTATTTTTTTATTTTCAATTTCGATGGTGGCTCTTGTCGAAAAGGTGCTAATCACTGATTGTCCCAAATGAGATCAAAGACATGCCGTAGATTAATAACAGACAGAGAATCTTCTACAATCCTAAAATGCAATAAATCAAGTGTTTTTTTCACGTTTTATGAGAGAAATATGTCCAATTATATCATTGAATCATTTTTAGGTATATGTGGGTGAGAAATTTTCTATACAGACAAAATACAGGCTAAATAAAATATTTGCCATTATTTTCCGCAGAAGTATTTTTGTCTTTGCTTCTTGGGGAAATCCATGCTGCTAAATACAATGAAGGAGTGTTATTTGATGAGGTCAGAACCGTCAGGTGGTCGGGTCTGAAACCGCACCTCGCAGAAGATTTAGTGGGGGGTGTCGATTTTACAAGTAATGTAGGCAGCGTACACGGCATGGGCTGTCTGTCTTTAATCCAACAAAACAGGGTTAAGGCTTGGTTTTTTGAATACCCTTAATACTATCAAACATTATCCCTCATGAATTCTGATTCTGATAAAAGAGGATATGTTTATCTATTACATACGCATTTGGAGCCCGATAACAGCCAAGTTTATCAAAATTATGATGTTTAGCAGTCTGTAGAGGGGTTAGCAAATGATTAGCGGAATATTCTATCCATGCAACTTGTAATACCAGCCAAGACCTGCCAATGTCCAATTGTTCTTGAAAATCGCCAACAAGCAGTTGGCGAACTCCATGGAAAATGTGAATTTTATGCTTCTAAGGGGCATCTCTCCTTATCCAGTCCAAAATGGGTTAAGCTTCATTCTTTTAAATACCCTTACTACATACAAAACTGATCCTCTGTGAATTCTACACGCAGTAAAAGAAGTTTTGTTTAGCCTTTACATACCGATTGGGTGCTGTTGGTGTCTCAAAGCAGCCCATTTGATCAAACTTTTGATGTTCAGCAGCTGGTGGAGAGCTAACAAATTCTGACCGGAATATTTTGTCCATGCAACTTGTAATGGCACACTAAGACCTATGAATGACCATTTTCTCTTGAAATCTACAAGATGTTTTTAAAGAAATCCAGGGGAAAACATGAATTTTTAAGCCTTTGATGGGTATCGCTGTTTAACCAGCCCAAAACGGGTTAAGGCTTGGTTTTTTGAATACCCTTATTACTTACAAAAAGTATCCTCGGTAATTTCCACTTCCAAGAGAGGAGGTTATGTTTATTTCCCAGCTACAGGTTGGGTGCTTTGGGGGGCTGAAAATGGCCTATTTTATCAAAGTGTTGATATTTGAGAGTCTGTGGAGGGTTAACAAATGTTTATCAGAATATTTTGTCCTTGCAGTTTATAATGTTACACCAAGATCTGCAACGGACCAGTTTTTTTCTTGAAAATCTACTTGACATTTTTAGAGAAATCCACGTAAAACATGATTGTTTAAGCATTTGGGGGAATCACTCTTAAACCGCCCCAAAACGGGTTAACACTTGGTTTTTTTAATACCCTTATTACTTACAAAAATGGTCCTCGGTGAATTCCACTTCCAACAAAGGAGATTATGCCTATTTCTCAGGTACACACTGGGTGCTGAGTGCGTCTGAAAACAGCCCACTTCAACAAAATTACAAAGCTTGGCAGCCTGTGGAGGGTTAATAAACGCTCACCGGAATATTTTATCCATGCCACTTGTAATATCACACAAAGACCTGCGAGTAGTCAATTTTTCTTGAAACCCAACAAGATGTTTTTAGAGAAATCCACAGAAAATTCGAATTTTAAGATTTTAAGGGGTCTCTCTCTTTAGCCTGCCCCAAAATATCCTTACTACTTACAAAAATGTTTCCATATAGAGTGTGGGCTCGATAAGAGAAGGCACTTTTCTTTGTGGCGTACACATTGGGTGCCATTGGCGTCCAAAAACAGCCCATTTTATCACAATTTTGACATTCAGCAGCCCATGGAGGGTTATCAAATGCTCTCCTTAGTATTTTATCCATGCAACTTCTATTGTCACACCAAGACCTGGGAGTGATAAATTTTTCTTGAAAAACTACAAGTCTCGTTTATAGAAATCCACGGAAAACATGAATTTTTTAGCTTTATGGGGGTATTGCTGTTTAACCAGTCCAAAACGGGTTAATGCTTGGTTTTATGAACACCCTTATTACTGACAAAAATGATCCTCGGTGAATTCCACTTCCAACAAAGGAAGTTATGTTTATCTCTCATGTATAGTTTGAGTGCAGTGGGTGCCTGAAACCGACCCATTTCATCAAAATTTCAATGTTTGGCAGCCTGTGGAGGGTTACCATATGCATCGCCGAATATGTCGTGTGTATCAAAGGTCGTGTTACAGGCAGGTCTGGAAATGATGAATGTTTAAAAAAATCTACAAGACGTGTTTCGAGAAAGTGCTGATAAACCCCAATTTTGACAGTTTTTTGCCAATTCTGATGAAATAAGGGTTAAATCGAAAATTCTGCTTCGGTACATTTTTAGATTTTGTGCCCCTCTATGAGTGTTCAAAATTTTGTGAAAATCAGTTCGAAAATGGCTTCGGAATCGTTTGGGCAAAATGTGTGGAAAAAAAAAACAAGAGGCCCCAGGGGGCCTGAGGGCGCTCACCTGACATGGTAGCCTAAATATCAACCCAGAGAATTGATTTCAACAAGTTGCATCTGCTCCTCCTAAGAAAAGCTTATACCAAATATCCAAAAATTCTGACCAGTGGATCTAAAAAAAAGGATTTTCAAAGAATATTCCTCATATTGAACTAAGTTATAATTTGGGCTCTCACAGGGAGCCCATATATGAACCCAGGGACTTGGCTTTAACAAACTTGAATCTCACCCCCCTAAGGATGCAGCACACCAAATATCAAAACATTCTGACTGCTGGATCTGAAGAAAAAGATTTTTAAAGAAAATTCTTCATTTTGAACTAAGTTACAATTCGAGCTCCCACAGTGAGTCCAGATATGGACCTAGGGACATGGCTTGAACAAACTTGAATCTCACCCCCTAAGGATGCTGCATACCAAATATCAAAACATTCTGAAGAAGATTTTTAAAGAAAATTCCTCATTTTGAATTAAGTTATAATTCGGGCTACCACAGTGAGCCCAAATACGAACCCAGGGACTTGGCTTGAACAAACTTGAATCTCACCCCCCTAAGCATGGTGCATACCCAATATCAAAAGATTCTGCCTGCTGGATCTTGAGAAGAAAATTTTCAAAGAAATTTGCCTGAAATGCACTAAGTTCAAATTTGGGCTCCTATACTGAGCCCAAATATAAACCCAGGGGGCCGATTTGAACAAATTTAAATCAGATCTACCCCACAATGTTGCATACCAAATATTAAAAGATTCTGAGTGCTGGATCTGGAGAAGAAGATTTTTAAAGAAATTTGCCTGAAATGCACTAAGTTCGAATTCGGGCTTCTATAGTGAGCCCAAATATGAATCCAGGGGGCCGATTTGAACAAACTTGAATCAGATTCACCCCACAATGTTGCATACCAAATATCAAAAGATTATGCCTGCTGGATCTGGAGAAGAAGATTTTTGAAGAAATTTGCCTAAAATGCACTAAGTTCGAATTCAAGCTTCTATAGTGAGCCCAAATATGAATCTAGGGAGCCAATTTGAACAAACTTGAATCAGATCCACCCCACAATATTGCATACCAAATATCAAAATATTCTGCCTGCTGGATCTGGAGAAGAAGATTTTTTTTTTTTTAAGAAATTTGCCTGAAATGCACTAAGTTCGAAATCGGGCTCCTAGACTGAGCCCAAATATGAACCCAGGGGGCCGATTTGAACAAACTTGAATCAGATCCACCCTACAATGGTGCATACCAAATATCAAAAGATTCTGCCTGCTGGATCTGGAGAAGAAGATTTTTTAATTTTTTTACCATTGCCGACAGTGTTAAAAAGTGCTGACTCAGCACTTTTTCAAAGTCCTGAAAAAAGTACCTTGTGATCAAACCGATTTTTTTTAACCATTCTATTCTACTGGATAAAAGTAAGCTTTATACAAAATAAGAATTTTCTGTGCCATGTAGTTTTGGAGATGTGGCAGTTTTAAGGTTTTTCCTATTTTTAGCTCCTGAGGTTCCCACGGGGCAATGAAAAAAAAAATTTTTTGCATCAATCAACTACTTATGATCCATTATCATCTCATATCAAATTTGGTTCAAATCAACCTCACGGTTCTGAAAATAGAAATTTTAGACGCGGTCAAAATTTTTGCCCTTCCCATAACGAAGGCAAATAATGCCCGACAAACTTCTCTTGAACAAATCTGAGTCTACACCTGAAAAGGAAGCTGCACACCTAATATCAAGTCTTTGCTACTGCTGGTTCATGAGAAGAAGATTTTTAAGATTTAGGCACACTTTTTGGGCATGGCCTTACCAAGGGGCGAGGCAACTTGATTTGAACAAAATCAAATTGCGATGTCATAACAAACTATTATCTCAAATATCAATTAAATTGGTTCAGCGGTTTGGGAGGAGAAGACGCAAACACCATGTTCACGGACGACGGACGGTGAGTGATCACTATAGCTCTCCTGACTGAAAGTCAGGTGAGCTAAAAAAAAAAAAATAATAATAATCCATAGAAAAACAATAGTCTTTTCCAGAGGGAAAAGCCTAATAAAGAAAATGGAGTGAACCAAATATAATAAGCTCATGGAAATTGTTTTTAAATATTATACATTTATTGTCAAACTTTTTTATTGAGATTGTTTACAAAGCACTCAATGTTTGATGTCTGATGTCTATTATGACATTCTAGGGTAAACTGTAAGAAGGTAAGAAAGGCAAAATAAACTTTTCTCTATCAAAACTCAAAGGATGTTCAAGAAAATTTCTATATAAAATTTGAGTAAAGTACATCCAACCATTTCTGATTTCATTAAAGATATATGGTTGACCTTTCTGATGATTTACCTTTGACTTTGAAGTGTGACCCTGACATAATAGTCAATTTCAAATTACCTTTCAAAGGTTTCCAAAATCTAGACAAAAGCTTTGATTGGTTAAACTCTAAACTTTTTAAGATATCTTTAACCAAATCTGGTCATGGCTGCTGTGAAGCAGCCATGACTAAATTTGATGGAAAATCCATATGCATTTAACTCAAGAAATCATAAGTGAAAAATCCATTCAATTCAGAGGGGGAAAATTTGATTAAATATGCCCAAATTATCCTTTTTTTAATGGTAAGAGAAATTTTGTATCCACCGGGAACATGCAAGGAGTTATCATTAGTTCATCATAAATAAGCTATTAATTGAAAATAGGTTCGAATCCCACCTGCGGCAATCGCGTTGTGTCCTTGGGCAAGACACTTCACCCCCATTGCCCATGTGGGGGCACGGTGACGCTGTGTACTAAGGCGTATTGCACGTCGATGGTGCACCTGCCTTCAACCAATGCTAACCTTGCTTGTGTGGAGTTAGTGTGTTGGGGAGCTGACAGTTGCTCTCCATTGCTCGGTGGTTCTCTCCGGGTGCTCCGGCTTCCTCCACCCGTAAAACTGTCGAGGTCACGATTAGCCATTGTGCAGAAATATGTGACCATAAACACCAATAAATAAATAAATAAATAAATAATTGAAAATAGAATATGTTTCTATCTTTGGAATTCACTAAAAAAAAAAAAAAACCTTTCCACAAACCATTTCAGTGAAGGGTCGTGGGGTCATAAGCTGGGATTGAATGAGTTTTGAGAATAGTACTGGCTGGTTTTGGTAATTACATTGGGTAAAGAGTTGGTAGGTAGGGCGTTAGGATAGGCTTAGCCTGTTCGCCAAACCTCTTTCTCATAAAAGAAATAAAATATTATTAAAAAATAAAAAGAGTTGGTATACACTAAGGCTTTACAGTGCACATGATTAGTTAATTCTGTATAACCAGAAAGTGTGACTAACCCTGGGCAATGCACAGGGGGTTAGTCACACTTTCTGATTATACAAAATTGGTAACTGTCATATCATATACTACATGAAACTTCACATTCCCTTTGGCTTTTCAATGCACAGAGTTAGTCGCATCATAGAGATGCTCAAATTTATAACCAAAAAAAAGTGTGACTAACCCTGTGCATTGCACAGAGTTAGTTGATAAGCTAACATACACTGGCTAACCATAGGCATTGCACAGGACTAGTTGATGGCCTACCATATCACACTCTACAGGAAAATATACACTGACTAAGGCTGCAAAAATGAACAGAGTTAGTTGATTACAAGTTACTTAGGATGCAGGATTCCAGGGACTAATGGAAATAATTATACTGGATTGTGGAACTTATTTTAAAGTGAATTCCAAGAATGAAAACATATTCTATTTTCAATTAATAGCTTGTTCATATAAAAACTTGATGTTGGAGTTCTGTGTCTCAGTCAACAGATAAAAACATGAAAATTCAAAAAGTCATATTTTGAAGTGAAAACACAAAATAAGAAAACTACCAGCAAAAAAGAGAGCTTTCTGGAAGACCAATCAATAGTTTAATGAAAGGGAAATAACTGTTATCATTTCGTTTCAAAGAATTTTCAATGACGTCTGTAAGCAGTATAAAGAAAATTGTGTTAATCACCATATAATAATGATATAACTAAATCCTGTGCTGAGTGTCTTATATAACTCCATCATTTCAAAACAAAATGGCCACTGATCATGCAAACAATGTTAAACTAGAGGTACTGTGAGCAGGCTCACGAAGTGATACCTCCACGCCTCAGTTGTTGCGCTTACGAGGACACAACCATATGATGTAGCAATTGAAATGTATAAGTTAGATTATCTCCCCTTGGAAATGTCAGAACGGAATTATATTGCTTCATGCACATCTTCGTATGGAGTTCTTCCATTGTGTAAAGTTTCATGATAATTCTTCAAACGGTTTAGGAGGAGTTGCGCTTATAAGGATGGACAGACGGACAGGCAGACGGATGGATGGACAGGGCAATTCCTATATACCCCCTCCCCCCGTAAACTTTGTTTGCAGGGGGTATAATAATTTAGAGCTGGGGTTCAGTCCTTAAAAGAAAAATTGCAACAATGATTCTAGTTTGATTGCATTGGGCTAAAAACTCTATACAAATTTATCCAGACAAATTTTGTTTTACAAAAAAAGACAAAACTGATTTGTAGGTGTTAGGAGAGAGCCCAATTTGTTAAACGATTTTAACAATACCTGTCCTGATCACAAAAAACATATATTTAATAACCTTACATCATAGTGTGTTGAAATGATAGTCTGGACAAAAATAAACATCAATAACAAAGAACTGATAAAAGTTTGTTCAAAGGGAGATAACTGTAACCATTACCTCTCAATGTTTATAGCAAAAAATGATAAGGTCTGTTTTTGTTGTAGTTCTATAACACTTTCAAAAGCCATGGTCTTATCATGTCACACAGTGTGAGGTCTCAAGAAAGTTTGAGTACCCACAGAGAACTACCAAACAACAGCAAGTAACTTTCACTCTTCAACAAACTGAACCTGTATAGGCTAGATTCAATGTTTTATGCCTCAGCATGTTGTACCACGGCTCTTCCTCTTGTGTAATCAAATAAAGTGCCTTGCTAAAGGACATAATGCAGGTAATATGCTTCAGGATCAAATCTACAACCTCTTGATTAGAGGTCCAATGCACTAACCAATGATGCAACATATTCCTAGAATGCTTGTCAATTGAGAAAATAATTGGTGATTGAAGAAGTAATTCAACACTTATTGTTGACTCATTGATGGAGATTGGTTACAAAGCAATCAATGCTCTATTGATAAATCCCATCAGGGAATCGGTTGTTCAGTTTCGCATTGCTGTTTGCAAAGCAATATCTCCCGGTTGCCAACCAATATCTAAAAATGATTCGCATACTGCGATACAAAGTCTTTCTAAGATTTCTGCTGGTATGACGGTCAGACATTCTCTTTAATCGCAAAGATTGCTATCATAAAAACACCAACACAGGTACAACTATACGTGAAACATACACATGTCCCAGGTGAGACAGCAGGGTGGGATATTTCTATCCCACCCACCCCATGTGACATACTCATTTGCATATTTTATTAGGTCACCATAACTATTTCATCATCGTTTGCACAAAAAACGCTTCTTAAATTGTGTTTGTTTATTACCTATTTATCTGTTCCTTGTTGATATAGACTCAATATTTAATTATTATTCAAATATTAAACTTGATTTGTTTCAACCCCATGTTTCTCTGCAGATTTAATAATATCACTGCATGAATTTAACGATCGATCAATTATCACACAATGCCCTTTACATTAGAGTTTGACACGCGCAAATTCGTTAACCTCTCAAAGGACAGTGTTACAAATCAATCTTTTAGTATATACAGACATGTTAACCTCCAGAATAATTTTTCAGGGAACCTAAGGGTGATTTTCAGGGAAATGGGATAGATTTCAGAGAAAAGTTTGCGCGGGGACAAAACAGAAAAAAAAACTTGCAAATTTTCAGTTCATAGACCACTATGAACACCAGCTTATATCCAGATCTAGTTGTCAGCTATGCTGATGCATTTATGCTATGTTAAAACATCATAAAATAATAACATCCTCTTCTTCATAATCCCCCCCCCCCCCCCACACACACACACACACCAGAGTACACCACCTGTGGTTTGCTTTTATCAAAGTCTGCTCAGATAATAATTTCCAAAGTCTGGAAATGTTAACAAGAAAAGATATCCTATTGTTCAGTTACTTCAAGAAGATTTGTACTTGGAAAGTATTTTTATCAAAATCCTTCATTCGTGTGTGGACGTTTGTGCCCTAAACAAAACTGTTCTTTTAATCATTGAAGGATTTCATTTTTTTTTAATTCCATTCAAAATTTTCTGGGTACAGATGGCAATCAACAGTTAACAGTTCTGTTGTCAGCACAATGACAAAAATGTATTGTTAGAAAATATGTCCATTGTGTATAAATCTGCAGACATAATTTTTCGGCATCCCAAGCGACTTTAACCTATTTTTAAACTGTAAAATGGTTGAGGTCAAGGTGTTGTTTGCATTTTGATTGTGTTTGGAAAAGGGATGAGAATTACAGCCATTCTATTAATAAATAAATATATATTATTTAATTCCTTTTCATATATTTTATTTACCAAAAAACTGCATTTAAATGAAGGTGGACTTTTCAATTTTTTTAAAGTAAGTCACCTATTTTCACTTCGACGCTCGCATATTGATAACAAATCTCCGATTGCGAAGAAAAATACAGAAATAAACATGAACACAGCCGAAATATATATCTCCTTAATATATTCCTTAAATAAATTTAACTTAAATCTTTATTTTACTGCTTCGTGAGTTTTTACAAGAGTTTGAAATGCATGTGATTTTACTCCGAACATTTTACATAAGTTACAACAGGAAAGAAATATTCGGCTGTTGTTTTCTGGGATTTTTGGTCCAAAACTGATTCCTGTCTGGGAGCTCGGGAACTACACTGAAATTTCGGGATTTTCCCGGGCATTCCAGGAGAGTTAACATGTCTGGTATATACCTGTGGTATATACCTAACTTTTGTACGATCTTTCCAATGAAATTGTTCGTTTTTCGAAAGGACTACGACTTGATAAATTGGGTATGTCAGCACGTGAACCGCCAATTATCTATAATGATGTAATCCTCATGTGTGGGGAGAAAAATCATCCCCGATGAGTCTGAAGGTGGGAATGGGGAAATCTCACCCACGGGGCAAGATATTTGAAGCAGACCCTCGGCAAGCCTCGGGTCTGGTTCAAATATCTTGCCCCTCGGGTGAGATTTCACCATCCCACCTCCAGACTCATCGGGGATTATAATAATCCCACTGAGGCATATTGAACTTTCTAGGTCACCATTTTCCACTCACTGACTCTATCATTCCTTATATCAATGTCATTGTTTTTTCATACCGTAACCCCTCTAGAAACAATTTATACCATATACATACATTGTTGTTGCATTAATGTTGGATTTTCCTGAATGTGACCATCATCAGGAAAATCCATCATAAATACAACAATAGCGCATGTGTGTGGCAAAAACTGTGCTCAGAAACTAAACTTTGAAGTTTAAGTCACAAACGAGTGACAATGATTGATTCGTGGGAATAAGTAAAGTGAATCAAGGTAAGTAAACATACTGTCTTATTAATGTGTCAGTGATGAGAACTGCATTATAATGTTGTAGTCAATGTTAAGCCCACAAAATTTGCTACAGCAAACTGTTACAGAAGGGGAAATTGAACTTAGATCACCTGTGAAGAAGAAATGTGCACATATAGTATTGCAGATAAAAATAAAACAAAATGGATTGGATAACAATAAACTAAATATATTAACTAACCTTGGTCTAAAACTATGAATCACTTTATACCAATTGCTATTCAATGTTCCTGGAGGGGGAGAAACCCGCGGAACAAAATTTTGAAAACAAAAGATCCCCTGTCCATGATGACATTCTAAGGTAAATTCTATAGGATGGCCGACCAAAGTGACATTTTTACCATTAAACTGAAAAACAAAGTCAAAATTCACATTCAAACAATTTAGTGACAAAAACATGTACAAAAAAAGCTCGATTGATAAAATATTTCAATGGTTGGAGTTTTATCTGCAATACACAGTGAACCATGAAATTCAAGGTATAGAGACTTATATTTGTAAAAGATTTGACAACAGTACCAAGTTAACCCTTTAACCAATGTAATGGCCAAAACCGGCCAGTGCTATTCTTAAAATCGCCAATTAATTTTCATTATGTTTTCATTTTTTGTATCAAAAACATAGGTTATGACACCTCATTGGAACGAGCTCATTGAGCTCATTCCAATGAGGGGTCATAGCCTATGTTTTTGAGACAAAAAAAGAAAAAAATTTTCGTTGCAAGTGTTGTCTGCTTTTCATGTTAGGTAAGGGTTAAACCATTAATCTATGTTGTTTGACCTCAGTACAAACTCAATTATCACACAGATATAAAATACATGTTATGTACATCCAAATATCTTATTCTTAATATCTACATCAATACTGATGAATTTACATTACGCCACGCTTTAAAAATAATGTAAGTTATAAGAATCAAATCACGCAAGGAAAACAATGGGAATTAACATTGATTCTCCCAAAATGTTCATTTGATTATTGTCATAGATTCTGTAAATGTACTCAAAGACCTGATAAATTGTAATTATTTCTTGATCACTCATAATACAGTAAACTTAGCAGTTGTGCCTAATGAAGTCTTACCTGTTTATAAACCAGCCAAGACTTCACTAGAAACCATTACCAGTGTACTGTAACTTCCATCAGCAAGATCAATAATAGAGACTTGTGTTTTATTTTTAATAAATATGCGCTGGTTGCAAACAAAAGAGTATATATGTACTTTTAAATTGCAAGTTATCTTTAAGAACCCGAAACTGATTCTCCCGGGGTGGGGTGGCATTGTGGTAACCGGTTCTTGTCAGTTCACCTAAGTTAGCAATGTCGAGCCAAGTTAGTCCTCAGATGGGTGACTGACTGAGTGATTGATTCGGACTCCAGCGCTGTGTCCTTGAGCGGCACTTAACCCCGATTGTCCACATGGGGGCACAATGACTCCGTGAACTAAGGCGTACTGCACGTCGATGGTGCGCATGTCTTCAACCAATCTAACCCTGCCTGTGCTGCAGTACGGAGTTACGATGTTATGATGTTGGGGAGATGGCAGCTGCTTGTCGGTGGTTCTCTCCAGGTACTCCATCTTCCTCCACCCGTAAATCTGTCACGGACATGATAAGACCTTGGCTGTTAAAGTGTCATTAAACCCCAATAAATAAACAAACTGATTCTCCCAGCAGGAGTTGTCTGAATCAAAACTGATTTGGGAAAAATTTTAAGCTCTGCTGTCCGAGCTTCCAAACAAACAGTAGAGCACATATTTATATAGACAAGAGGCCCCCAGGGGGCCTGAGGGCACTCACCTGACATGGTAGCATAAATATCAATCCAGAGAATTGATTTCAACAAGTTGCATCTGCCCCTCCTAAGAAAAGCTTATACCAAATATCCAAAGATTCTGACCAGTGGATCTAAAAAAAAAGATTAAAGAATAATCCTCATATTGAACTAAGTAATAACTCAGGCTCCTACAGACAGCCCAAATATGAACCAAGGGACTTGGCTTGAACAAACTTGAATCTCACCCCCCTAAGGATGCTTCATACCAAATATCAAAACATTCCGACTGCTGGACCTGAAGATGAAGATTTTTAAAGAAACTTCCTCATATTGAACTAAGTTATAATTTGGGCTCCCACAGGGACTTGGCTTCAACAAACTTGAATCCCCCCTCCCCCCCTAAGGATGCTACATACCACATATTAAAACATTCCGACTGCTGGATCTGAAGAAGATTTTTAAAGAAAAATTCCTCATATTGAACAAAGTTATAATTCGCCCAAATATGAACCTAGGGACTTGGCTTCAACAAACTTGAATCTCACCCCCCTAAGGATGCTTCATACCAAATATCAAAACATTCCGACAGCTGAATCTGAAGAAGATTTTTAAAGAATAGTCCTCACTAATTTAAACATTTAGGCTCACACAGAGAGCCCAAATATGGAGCCAGGGATTTGATTTCGATAAACGTTTGAAACAATCTTTCAAAGATGTTATATGTGAAATTTGAAAGCTTTTGGAGCAGTGGTTTGAGAGAAAAGTAGTCTTAAATATTTTTCCCATTACCCACAGTGTTAAAAAATGCTGACTCAGCACTTTTTCAAAGTCCCAAAAAAGTACGCCATGATAAAACTGATAGCAATTTTTTTTACCATTCCATTCAGTTGGTCCTAAGGAAGATTCACACCAAATAAGAATTCTCAGTGCCATGTAGTTTTGGAGATATAGGCGTTTTAATTTTTTTCTATTTTTAGCTCCTGCAGTTCCCATGGGGAGACAGGAAAAATCTTTTTGGCATAAATTAAGTACTTATGACCCAATAAGCCCTCATATCAAATTTGGTACAAATCTGCCTCTTGGTTTGGAAAATAGAAATTTTGGGCAGGGCAAAAATTCTTGCCCCTCTCATAACGAAGGCAAATATAGCTCCTTGAACTTCCCTTCAACAAAACTGAGTCTACACCTCAAAAGGAGGCTGCCCACCAAGTCTCTGTTACTGCTGGTTCATGAGAAGATTTTTAAGATTTAAAAACACTTTTTGGGCGTGGCCCTACCGAGGGGCAAGGCAACTTGATTTGAACAAAATCAAAATGTGATGTCATAACAAACTATTATCTCAAATATCAATTGGTTCAGCAGTTTGGGAGGAGAAAATGCAAACACCATGGTCATGGACGACGGACGGTGAGTGATCACTGTAGCTCCCCTGACTGAAAGTCATGCGAGCTAATAAATAGATGACTGATAAGCTTAAATACTTTATACAGACCCATCACCTGTCTCTGAGGTCTACTTTCTCTACCGGTCAAGTACAACTTGATCTTGAGGTCTGCATCTCAGTTGACAGAACTAGAGAAAAAAAAACAAACAAGGACTTTGTAACAAAAACACAGAACAAGAAACCTTCCATCATCTAAGAAATATTTCAGAAAAATGATATGCAATCAACAGGTGATGCAAAGGGAGATAACTGTAACCATTTCTTCTTAATGAATTTTCATTGAAGCTTGAGAGCAGTATAAAAGACAGAATAGGCCAAACAAAGTGGATCTTCAGTTTCTCAGGCCATTTTTTGTAAACTTGCATGCAGGTGGGCGGTTTTTTATTTTATTTTTGTAACTATTTCTTTGCCATCAAAAGTTCATGTTCTTAGTTTGTTTTAGGCCTCATAAGCTACAAAATAGCATGGGGGCTGGTTTATTTCATTCCTTAAGCACAAGAAGGAGTTGCAGTGCTAAAGCATTGTAAAGCCTTCTTGCACTCAAGGGACAAATTTATTAATTTTATTAATGTGGGTAAAATACTGGACATAAACATTAACATGCATTGTTTATAAAAAGAGAGCATGTGGCAGCAACATGACCATGCAGGAGGCCCGAGAAAAAGATTTTTCACTTTTTTAGGCTTTAACAGAGATAAATGAAATCATCATAAAGTAATGATATAATTAAATCCTGTCTTGAGTGTTTTTATACATTAAAACATTTCCACTGAATGTGGTCACTGATCAGAGAGTGCAAGAATACTATTTCTGAAGAGAGCTAACTAAAACCCTGTGAGTTAGGAAACTAAAATAAAATTTCTAGAATAGAACTCAAGTAATTTGGAGACAAGCTTCAGCTCCTAAAATGTAAACAGAAATCCCAAATTATTTTAATGATTCTAGTTTGGTTACTATTCACGAAAATTCTTTACACTTTGGTTCAGTCAAAGATTTGTTTATCCCTTTACATAACACAAAAAGCAGACAACACTTGCAAATATAATTCTTGAATAACTAATTCTTTTGACTTTTTGCGCCAAAACCATAGCTTATGTCCCCTCATTGGAACGAGCTCATTCCAATGAGAGGTCATAAGCTATGGTCTTGAGACAAAAAATGAAAAAAATAATGAAAATTAGATGGTGATTTTTGTGAAAAGCGCTGGCCATTTTTGGCCGTTATGCTTGTAAAAGGGTTAACATAAACAGAAAAAAGGGAATTGTAAAGGAGTGGAGGGAGTCCAACTTGTTAAAAAAATTGTAACAAGGTCTCTTCTGATGCCCAAAACATGTATTTGATGATCGTGTTCTGAGGTTTGTTCAAGTGATAGTCTGGCGAAAAATAAACAGCAACAATAAATAGAGAGTAATCAATTTGTTTTGAGCGTTACGGTAAATAATTCATCGAGAGACGGGATGTGAGTAAATCACGAGGGCGTAGCCCAAGTGATTTACGAAACATCCCCTCTCGAGAAGAATTATTTACCGTAATGCTCAAAACAAATTGATTACTCTGTTTATTACATGACATTTGGAATAAAGAGGTCTTTTACTATAATAATTCAACCCAAACTATTATCAGATATAATCCTATTTAGTGTAAACACGGAAACATTTCTAAAATTAACAGGAAGGAAATACGAATGTCCTGTCTTGAGGCGAATTATATACTGTAACTTGCCGTAAGAATGGGTCACTCTCTTCAGTAAATGACATTTCAGACCAAAATGCCTTTCATTAAAAATAATTCAACACAAAATATTCGCAAATGCAACTCTGAAATACTTCTGAAATTAGCGCGTATGAATACATCACTTTCTGTGTCAAATTTTCGATTGGAAATGGCCCAGTTTTATTTTTGTGACTTTCGTTCGATATTTTACTATATTATGTGGTGTTCCAGTCGCATTCGGGGAATGGCATTCAGCCATAAGATAAAACATTTCTATTTGGATCTTGTCAACTGTGCTAACGAACCTGTTCATAGAGGAAAGAAAGGATTTTTAAAAATATTCAGAAGGAAAATTCATTTTAATTAACTGATGTGGAACTGGGAAACAAAACATCAACAAATCCGGTGGGGGCGTGGCTTATATACGTCAGTCGATCCAAAATTACTATTGAAGTGACATAATTCAATCGTGACATTACCACTTTTTAATCAACATTAAATTCAGTGCAAAACGAATTGAGGAATGTAATAAAGTTCTGATAATGGTCTGGTTCCCTAACTTTCACTCCTCAAATATGAAAAGTAATCAAGCTTGTTTCTGTTTGTTGAGGATCACTTTAAGTAGCCAGGGTCATATCATTTCACTCTGTTTTAAGGCTGAAGAAAGCAAGAGAACCACATGAGAACCACAAATGGAAGAAAATCAATAGCTATCATCGAGAGGTCACCCCAAACAAGCACATCAAGTTTCAAAGCAAACCGCTCATAAATGTGCCCTACAGAGTGTCCCGAAGGGAAATACTGATGCATAACTAAACAAGTTCAAAGGTCAGTACCAACAACACAACTTTTTGAAGGAAATGGAAAAAAATTGATAGGTCCCATCTGGAGGTCACCCCAAACAAGCATACAAGTTTCCAAGCAACTCAAACATAAATTAACAGTGAACAATTTAAAATACAGTACAGCCTATAACAAAGTATACCATTAGGCGATATTCTTTTGTTAAGGACGCCATATTAGTGACTTATTCAGGCAATATTCCTATAGCATTACTGCGACATTTTCAATGTATTGTGGCGAATACCGCAAGACAAACGTGTGCATGACGCGAGATTTCCATAACTATCATTCATAATTTTTTGGACGAAAAGAAGAGTAGCAAATACTTATAATAATATGAGAACGACTTGAGCCATGCAAAGCTTTTTATGTTAAACAAACTGATGTAGTCGATGCATTCATTGATGTCCGTGTAATTAAAGCTTGGATTTCCTTTGGCCTACCCAGCTTCATGAGAGTCCATCGAGAGTATCTTTACATAATTGCAATTTAAACTGTTATAAATATGAAGCTCTCAATCTCTAAAATCAAAGGGAGAGGGGAGGGGTGGGGCAAGTCATCCTTTTCACGTTTCGATAACGACGATATTGACCACGAATTGGGGTGATGTACATGTAAAATGAAATAGAAATATTTGTGAAAGCAACAAAATGGCCAACTTAAATGTTAAGATGAGCCAATTAAAATTTGTTTTAAAAAAGGAAACGAGCCCCGCTACTAAACTGCATCTGATCAGACTATGTGATGTGTGTGTGTGTGTGTGTGTGTGTGTGTGTGTGTGTGTGTGTGTGTGTGTGTGTGTGTGTGTGTGTGTGTGTGGAGGGGGGTTACAACACAGACAGGTACATATGGGACATGCTGTTGATAGCAAGTATATATGGTTTTTTGATTTTGTCATCTTAGCATGTTCGACCGGCCAAATCACAACCAACCGACGCGTTATTGTTATAAAAATATTGCAATAGTCAGATACAAATGTGACACAAATATTGGCCAAATAGCAAGTTATTAGCACGTCCAGGTTTCCACTTTATTGTAGACTGTACTGGAAGAAGAAATCAAGGTATGAAGTTTGGCAGCTGTATCTTTTATCAATATGGAGTTACATGAAACAGAAGATAGCATTTTTAATGAAATATGTCGAAAATAGGCTAAACTTTGAAATGACTTAAAAATGTCAAAATGGCACAAAATAAAAAAAAAAAACAAAAAAAAAAAAACAGCTTATTTTTTATCTCTACAACATACTAAAATTTCAGAAAAACGTGATATATTTTCAATTTGACCATATGACCCTCTATGACTTCATCTCAGTGTTTGGGTATAAGCGTTGAGAATTTCCAAGGATGGCACCACATTTTTTTAAATAGAGTTGTTTATATTCCTAAAATTTGAAGGAATAAGCACTTAGCTTACTGCTGAATCCTCTTTCAATGTTGAAGATATTTTTGTTCTCAATGCTAATCAACTATTATCTGTCTTTTTTGGAAATGAAATATTGTTTAAAGTAAAATTTGAAGGGCTAATGCTAAAAATAAGATTGAAAATATTTTGGGTACGGAAAAACAAGTAAAACTGACATCACTGGCATCAGGTGTGTCAAATTGAAATGAAAAAAATAGGGTTAAGAACTTAATATGATGCCACATCGTTGTGGTAAGTTTTATATGGTTGTCCTTTCATTAACTCTTAACCTGTTGAGTATTTTTAAAATATTTATAGATAAATTTAGTCGTGGCTGCTTCACAGCAGCCATGACTCAATTTGTTGAAAAATTCAAGTAAAGAAATCAATGGTAAAAAAATCCTTTCAATTTACAAGGTTAAAATTTTGTTAAATATTGCCCAAATTATACTAAAACAGGGTTCTTACAGTCAAAGACCCAAAAAATTCAAGGACTTTTCAAGGACATGTCAGCATTTTCCAAGGATGTTTTTTTAAAATGTACATTTGGAATATAACCATTTTTAGAAGCCTTACCTACTTTAACCCTTTACTTAACATGAAAAGCAGACGACTCATACAAAAACATTCTTAAATAACTCATTTTTTTCTCAAAAACATACGTTATGACCCCTCATTGGAATGAGCTCGATGAGCTTGTTCCAATGAGGGGTCGTAACCTATGTTATTGAGACAAAATTGAAATTGAAAAAAATAACTGAAATTAATTGGCCATTTCTGAGAATAGCACTGGCCGGTTTTGGCCGTTACATTGGGTAAAGGGTTAAAAATGTCTTCTACCTCCTCATCCTTCTAAATTCCAGAAAAACGGTAATTCCAAAATGCACTGTAAAGGAATTATGGTACTTACAGAATGACACCCAAATAAATAATGCCTGAACTTTAATTCCTCATTTATCGATTATCCATTATTTATGTTCATTTTTTTGTTTTTTAACAAAAAACAGTGCAAAAGAGATGTTTCAATTGCCTACTATTACACAGGTAAAAATGAAATAGGGCAAAATTCAAGGACTTTCAAGGAGTCTGATGGATTTTCAAGCACTTTTCAAGTACATTTTCTGAATTTTCAAAATTCAAGGAGTAAGATTGAAATTCAAGGACTTTTCAAGGATGTGCACACCCTGTTAAATCAGTGGCCAAGATTTTATGCTCTGGGCAGGAATATCTGCCACCAGCAAGCAAGGAGTTAATGGGGCAGAACTGGACTCAAGAACAAAACCAGAGACTCAAGCGAGCCTAAAACACTCACCTAGCTCAAGTTGTCAAAAGAGATGAGGGTATCAGTAAGTGATCAGCAGCAAGAGTAATTTTTTTTGATTTGCTATGACACAACTAAGGCTGTCACGTATGATCGAAAAATCGATCAACCGTCGATTGAGGTCATAATCAACGATTTATTTCAATGATCGATTATTTGACTGGACATGTGCTGTCATACTACCTTTTTGTTAAAGAAAGGGGAAATATTGATTCACATGCTATTGTTTCACATAAAGGACCTATTTCGACAACAAATGTGTGTGTGAACAGGGTTAAAACATAAAACCAATATAAAGCTTCAAGTCGCGGTACCACACGAGTTAAAGTTAGCCGAAACCCAGTCATCATCGTATGCATGATCACTCAGCTGAATCTGACCCTAGCTTTCAAAGTGTTCAAGTGTCAAACACCAATAAATAAATGAGTAAATAAATAAAATAAATCCCTGGAAAGATTGAGCTTCCAAGGGAAAGCATTTTCACACTGAACAGGGGCTGAATCATTATCATTCATGGGCCGAACTTTCCAGTTCCAGCATCACTGGCCCACTGCCATTAGCGGTGATAACAATTTAACAAAAATAACAAAACACTCAATGATGCCTTACTATCAATGGCTACATTGTATTCCTTGCCAATAAGACATCGTCAAGTGTTGAGTTGTTTTTGTTTTTATCAATTTGATACTTGTTAATCCATTTTAACATACGGAAAGTAAAGAGGGAAAAACTTTGAAATGCCATGTTATTTTTAAAGTATGATGATTTATTTTGTTCTCCGACATATCACAACCGGAAGTTTCATTTCCACGTGGAAAGCTTTGTTGACTTAACATTCCCTAAGGCTAAATTCATAATCATTACACATTGAGCGTGGATGGGGCCATTAGTGAGTTTAGTATGCATTTTTCTATGATTTGAAATTTGAATCTATGCGATGTAGATTCTGTTTTTGTCAAATTTTTCAAGGTTTGGTGCTTCGTTTACTTCATTTACGATTAGGATATTTTAATTTTTAACCCCTCCCAAGTTATATCATAGACGAAGTCCTAGGAAACAAGACAGAAATATTAACCATAAATAATCGAATAACCGTCGATTTTTATGACAAAATAATCGATTATGAAAATTCATAATCGTGACAGCCTTAGACACAACCAAATGTAACTTTTTTGGCCATTCATTTCTGCTGGTCCTAGGAAAGCTTCCTAGCAAGCACTGTTCTGTTAAGTATTAAAAAACAACAACCAAATGAAATTTTTGTTTTGTTTTCAACTAATGTGGTTCTTTCTAGTGCAGCCCTCCCCTCCCCCCCCAAGACCAAAAAAAAAACAAATAAAAACAAGCAACTTGATTTGAACAAACTTGAATTTGACACCCCTAGAAATGTTACATACCAAACATGAAAGGATTCTCACTGGTCGACCTAAAGAAGAAGAATTTAAATATTGCACTAAATTACACTTCGGCTTCAATAAAAAGCCCAAATATTATGGCCTGTACCTACATTACTGCACTTTATTCAGATAACAAGATCTATATACTTGAATTACCCATTGCAATTCAAACCTCAGACCATGTTACCATCAATTCATCACAATAACTTATATTGTTCAAGTACCAATTCTCAGAAAGTGAAGTTTGATAAGTTTGAAGTCTTATGGAATACTACAGGTTATAATTCAGGATGTATTGTTCACATTGTATTACAGTGGAGCCCTGTTAATTAAATAGCCACTTTGCCAATGAAAAGTAATCAATTAACAAGAGTATTCAAGTAACAGGGATTGTGTCACTTTGCTGTATTCTAGAGACAAACTTGGCATTTATTCTATTACATCCTGTTTGACAGAGCTCCATGAGCTCTGTCAAATAAGATATAATAGATTAATCGTCCGTATTGGATGTACTGAGGCCAAATAGGTCTTTTAACAAAGGAAAATTGGGGAGAGTCAGGGTAATTTCTTGACAGGTTACAAGATTTTTAATTCAATTAACAGGAGTTTACTCTATAATGTATATTCAATTAACAGGTCAAATTTGTACTGGAGGTATGGTAATGGTTTTGTGTTGGAAAATTATACTCAGTTAACAGGGTTATTCAGTTAAGAGATAACCAATTAAGTGGGCTCCACTGTATTTGGCCTAATTCAGGGTGTATTGTTCACTCTGTATTATTTAGCCTATTGCTCAACAAACAGATTTTAACCCCTTACAAACAACACATTATATCAAATATTGTTATTTTATTTTTTTCAACCAAGTATTACAAATAAAACTAGAACTATCACTGAAGGTGATTAATACCCCCGCTTTGGGTTTTTAGAGGAATGCACTTCTGATCATGTAGGCGAAGGCCATAAGGAAATTGATTGATAAATGTAGGAGGAGTTGCGCACACAAGAATTTCATCTAGAAACCCATATTAAATCAAAGTTCAAGAGAGATAACCTGGTTAAAATTGTCACAGATCAAAAATTTTGGAATATGCGCATGTTCACTTAGTAGTGATGATGTTTGAAAGGTTTCTTCAAAATCGGTTCTTTAATATAGGAGGAGTTGTACACACAAGAATTTGTTTGGACGGAAAGACATACAGATGGACGTACGGATGGACTTATGGAAGTACGGACGTACAGGGCGATTCCTATATAGCCCCCACTTCTTCGAAGGGGGGGTAAAAATACACAAAACCATATCATGTAACCCCTCAATGGAACGAGCTTGCTCCAATGAGAGGTCACATTATATAGTTTTGTTGAAGTTTGGTGGATGCAGATGAATTGTTAGGCAGGAGATAATCGCTAACAAGATGGAACCGTGGCAAGCTGTCTACTCGCAGAAAGTCAAAATGGCAGGTGCCATACTGGGCAAGAGCACGACAGCTCACCTCAAAATTAAAAGACTGCAAGTATATCAGAATACTGCACCCCACTGCTTCGGTGATATTCCAAGTCTTAACACTGCATTATTCTTGAATGAATGATATGATCTAATATCATTTATAAAGCTTTTACACTAGTGATATACTGAAGCCTGGTGGAGTTCTTACCCAAACTTGGATGATGTGACTGTTAACCCCAGCACTCTGATGGTGCATCAGAATTTCCTTCAATCATTCCATTTTTCTCTTGTTTAACTATGTATTTAACCAGTTATACTCTGTTTGACAGAGCTCACTGAGCTCTGTCAAACAAGGTATATTTGGTTAAATATCAAACTGCGTTCTGGGAAATGTTTGCTTCTGAAAGATCTGTCATTTTGACGTCAGAAAGCAGAGGGTTAATTCATTTTTATGCCTAATATCCAAAACCTGATGTCAAAATACCAAATTTCAAGTTACAACTTTTTTCCATAATGAATCAACATGTAGGAATTGAACTGATTCAATATGATGTTTGACAGACCTGTTTGTGTTAGATTCCTAGTTGCATTATGGTATCGCGGAACTAAATATTGAAATTAGAGTGAACCGCCTTAAAATGTTGCACTCGGAAATGACGCAATCTCTAAAAATAAACAGCCTTGGGAAAATCCGTTGTTTCAATAAAAGTTTGAAACATTCTATTGACATCTTGCATTATTGTTGAATATTCCTGATAGAAAAGAGGGTGATTTGATGACTTTTGGACCTAAAAAATACAATTTACTTTTTGTGTGTTTTTGTAGGGAATTCCCTGAAAAATATGTGCACGTGACCGGTACTTCCCTTTGTGTCAGTTTTTCTCTCTTATTTGTTGCATGACCCCCTGTTTTCAGATCAGAAAAAGTTGTCTGAAGGGCTATACTTGACAGAGATATTTGAATGCCAAAATTAAAGTGATGCGATCATATTTTTTTCCACCTGAACGTTATAATGGTCGCCTATGGGAAAATATTTAGTTCTGTGAGACCTATAGGAAATATGTTTTTTGGCTTCCAGACTAGATTCAGTTATTATTTTGGGGGATTATTTCACATTTAAATATTTATTTGTGGACCATACACCTTACCAAACCATTTTATTGTTTTGAGAAGTTACATTTTTGTCGCAGTCAGCAATTAAAGCTATATATTTCCAAAACTAAGGCTGTTCATGCAAGAAAATTCACATCTTGAGCAAGTGTATTCCCCAGGAGCACACTATAACCTCTGGCAGCTGCTAACAAACAGCATATCTTACCCTATTAACATATTTATTTAAACATGGTTTCTCCTCATATTTCTAGGGGCAGGGAGGATTCCAAATCTTCCAACCCCCTCCCAAATCACCATTCAAACACAGACAGAAAACCTACACTGCCCTTCTATTCACTATTATTTAGAAGTTTTTCTCTTCTATATTATGCTCTTCAAAATGTTGGAAAACAATTCCTTCATTGAAAGAGTATCCTGGAACACAAATTTGAGGAAGGGGTGGGGCTACGGTGGAAAATAACATAATAAAATTACAAATGTGAGTGAATGGCATTTGTGCATAGCTACCAATATAGTTGTCTAGTACTAGTGCTGTCATGATTCCCCTGATACAGCATAAATTTACAGTGACAGTTGTGAAATATTGCTCTTTCCCTGAACCAAGTCCTCTCTCCCACACATATTTAACCCTTCTGCTGATGATAAACATTTGGAAGACTGAACAGCATGTTTTTAGAGACTGAAGTTAGTATCATACACTTTCAGTTTTTTAAGATTTACTTTGGGGCTTCAGCACTCATGGTCCACTGAGTTATTTTTCAATTTAACAACCTTGCCCCGGCTCTTCCACTATATTTTTCATTGTATGTCATTCAGTACTCTCATGTAGACCTCCTACATGTGTGACTGCAAACCTATCTGTCTGTCTGTCTGTGTGTCTGTCTCTTCATCAGACATGGTGTTTCTTTGCTTTTCACTTGCCTGGATCTACATTTTCAATAATTGGCAGCTGACTAACTTTCATCCCCCCCCCCCCCACACACACACACACAAGTATATTAAACATCAAATACCACTATATTCTTGAAGCAAATGTCTGATTCATCCTCTTTGGAAACATGTTTTCAACAATTTCAATATATTTGCCAGAATGGGTGTCTGTGGGGATTAAAACAAAGGTTATGAAAGTGCACTTATGGGAACTTGCAGCATAAGCATAGCACTATAGAATCAATATTTGATGGTTTTAGGCATCTTACCAGTATTATGAGATATCACAGTAGCAGGTACTGGTCATTCTTTTGGAAAAAACACTGTTTTATGTTTTGTCAGTGGCATACCAATGACTCTATGTGCCTTTACTGAGAAAACTGAGGCTTTTCCTTTACAAAAATTGCAAAATATTCATCAATACAATGTGAAATGTCTTCAGAAGCCAGACTGTGATTTAAAAATTATTACAGATGGGAAAGTTCATATCACAGTAGGTTTGTTTTGGGTCAATATCAATTAAATTATGAATTATATCACATATTTTGATGAAAAGGGGCATACCGGGGGTCCTATTCAGGGCAAAATTTTACTACATCAGATGGTGGAATAAAATTTGACATCAGTTGTTAGGATAAACTGGTAGAGTCTTCTCATATTGGTGAAATATATAGCTGCATCCCCAGTTTTGGAAACAAAATTGACATCCATATTGTTCCATGGGAGTTGGGACACTGTTTTGCTTGCAGTATGGTTAAATGAGACAGGTTTTTTCTAAAAATGTTTTGTGCTGATGCAGATGTTAGTTTTATTTTGGGATCAGGGTAGTTTTTTAAAGAAAGCTGTAAATTCTCATCCTTCTCAGTTAATTTATAAAGTAACAGGATAGAAAAATCTTTTGGAGGCAATACCAGTTTTCAAGCCCACTTGACAAAGTTTGGACACTTTTCCTTAAAAGAGCAAATTTTCCATGTTTTTGACTCAGCCAAAGCCAAAAGTTGGATTCTAATGCAGAAATGACTCTTTTGTCTCATGGAAGTGGTAAAATGTCTCTTTGGTGGGGTTGGGGATGATTATAGGTATCGCGGAACTAAATATTGAAATTAGAGTGAACCGCCTTAAAATGTTGCACTCGGAAATGACGCAATCTCTAAAAATAAACAGCCTTGGGAAAATCCGTTGTTTCAATAAAAGTTTGAAACATTCTATTGACATCTTGCATTATTGTTGAATATTCCTGATAGAAAAGAGGGTGATTTGATGACTTTTGGACCTAAAAAATACAATTTACTTTTTGTGTGTTTTTGTAGGGAATTCCCTGAAAAATATGTGCACGTGACCGGTACTTCCCTTTGTGTCAGTTTTTCTCTCTTATTTGTTGCATGACCCCCTGTTTTCAGATCAGAAAAAGTTGTCTGAAGGGCTATACTTGACAGAGATATTTGAATGCCAAAATTAAAGTGATGCGATCATATTTTTTTCCACCTGAACGTTATAATGGTCGCCTATGGGAAAATATTTAGTTCTGTGAGACCTATATGGGGAAAAGTTGTAAGTTGAAATTTTGACATCAGTATGCAGGAGGTTAACCCTTTAGATAACTAGAAGGGGAATCAGTACCCTGTGGCTTACCAGCAGGTGGCCAATGTAAAGGGGTGGCTGGAGTAAAAAAAAAAAGTCCAAAACCTGCACACAAAAGTTCAAAATTAAAGTAAATAATGAGCTAAAGGGTTAAATAATATAATAATAGCCCCAAGATGCATCCTAACATAAAATAGGAACCATGGCAATATGCTACAAGGTAAGTCTCCACTTTGAAGAAAAGAAAGACAAACCTCAAAACCTGCACATAAAGGTAAAAAAAAAGTATCACATTTGTTTCGATGGGTTAAAATTGAGAAAAATATCCTGATAATGTCACAGTAACCACCATGGCAATATGCCAGTAAGGTGAAACTCCACCTGAAAAATATCCACTTGGAAGAAAAGAAAGAAAAACCTCGAAACCTGCACATAAGAGTCAAAAAAGTATAACAATTGCTTCAAAGGGTTAAAATTTAGAAAAATACCCTGAAAATGTTACATTAACCACAATGGCAATATGCCAGTAAGGTAAAACTCCACTTGAAAAAATATCAAAACTTGCACACAAAAGTCAAAAACCTGCACACAAAAGTCCAAAATTAATGTAAATAAGCAGCTAAAGGGTTAAATAATATAATAATAGGCCCAAGAAGCATCCTAACATAAAATAGGAACCATGGCAATATGCTACAAGGTAAGTCTCCACTAGGAAGAAAAGAAAGACAAACCTCAAAACCTGCACATAAAAGTAAAAAAAAGTATCACATTTGTTTCAAAGGGTTAAAATTGAGAAAAATACCCTGCAAATGTCACAGTAACCACCATGGCAATATGCCAGTAAGGTAAAATTCCACTCGAAGACAAAATTTCAAAACCTGTACACAAAAAAGTAAAAAACCTGCACAGAAAAGTCAAAAACCTGAACATAAAAGTCCAAAATTCAAGTAACTAAGCATGGAAAGGGTTGAATAAAATATTACTATCCCTGAAAAGCATGCTGACATAAAAAAAAAAAAAAGGAAAATAAAAACAAGGGGCCTGAGGGCGCTCACCTGACATGGTAGCCTAAATTTATATCAACCCAGAGAATTGATTTCAACAAGTTGCATCTGCTCCTCCTTAGAAAAGCTTATACCAAATATCCAAAGATTCTGACCAGTGGATCTAAAAAAAAAAGATTTTTAAAGAATATTCCTCATATTGAACTAAGTTATAATTCAGGCTCCCACAGGGAGCCCATATATGAACCCAGGGACTTGGCTTCAACAAACTTGAATTTCACCCCCCTAAGGATGCTGCACACCAAATATCAAAACATTCCGACTGATGGATCTGAAGAAGAAGATTTTTAAAGAAAAGTCCTCATTTTGAACTAAGTTACAATTCGAGCTCCCACAGTGAGTCCAAATATGGACCTAGGGACATGGCTGAAGAAGAAGATTTTTAAAGAAAAGTCCTCATTTTGAACTAAGTTACAATTCGAGCTCCCTAAGGATGCTGCATACCAAATATCAAAACATTCCGACTGATGGATCTGAAGAAGATTTTTAAAGAAAATTCCTCATTTTGAACTAAGTTATCATTCAGGCTCCCACAGTGAGTCCAAATATGGACCTAGGGACATGGCTTGAACAAACTTGAATCTCACCCCCTAAGGATGCTGCATACCAAATATCAAAACATTCCGACTGCTGGATCTGAAGAAGATTTTTAAAGAAAATTCCTCATTTTGAACTAAGTTATAATTCGGGCTACCACAGTGAGCCCAAATATGAACCCAGGGACTTGGCTTGAACAAACTTGAATCTCACCCCCCTAAGCATGGTGCATACCCAATATCAGAAGATTCTGCCTGCTGGATCTTGAGAAGAAGATTTTCAAAGAAATTTGCCTGAAATGCACTAAATTCAAATTTGGGCTCCTATACTGAGCCCAAATATAAACCCAGGGGGCCGATTTGAACAAACTTGAATCAGATCCACCCTACAATGTTGCATACCAAATATCAAAAGATTCTGCCTGCTGGATCTGGAGAAAAAGATTTTTTAAGAAATATGCCCGAAATGCACTAAGTTAAAATTTGGGCTCCTATACGGAGCCCAAATATAAACCCAGAGGGCCGATTTGAACAAACTTGAATCAGATCCACCCCAGAATGTTGCTTACCAAATATGAAAAGATTCTGAAGCTGGATCTGGAGAAGAAGATTTTTTAAGAAATTTGCCCGAAATGCACTAAGTGCGAATTCGGGCTTCTATATTAAGCCCAAATATGAATCCAGGGGGCCGATTTGAACAAACTTGAATCAGATCCACCCCGCAATGTTGCATACCAAATATCAAAAGATTCTGCCTGCTGGATCTGGAGAAGAAGATTTTTGAAGAAATTTGCCCGAAATGCACTAAGTTTGAATTCGAGCTTCTATAGTGAGCCCAAATATGAATCCAGGGGGCCGATTTGAACAAACTTGAATCAGATCCACCCCGCAATGTTGCATACCAAATATCAAAAGATTCTGCCTGCTGGATCTGGAGAAGAAGATTTTTTAAGAAATTTGCCTGAAATGCACCAAGTTCGAAATCGGGCTTCTATACTGAGACCAAATATGAACCCAGGGGGCCAATTTGAACAAACTTGAATCAGATCCACCCGACAATGTTGCATACCAAATATCAAAAGATTCTGCCTGCTGGATCTGGAGAAGAAGATTTTTTAATGTTTTTCCCATTGCCTACAGTGTTAAAAAGTGCTGACTCAGCACTTTTTCAAAGTCCCGAAACTGTACCCTATGATAAAACCGATGGCAATTCTTTTTTACCAATCCTCTCTGTTGGTCCTAAGGAAGCTGCACACCAAATAAAAATTCTCAATGCCGTGCAGTTTTGGAGATATGGGCGTTTTAAATTTTTTCTATTTTTAGCTCCTGCGGTTCCCGCGGGGCTGCGGGAAATTTTTTTTTTGCATAAATCAAGTACTCATGACCCAATAAGCCCTCACATAAAATTTGGTTTAAATCAGCCTCTCGGTTTGGAAAATAGAAATTTTGGGCAGGGCAAAAAATTTTGCCCCTCCCATAACAACGCCAAGTATAGCCCCACAAACTTCTCTTGAACAAATCTGAGTCTACACCTCAAAAGGAAGCTGCACACCATATATCAAGTCTCTGCTACTGCTGGTTCATGAGAAGAAGATTTACAAAGATTTTGGTGCCCCTTGGGGGCGTGGCACCACCCAGGAGGAGGGGCAACATCATTTGAACAAATCTGAATTGGCATTAGGTGATAAACATTTAGCCAACATTTGAATAAAATTGGGCTAGTGGTTTAGGAGGAGAAGTCGATAATGTAAAGTTAACGCCAGACGGACGACGCCGGACGCCGGATGACGGACAGAAAGTGATTAGTAAAGCTCCCCTTGAGCTTCGCTCAGGTGAGCTAAAAACAAGAAAAATATTACTAAGGTAACACATGACCCCCTCCACCCCCCCCCCCCCCCCACCCCCACCTTGACCTTATGGACCTGGCTGTGGTGTGTGACACATCCACCCATTGTTCTTTATAATTGAGCGAAGTTAGATGATTGTAGACCTAATAGTTTTGGAGTTACGCTTGAGACACGATTTGTGACCCTGAACATATGAAGGTCAATTGTAACCTTCACCCTGCAGATGTGGTGGAAACTGTTATACCTGACAAACCTTCTGACTGTCCTTAACATTTGTAAAAAGTTTAACAATTGTACTGTGATTCGTTTCTGAGTTATGGCTGAGACACAAATATTGACCAAATTTTAGTGTGACCTTATAATGTGACCTTGACCTTGAAGGTACGAACCCGGCTATGGTGTGTGACACATCCTCCCATGGTCCTTTATAATTGTGTGAAGTTTGATGACTGTGGCCCTAACAGTTTTCGAGTTATTGACTCGGACACACACACACACGGACACACGGATGGACACACGCACACTTCAATCACTATATGCCACCCAACTTAAGTCAGGGGGCGTAAAAATCAAAACCTGTTCACAAAAGTTCAAAATGAATGAATAAAATAATGAGCTAAAGGGTTAAATAATATAATAATAGCCCCAAGATGCATCCTAACATAAAATAGGAACCATGGCAATATGCTACAAGGTAAGTCTCCACTTTGAAGAAAAGAAAGACAAACCTCAAAACCTGCACATAAAAGTAAAAAAAAAAGTATCACATTTGTTTCAATGGGTTAAAATTGAGAAAAATACGCGGATAATGTCAGAGTAACAACCATCGCAATATGCCAGTAAGGTGAAACTCTACCTGAAAAATATCCACTTGGAAGAAAAGAAAAAAAAAACTCAAAACCTGCACATAAAAGTCAAAAAAGTATCACATTTGTTTCAAAGGGTTACAATTAAGAAAAATACCCTGAAAATGTTACAGTAACCACCATGGCAATATGCCAGTGAGGTAAAACTCCACTTAAAAAAAATATCAAAACCTGTACACAAAAGTAAAAAATCTGCACACAAAAGTCCAAAATTAAAGTAAATAAGCAGCTAAAGGGTTAAATAATATAATAATAGGCCCAAGAAGCATCCTAACATAAAATAGGAACCATGGCAATATGCTACAAGGTAAGTCTCCACTTGGAAGAAAAGAAAGACAAACCTCAAAACCTGCACATAAAAGTCAAAAAAAGTATCACATTTGTTTCAAAGGGTTAAAATTGAGAAAAATACCCTGCAAATGTCAGAGTAACCATAATGGCAATATGCCAGTAAGGTGAAACTCTACTTGAAAAATATCCACTTGGAAGAAAAGAAAGACAAACCTCAAAACCTGCACATAAAAGTCCAAAAAGTATCAAATTTGTATCAAAGGTTTAAAATTGAGAAAAATACCCTGAAATGTTAAGGTAACCACCATGGCAATATGCCAGTAAGGTAAAACTCCACTCGAAAGACAAAATTTCAAAACCTGTACACAAAAGTCCAAAACCTGCACAGAAAAGTCCAAAACCTGTACACAAAAGTCCAAAATTCAAGTAACTAAGCATGGAAAGGGTTGAATAAAGTATTACTATCCCTGAAAAGCATGATAACATAAAAAAAAATCCAAAAAAAAAAAAAAATCAAAACCTGCACACAAAAGTTCAAAATGTATGAATCCGGACGCCGCCGACACCATGTGGGCTTTGCCATAGGCTAACACAACTATCATTGGTGAGCCAAATATCAGAACCAGCACACAAAAGTCAAAAACCTGTACACAAAAGTAAAAAATTCAAGAAACTAAGCATGGAAAGGGCTGAATAAAATATTACTATCCCTGAAAAGCATGCCGACATAAAAAAAAAGAAGCAAAATAAAAAAAAAATCAAAACCTGCACACAAAAGTTCAAAATGAATCAATCCGGACGCCAACACAGACGCCGACGATGACGCTGACATGAGGGCTATGCCATAGGCTCACACAACTATCGTCGGTGAGCCAAAAATCAAATTTATTACTTTAATTTTTTGTTTTTTTTAATTTTTCAGAAAATGTCAACAAAACCATATCATGTGACACTTCATTTGAACAAGCTCCAATATGTGATATGTTTTTGATGACAATTAGATGAACAATTCCTACTTACTGTGTAAGAACTCCCTTGATCTCCTTCTTTTCCACAAACTCTTCAAACCTTCTACAAAAAATAAATATATACAAAAGATAAATATATACATTATCAGAGACAAATTTACTATTCTTTTGTAAAATATGTAAAGTCCAGACAAATGAGATCTGTAGATAGAACTTTTTTACATTCCACAAAGTAAATCTTCTGTTTATCAGACCATTTTTTTTTGTAAAACTGCAGGTGGGCGGGCATTTTTTTAAATTTTAGTTTTAATTTTTGAAATTATTTCTTTGCCATCAAAAGTTCATGTTCTTGGTTTGTTTTATGTTTTAGGTCTCATAATCTATAGAAATTAGCATGGGTAGTGGTGTATTTCGTACCTTGAGTGCACGAAAGCCTTGTTGCAGACAAGGGAAAACTTTATCACTTTTATTAACTTGGGTAAAATATCAGACAAGACCCATTTTATTTTTATTTTTTCAAGTTAGCATTGGTTATAAAAAGAGAGCACTTGGCAGCCAAAAGGACCACACATGAGGACCTGTGAAACAGATTTTAAACTTTTAGCCATATTTATATTTTATTATTTAATTTCGTATTAAGAATAGTTAAGAATTTTTATTGAATTTTGTTCGTTTTAGGGGGACAAAAATTGACACTTGGCCTATGAGTTTATAGATAATTTTGGGACATCTTCGTAAATTGGGACACATTTCAACAACTTAAATTTGGGACAATTTAAAGGCCTGATGAAGTTGGGGATTGGTGTGTGTGTGGGGGGGGGGGGGGGGGATAACATTTTTAACCTGCACTTCATTTCACCTAAAGCAGGTTAAGCTTATGTACCCCCAAAAGTGAAGGAATAACCACAGGAGAATGACCCAAAACAAATTTGAATATATGACACAGTTTGAGGAATTTTAAGCAGCAATGTATATATGGTTGGCATTTCTTTGGAAAAGGGGGGGGAGGGGGATGACATCCTCCCCCTCCCCCATTCCCCAACCATGACCTTTGAATTAATTTATTTTTTGGACATCCTTTTGACCTAATTTGGGGGCATTAAAAACAGAAATAACAACTTCATCCTATTATGATTTATTGTTGCCTTTCTTTGTGTTTCTATGGTTATATTATAATGGAAGTTATTCTCAAATGTAGAAGAGGCACAGAGAATTTATATATTTTTCTTGATGCCTTCACACCTTCTCTAATTTGGGGAGACCTGTAAAAGGTGTGAAATTTGGGTAATTGAAAGCTTGTATGTCACCAGTATTTATTGTTTATTTATTGGTGTTTAAGGTCACAAACGTCTGCACAAAGGCTAATCATGACCACAACATGGAGATAAAGTCAAGGTCAATTATTTACACCCCAAAGGACTTGCACCCCAAGCATTAGTGACTGGGTCCTATTTTACCAGTGAAACAGAGCTTACTTACTGCAGTAAACAAGCACTGTTTCACTTCCCGGGGTTCCTGCGGGGGTATGTCAGTTGTTTACTTTGGAAATTTATGTGACATGAAAGAATAAAATGTTTGAGAACAAACCCACATTTGGGCTGCACTGAAAAGCAGGCCTGGCATTCTTTAGGAGCGCTGCATGCCTACTTCATGCTTAGAAAAAATTGAGGAGAGCAATTTTTTGCACCCCTTGATTTTCTGGAATGCCAGACCTGTTTGGGACTGCATTTAAAATCTATTATCATTTCGTCCCCTGAGTTCCAATGTGTTCTCTGTGCCTACTGGCACAGAGAACATAGTGGAACTCATGGGACGATTTGTCAATGATGCATTGATTTGTAATAATTCATGACCCATTCTGTGTCGCATCTCGATACATTTTGAGTGTAGAAGACAGTCACATAAGAATAGAATGCAACATTTGGAATAATGAGAAGATGTGTGTGCCAAATTTTCCACGATGCAGCTGAATGTAGTACAATTTTTCAGTCACAATATTAATACATTGAAGTGAATATAACCAAAATAGCATTGAAAATTTCAGGTGCTATTGCACTCCAAAGCAATCTGAGGAGGGCAACTGTTTTGCACGCCTTGAATTTCTAGATTGCCAGGCCTGGAAAAGTGCTGACAGAGATGGAAGATGATGATGGCATATGGGGTGGGTGACTAACCTTCGCTAAGACAGCATGCACAAGGAGGGAAAAATGCCCCATCAACCCAAATGAATAGTTTTTGGTAACATATAACTAGAGCCAGTATAGTCCTGCTTTTGTTGTTCAACAGAATGGAATACTAAGTAAAATTGCCATGGGATTTGTAAAAATATATATCGAATGCCGTGCACACTTCAGAAACCAAAGACTTGATGGTGCAATAAATATTATTCAGTCATCCAAAATTAAAAATAGCTGGATATGAGAATCACGGGTCGGTGCAAGTTGGGGGAATGATCTTTTCATTTACCTGCTCTTCGACTAAAAAAAAGATAGGGCAACAGATTTTTTGTTCACTCACTAATTCATGAACAAATATCTTTACCTGAAAAGCTTTTGTTTACATTTATTAACTTTCCCAAAACTGTATTCAATGATGATAAAACATTAACGTTATTTGAGCTCTTTCCAACAGTGTATCACAGTATATCATAGTTCTGACAGAAATTTGTGAAAAACTTTTAGTGCTCTATAAAGCTGTGAGGTTTTGATATTTCAGATGTGGCTTCGGTTTAGTTTCATTATCTCTTTATCCACTGCAGATGATATCAAAATTTATTATTTTAAATATCATTTTTCAAAATTTTCCCAAAAGTTTCAACAAAACCATATCATGTGACCCCTCATTGGAATGAGCACGATGAGCACATTCCAAAGAGGGGTCACATGATTCAGTTTTGTTGACATTTAAAAAAAAAAATTTTCAGCTGCCGAAAATGCATATTACATGGGCAGATGTGGCCGTTTCATTGGGTAAAGGGTTCAAAAAAATTGTGGTTTCTCTGTGTGTTAAGAACAAATAGTAAATAACACTTCATGGTCATAAACTTGGAAAAAATCCACAATAGTTTTTATCACACTCTTGTTCTATGTAATCCCCATCTACAGTTAAAACTAGAAGTCCTGCCATGAAAAGTGCACAAATAGAACCTCGATCTGCGCGTTAATCTACGCGTTATGGCCATAGAAAGGCTATCAAATTCTGTACATATGGCCTGTGCACAAGCAATGTTTCAGCCAATGGACCTCCGGGTAACCCAGAGGTCCATTGGCAGAAACATTGACTGTGTTTGCTATGAGTAACCAGGAGAACCTGCCGTGCTTTAGATGCCGTTCGATATGGCAATTGCATGCAATTCCTACGTGCAATTAAGCCTAGATAAGTGCACAGTTCGTGACAGGACTTTTAGTTTTAACTGTACAGCAACACTAAACCAAGTGGAAAATGAAACTATGTTCTGCACATATGTGCAGAACAGAAATCATGACAAACTATTTTTATAAAGCGAAATTTCACTGGCATTTTCTAAAAATCATGCACTGCAATTACAATCTGAATTGCTTGGGATAGCTAAAAATCATCCGTTGACTTTCAATGTGTTCTATATGGCATTAGGCATATAGAACACGTTAGAACTCAGGGGACGAAATAGTAACACAGGTTCCCTTCACAGATTTGGTTGGCGATAAAATGTGTTCTTTTTGCCGATAGTTGTCAAATGAATTGCTGAGTGTTCTTGTAATAATTGTTTTTATTAATGTGAAGGCATGTAATAAACATAGAATGACACAATGTGTGAATGGTTAATCAATGTGGCACTTGTGCCATCGCGGAAGGATAAAACTGGAGGCCTACGGCCTTTTGTTATGTTCTTCCACACTGGCAATCGTGCCACATCGATTAACCCATTCACACACACGTGTCGTTCTGTGTATATATGACACCACTCATTACAAAACTCTCTGTCTGTACACATGTAAGTATCACCATTGGGTTGAGCCTAACTTTCTTTTGATAATTCTTATGGATTCTAGGGGTTAAATTAGTTTGAAAAGAAAAATTAGGCTAACAAATGAATAATTGAAGTTAATCTAAGTTCTGTTTTCATTGTCACATTTTCTCCGTTATTGCCCCGTGCAATGGACAAGTCAACAAGAAGGATGCCAACGCCCTATAGTTCACCACCATTCCTCTTCAATAGTAACTTTGGCAAACATAAGAACTGTATCAAATAGACTCATAACATGCGACAAAGCTGACCTAAACACAACCTCTTAAACCTTTACCCAACGCAGACGATATCAAAATTTATTATTTTAAATACCATTTTTTTAATTTTTCAACAAATTTCAACAAAACCATATCATGTGACCCTTCGTTGGAACAAGCTCAACAAGCTCGTTCCAACAAGGGTTCACATGATATGGTTTTATTGAATTTTTTTTAAAAATAATATTTTTTCAACTGCTGAATTTGCATATTACGCGGGCAGATGCGGGCGATTCGTTGGGTAAAGGGTTAAAAGTAAAACACAGAAACTGACATAAACACTAAGTTAAACATGAAATTCTGATCTAAACAGAAAACTAAATGCAACTAAAAAATGTCAAGAAAAATGTTTAAAATGCAGAGTATGAGGGGTTAATCATGGAACAATGATACTGAGGAACATGTATGATGAATATAAGTGCCATGGGAAGAGAAGGAGTACAGCAGCTGACCTAAACACTAAGTTAAACATGAAATTCCGAGCTACACAGAAAAACTAAACGCAACTAAAAATGTCAAGAAAAATGTTTAAAATGCAGGGTATGAGGGGTTAATCATGGAACAATGATACTGAGGAACATGTATGATGAATATAAGTGCCATGGGAAGAGAAGGAGTACAGCAGCTGACCTAAACACTAAGTTAAACATGAAATTCCGAGCTAAACAGAAAACTAAATGCAACTAAAAATGTCAAGAAAAATTTTTAAAATGCAAGGTATGAGGGGTTAATCATGGAACAATGATACTGAGGAACACATATGATGAATATAAGTGCCATGGGAAGAGAACGAGCACAGCAGCTGACCTAAACACTTAGTTAAACATGAAATTCTGAGCTAAACAGACAACTAAACGCAACTAAAAATGTCAAGAAAAATGTTTAAAATGCAGGGTATGAGGGGTTAAATCATGGTAGAATGATAATAATCATCATATAGCAGCATTATAAAGGCCATGATATGGAAATAGGGTGAGTAAGTGACCTAAAGAGAAGCTTTAACATTATGGGACATGTACACTGACGCCGACCGATCAAGCCATGCCATAAGCTCACACAACTAAAGTTGGTGAGCTAAAAACAGATAACCGAAAAGTTTTTCATCTGGAACTACAAACAGTTTGTCAAAAAGTTGTGACTTATCACCTTATTTGATAGCACTGTTTTAAAATGTTCCTGTGGGAAGCAGAGCTTGCATTTTAGAATCATGACCAGGCTGATAGATAGGCCTGGTGAAGTCATCAACCAGGCTGATTTTTCTTCACTGGGGCTGATTTATTTTTTTACACTTGCATGTGAATATTATATTGATATTTCATGTATACTGTGCTATTTGATGATTTGTTAAAAATAAATATAAAAATTAACTAGAGGTACTGTGAGCAAACTCACAAAGTGATACCCCCGTGCCTGAAATGTATAAGTTAGATTATCTCCCCTTGGAAATGTCAGAACGGAATTTTATTGCTTCATGCACATCTTCATATGGAGTTCTTCCATTGTGTAAAGTTTCATGAAAATTCTTCAAATGGTTTAGGAAGAGTTGTGCTTACAAGGATGGACAGATGCCTGAAATGTATAAGTTAGATTATCTCCCCTTGGAAATGTCAGAACGGAATTATATTGCTTCATGCACATCTTCATATGGAGTTCTTCCATTGTGTAAAGTTTCATGAAAATTCTTCAAACGGTTGAGGTGGAGTTGTGCTTACAAGAATGGACAGACGGACGGACAGATGGACAGATGGACAGACGGACGGACAGGGTGATTCCTATATACCCCCAAACTTTGTTTACGGGGGCTATAATAATTCCAACCTAATTGTCTTTTATTAATTTGCTATGGGTTAACCAGGCAATATTAATACCATTCTGATCCGTGTCTTGCGTCTTGGCACATATGTGAGTTGCGCTTACAAGGATGGACAGACGGATGGACAGATGGATTGATGGACAGATGGATGGACAGGGTGATTCCTATATACCCCCAACACATATTCGTGATTTAGCCTCCCTCCCCCCCCCCCCTCCCCCCCCCCCCCCCCCCCCACATTTTTGCATGTTGAAAAAAGGTGCCGTATTTGTGTTCAAGCCTACTTCCTCAGTTTCGGATACTTTAAAAGTCGGTTGTGCGCAGGTGAATTTGAAGCGAAATTAGGTGAGTAGAAATGTGTTATTGCGTGGAGAACGATGCAGATTTCCTTTTTCATCTAACGTTAATGAAATGGATTGTTGCCTGCCTTGATATGTCAAAAGGGGGTAAGTGATTTTTATTTTCTTAAAATAAAAACTAGATTGAGTTATTTGTGTGCAAAGCACACAATGGTGTATCCCCGCATTTCCTTAGCAACACCTTAGCATAGTCTTAACGTTTCGAATTAATACCCTATGAGCCTTTCGATGAAAACTGATTTTCTAATGATAAAAGTGGTTCCACTGGAAACCCCGGGGGCAAAATTAAAAATCCCAAACCTTCATGCACATCTAGAGATGTTACCTGAACACATTAGCATAGTTTAAACATTTCAAATTAAATACCCTAGGAGCCTTTCGATAAAAACTGATTTTCTTACGATGAAAGTGGTTCCACTGGAACCACCGGGGGCAAAAGCAAAACTCCGAAACCTTCATGCACATCTAGAGATGTTACCTGAACACATTAGCATAGTTTAAACGTTTCGAATTGAATACCCTAGGCGCCTTTCAGGGTGTGACGTATGGATGGGCGGATGGACGGATGGATGGACGGACGTAGATCACGACAATATCCCCGCATTTTTGAAAATGCGGGGATAATTACAAATGCATTCCGAAGCAAAAACGTTGTTTTTATTTTCACAAATTCCCTTTGCTGAAGATGAACAAACTTGACATCATGCACTCTCACGTGTCAATTATTCCCTAAAAAGGCCCATATATATCACTCATGAATAATTAAAGCATGAAGCAGCACGTGTTCAGTGTATATTTTTCCAAATCTATCATAACTGCTTTGTTTTGTGACGGGTTATTTTCGAGGACAGCTTGGAGGGAGGGGAGGAGGGAATCCACATGAGATGCAGGAATTACAAATTCTTGTGTAAACATTTCAGAATAAACGCTCAATAAATCAGAGGTTATGTTTATTCTCTTTATTATAACATAAATAGAGGATATGGAATGCGTGTTTTTCTCATATAATATTTATGAAACGAATCTAAGAATTTTCCGTTTTGGCGAGCCTCTGGCGAGCCAAAACAGAAAATTCTGACGAGTTTCATAAATATTATATGAGAAAAACACTCATTTCATATTCTCTTTATCATATGACACACAAACGCACAAATTAGCCACTTAGTATGACCCTTTTAACCCATCACCTAACTTGAGTTGCAGACGACACTTGGAAAAAACATCCTTGTATCACTAAAAATTTTCATTTTTTCTTCCAAATCATAGGTTATGACCCCTCATTGGAATGAGCTCGTCGAGCTCGTTCCAATGAGGGGTCATAACCTATGTTTTGGAAGTGAAAATATAAAAAAAATGAATGGCGTTTTTCTTGTAGTAATACAAAACAACCCACCCTAAATAGGACAGATAACGTAAATTCTCCGTAGGGAAATTATGCAAATATGACCCAGTTGTATTTTGTTTAGCCAATCAAATTGTCCAGTTTTGAAATTGACCAATGAAAGCTCCCAACTCTAATTATGAAAATTACGAAAATGTGGCCCAGTCGTATTTTGTTCAGCCAATCAAATTGTCTAGTTTTGAAATTGAACAAGGAAATTGACGGAAGGCTTTATTTATCACTGATCAATATGAAAACAAAATATCAAATGTTTTAAAGTGAACAAAACAGACGAGTCATATGATAAAATATTGAATCACACCATGCGAGCGAAATTTCAGTGGTTAGATCGCATCTGGGAGAGCTTGCTTCACAAACAGCGATGCGAACCCAAACAAAAAATATCCTGAAATTTAATAATCGGTATTCTGGTGTATCCCAGTGTTATATTCTGAATTGCGGGGTATTTGAGTTGGACAAATCACCCAAGCCGAAAATGTGATGTGTTAGAATGTATTCAGAGTGAAAGAGTTGAATTTCAAGATTGGTGACCGGCCTATATAGTGGTATCGCAATACAATCAAATTTGGATGTCCGCATCGGTACCCATATCGTGGGTTTCCATATCGGTACACCGGGATATCGTCCCAAGCCTAAAGGTTTGTATTTTACTAAGGAATATTTACTGGTTACTCTTGTGTTCCTAATAAACATACATGCATGTTTATTAATTTGGGGGAAATTTTCCACCCTGTATGCACCTTATGTGACGAAGAGCTCGTCAAATTTAGTAAACCTTCACTAGATTGTGTGATATTCTTTTGTTTAGCACAGTGTATTCATTGTTGTAATGCCTATTAGTTTTCTTTAATAAAACTAACTGCGATACTAGAAAATAAGTTGGATTTTAGATAAAATTTAATTAATGTTACTCCCCAACCCCCTCAATGGATTTCCACCCTGTACTATTTATTTGGGTCTGTACTTTTATTTAATTTTGATAAATATTCCACCCATACCTTTATTCCCACATGTACGCATATTTGCAACACAAGAGCACACTCATCAAGGAATAATAGTACTCTCAAATTCTAAATTATCAACAAACTGAAAATTGATTCTGTTAAAGGTAATTTACAAGAATTAAAAGCAATTCTCGTGAATTCGGACAAATTCTAGAGCTTGTTGCAACATCGAAGAAAAAAGCTATGCCTGAAAAAATTTAAGGTACAGGCATGCAATGACATTTATATATTGGTGTTTAATGTCACTTTTAGCATCTTTGGCTGTATCATAACTGTAACATAGGCAAGGCTCAAAATAATTATTTTTCCAGTGCCGGTCAAAATGTCCTGCCTCAATTAGTTGATACAGGTCATTTTAATTTGGTACAGATTATTTTCAACATATTGCTTTACACATTGTAAATTGACATATGATGACAACTAAATGAGAAAATGACTTGTTAATTCACAATGGAATTTAACCCTTTGAACACGAGAGGCCGCTTTACCGGCCTAGGGACCTGGTACACCATCTCTCATTAAGTTGGATGCCTGCTAATTTAAGGGTGGGTTAGACCATTCAATATTTTCAACGTACAGACCCATGGCTGCACGTTGAAAATATTGATTGGTCTACCCCAAAATAATGAATATGGACTCTTCTAATTGCTGCATTTCAACTGGTATTGAACATACCGAATTGCCAGAGTTTTCAAAAAAAACAATGTTCATAAATTCTCGCCTTGATGCTGACTGATTTAATTGGAATGAGCATTTTCGTCCTTATGATATTTATGAAATATCAGGATACTTTTACATGGAAATTGAGGTTTTGTCAAATGGTTCGACATTTTATATTGAGTAATCGCTTGGTTGGACGTGTTACATGACATAATTCATGAGAGATGAGGGACGTTGTACAAACACGAGTGCGCAAATGTGCACAAGTGTTTTACAATATAGTCCCTCACCTCGAATGAATTATTTCACGTAACCAGTCCAGTCAGTGATTACTCTGTTTATTACTTTTCATTATTAACGATAATTATATTATTTAACCCTTTACCTAACGTAACGGCCAAAACCGGCCATGGCTATTCTCAAAAATCGCCAATTAATTTTCATTATTTTTTTTTTATTTTGTGTCTCTAAAACAGGTTAAAACATAGTCTCTAAAACATAGGTTAAAACAAAGTCTCTAACACATAGGTTATGACCCCTCATTGGAACGAGCTTGTCGAGCTCGTTCCAATGAGGGGTGATAACCTACGTTTATGAGACAAAAAATGAAAATAATAGTTATTCAAGAAGTTTTTAAAACTCAGATTCTAAAATTGAGCAGAATTTTTCGTCGGTCAAAATATTCTATGGATTCCGAAGTGTGTAGGTCAAAGTAAGTTTGGTGTCAGTCATTGTCCTTGTCCGCCCACTTATTCTGAGCCTTGAACATAGGTATGAAGTCATGATTAACCATTCATTTATATTTAGATTATTTCCACCAGAGGTGTTGGTTCCAGATCCTATTTAAGTTGTAGTAAACAAGCCTTATACTCAACTTCCAGGGATTGACATACATTGAAACTAGAGAAGTCCTGCTGAAATTAGTGCAGAAAAGGCTTGTTAGTTAATGCACTCATTACTGCAGAAAAATGAAGTAGTCTAAAATGCACAAGACCGTTTGCGCTGTGCAGAGCAAAATATAACGTGTTATTAGCGAGATCGGTAGTGAAATCACAAAATGAATGGTTCAAACAGAAAGAAAATATTGAGACAACAGTATGTGAAGGTAGATTACTACTAAATAACTGTGGGATAGATTTTTCACTCAGTAATTACAGTACGTGGAGAGTGGATTGTAACTAAATCACTCGCAGAGTGGAGTTATCACCCACGCTATAACTTTCAAATTTTGTACATATCGACAAAAAAACACAAGCAATGTTTTAGCCAATGGACCTCTGGGTTTAACCCGGAGGACCATTGGCTGAAACTTTGCTGGTGCTGGTTATGCTTTGCAGCCAATTTGCAATTATTGCTTGAGTGGAATCTCCACTATGCGGGTGATTTAGTGATAATACACTCTCCACGTGCTGTATTTACAATTTCTGATGACAAGGCACAAGGAACATTTGCAAACTTTCATCACATTAACCACCAGCAGTGTCCTGGTTGTCCATACAAAAGTTTGCAAGCGTTTCTTGTGCTGTTATGAACAGTTATAAGTACTTTTGGAGTGGAAAATATCTGGTGCTGTGATTAATTAGTAATACACTCTTCATTATGTTTATGCAGTTGAATTTTAATATCTATTTACATCATTACATATACATGTATCCGAGAAGATGTTAGAAACGATGTTAACTCTTTTCTTTTCTCAATGCATACAATATCACAGTTTATTATTTTAATATTTGTTTTTTCAAATTTTTCAAAAAAATTCAACCAAACCATATAATGTGACCCCTCAGTGGAACAAGCTCAATGAGCTTGTTCCAATGAGGGTTCACATTATGTGGTTTCATTGAAATTTTTTGAAAAATTATTTTTTTTTAATTCCTTAATTTATAACTTACATGGGCAGATGCAGCTGATTCATTAGGTAAAGGGTTAATGATATCCATTTACTAGTATAGAATTGTTGGGTACACTGTTTTCTACAGGAATTGAGTTACACTAATGATGACGTTTGAGACTGATAGGGACACAAAGTCTACTTATACTCAGCATGCTATTATTTCTCAATAGTGCACAAAACAGTGAAAGAACTTTTAGTTTCAATTGTTTAATGGTAGCCATTTGGCTTTCAAACAATACTGAATGAAATACTTTAGAATTATGAATATACTAGTGGGTGATACCCGGCGCTGCACGGGAGAAGATGGTTATATCAGCTGTTTTCGAAATAGAAGGTCAAGGTCACCAATTTCAAGGTCAAGGTCACCCCACATGGGCACCCCGATAAAAGTCAAAATGATCGATGGGTCAATATACCTGCACATATGAAATTTTAGCACGATTGGCCCAGCCGTTTTCGAAATAAAAGGTCAAGGTCACCAATTTTAAGGTCAAGGTCACCCTGCACAGGCACCCCGATGAAGTCAAAATGATCGATGGGTCAATATACCTGCACATATGAAATTTTAGCCCGATCGACCAAGCCGTTTTCGAAATAAAAGGTCAAGGTCATCGATTTCAAGGTCATGCCCGCACGGGCATGGCACCCATCCCATGTTACTTGCAGGGACGAAATTACCATCATGTACAAAATTTGAGATCGATCAGTCGAGAAACGGAGGAGTTCACCTGGAACAAAGATAGAGAGATAGAGAGAGAGAGAGAGAGAGAGAGAGAGAGAGAGAGAGAGAGAGAGAGAGAGAGAGAGAGAGAGAGAGATACAGACATTTGCATTTATATATTAGATGAACATTAATTAAGCAGATCTGTTAGAAAGTGCAGGACATGCCAAACCAGTTCTCATTTTCAATGCACACAAGGCTAGCAAATAATTTCTATCTAGTGCAGGTTAAAATGTGCTGCCCCAAGTAGTTTGTGCTGGTCATTTTAGTTTGGTGCAGGCCATTTTCAACATATTGCTTTATGCATGGTAAACTGACATGCATGTATGGTGACTACTGAATGAGGAAATGACTCATTAATTCTCAATGGAATTTAAGTTTATACCAAATTAATGATGTCTTTTAACTCTTTACATATACCTAACAGAGAGCTCAAAAACAGCCAGAAAATTAACTTAGAATAAGCCTACCACAGACTAAAATATCTCGGACGTTTCTCAATAAAACCATACAAATATGGATATCATTAGAACCAGCTCGCCGAGCTGGTTCTAATGATATCAATATTTGTATGGTTTTGTTGAAAAATTTGTTTTAAAAAAATGTGAAATTTAATTTATTTTTTAAAAATACTATGTTAGGTGAAAAGTTATACTCAGATTCTAAAAAATTGAGAAGAATTTTGCATCACTCAAAATGTCCTATGGATTTCAATGTGTGTCAGTCAAAGTAAGTTTGGAGTCTGTCCTTGTCCCACCACTTATTTCAAGCCTTCAATGTACACTTTTTCAAAAACAAAGTCTTTTCTTCATTTCTGACATTAAAGTGCACAAACATAATTTTTGCCCAATTCTGTAGTCAGAAAGCAAGAAATTGCTGTTGTTTGAGCAATATTAGGGCCACATAAATTTATACCTTGAGGAAGTTCTCCCAACCACATCTCCAGTCTATGAGACATAAGCCTTAAGGGATGAAATCCCTATTGAGAACAAGAGGCCTCAAAGGGCCTGAGACACTCACCTGACAATAGTTGTTAAAGAAGGATTTAATAAGCATCTATAGCTAGTTACCACTGCAGAGAAATGAAGTTATTTAATTATTTATAACATTGTTGTCCATGCCAGATGATTTTTTTCTTGTACTTGGATGCTACCACAGAAATAATTCCCTGATTTCCAGCAATGCAAAACTTCGGAGTCCAAATATCAACCTAGGAACTTAACTTGAACAAACTGGAGTCTGAGCCCTTCCCATCCACCACCAGGATGCTGTATATCAAATGTGAAAGCATTCTGACTGGAGGATCTGAAGGAGAAAATTCTTAAATAAATTTCCTCATACTGCACTAAGATGAAATTTGGGTTACCATGGGGTGGAGGGGGGGGGGGGGGGAATATTAACCCAGGGACCTGATTTGAATTAACTTGAATCTCACATCCCTGGAGATGTTGTATACCAAATACAAAAGCTTTATGACTGGTGGGACTGGAGAAGATGATTTTTAAAGAAATTCCCTCATATTGCACTAAGTTAAATTTCGGGCTCCCAGAAAAAGCCCAAATATTAACTCAGGGACTCAATTTGTGATGCTGTATACCAAATATCAAAATATTCTAAGAGATGGTTCTGGAGAAGACTTTTAACAAAATTCCCTCATACTGCACTAACTTAAAATATGAGCTCCCATAGGAACCCCAAATATTAACCCTGGGCCTGATTTGAACAAACTTGAATCTGACCCACCTAGAGATGTTGTATGCCAAATATGAAAAGGATTCTAACTGTGAATCTGAAGAAGAATATTTAAAAAAAATTACCTCATATTGCACCAAGTTGAAATTTGGGTGCACGTAGGAAGACCAAATATGAATTTTAACAAATTATAATGTGACCTCCCAAGAGATGTTGTATACCAAATATGAAAGCATTCTGACTGGTAGATCTGAAGAGATTTTAAAAGACATTTCCTCATATTGCATTAACCCTTTACCCAATGCAGACGATATCAAAATTTATTATTTTATATATCATTTTTTTTTAATTTTTCAAAAAATTTCAACAAAACCATATCATGTGACCCCTCGATGGAACAAGCTCGACGTGCTCGTTCCAACGAAGGGTCACAGGATATGGTTTTGTTGAAATTTTTTGAAAAATAATATTTTTTCAACTGCTGAATTTGCATATTACGTGGGTGGATGCGGGCGATTCGTTGGGTAAAGGGATAAGTTAAAATTTGGGAACTCAAATATTAAGCTAGGGACCTGATTTGAACAAAATTCGATCTCACCCCCCCCCCCCTCCCCCCACCCCCCCACCCCCCCCCCCCCCCCCCACCCCTCTCGAGATGTTGTATACTAAATATAAAAGCAGTCTGACTGGTGGATCTGAAGAAGATTTGTAGAGAAATTCCCTCATATTGCACAAAGTTAATAATTTGGGCTACTATAGGGAGCCCAAATATTAGCTCAGCTTGACTTTCAGTCAGATGAGCTAAAAAAGCATTATAAAAACCTCACCAATGTGGATAAAAGGCAAAGACGATGTTTATGGTATGGAATTAATTTTATTCAATATTTTGACAGTTAATTTTTTAATTCAATTAATTAATTTGCTTTTTTTTACTCCATATTTATTTTCAATGATGTCGTGTAAATGTACCATACCTTGTCATTTTCTGTATGGCCTTTGTCCATAGAGCTGTTGTCCTATACCTGTTTTAAAACAAACAAATATTAGAGACAAATTTCTTTGGTAAATATTCAGTAAAAAATACTTTCAAGAACTTCCCAATAAACCGTAACAAAACAATTATTGCTAACAAGGCTTGAAATAAATGGCCAGACAAGGACAATGACCAACACCAAACTTACTTTAACCAACACACTTTGAAATCAAATCAGACATTTTGACTGACACAAAATTCTGCTCAATATTTTACATTCTGAGGCTAAAAAACAGTGGAAAAAACTTAAATTCCATAGCAAATTAACAACGAAATAGCCACACGTCTGTTCGCAAAGAAAAAAATGAAGAACAATTCTGCTAAGCCCAAAAACAGTGAAAAAAGTGGACATGACTAATATTTATTTATTGGTGTTTAAGGTCACATATTTATGCACAATGGCTAATCATGACCACGACAGTTTTACGGGTGGAGGAAGCCAGAGTACCCAGAGAGAACCACCGAGCAATGGCAAGCAACTGTCAGCTCCCCAACATACCAACTCCACACAAGCAGGATTAGCATTGGTTGAAGACAGGTGCACCATAAACGTGCAGTATGCCTTAGTACACAGCATCACCGTGCCCCCACGTGGGCAATGGGGGTGAAGTGTCTTGCCCAAGGACACAACACGGTTGCCGCAGGTTGGATTCGAACCGAAGACCTCTCGGCTTTCAGCCTGCACCTCTACCAACTGAGCCACCGCGGCCCCCAGAATTTGAAATATCCGTGTGATATGCAAACTCACCGGTTGAAAAAAATTTCAACAAAACCATCTCATGTAACCCCCCTCCCCCTCATTGGAACAAGCTCATCAAGCTCATTCCAATGTGGGGTAATATGATATGGTTTGTCGAAATGCTTCGAAAAATTTAAAAAAAAAAAATTAAAATAATAATGGATAATTCTACTTATTTTTTACTCACATATAATACAGTACAAGTCAAAACAAGAGGGATGTTACATCCCAATGCTCACCAACATTCGCGCTTGATAATGTCGTTCCAATGTAACATGCCTCATATTTAGTTAATATAAATCATTAACTAGGCATCAAATGATTAATGTGGTTTATGTGATGGCTTTGGAAAGTCTATATTTCTGCATTTATTATATATCAATTCAACATAGAATCATTGGATACATCTTTTAGAAATGTTTATGATTAAGAATATGAATTGTGAGGCCAGATATTAAATCATAAATACGAATTAGGAAAGGCTTTCATAAATCACTGAAATTTTAATTGAAGTACATTCATTGGTTAAAGAGGAGTTGCGGAAAAACATTCGTTCAAGAAAGTGACTATAAGTCCCAACAAAAATACATCACATCAACAACTAAAATAAGCCTTAATGTTACTAGTAACAAGTATGAGAAAGTATTAAATAATAAAAAAAAAAAGTTAAAAAATTTTTTTTTTAAAGAAAGTGAATATAAGTCCCAAAAATCCCCGTCAAATTCCTCAAATATGCATGAAATAAGGGCGCAACGTTACCGCAATGTAGTTCAGTAACCCATGCGTACAATATCAATTGCCTGGAAAGACACATAGAAACAGAACTCACCTTAACACCTCACCTTAACACAAACTTTTAGAACTTAAAATTGAGTAAGTCAGACAAAAACGTGAACATTGTGACTGAAAAAAAGAAAAGAAATCAGTTAAATGTCTGCATACAGTAGGGTTAATACCTACAGTTGTTATTGAAATGAGAAAATAAACAGTAATGAGAGGTGAAGGCACCACAATCTGCACAAAAGCTGACTTTAACGCAAATTCTTACAACACCTAAACGCTAATTCTTACAACAAGTTTTGGCAGAAAATCAGCCTCAAATTTCTCAAATATGCATGTAATGAGGGTTAAATATTACTGCAATGGAGTTCAGTAACCCAAGTGCAGAATATTAATCGTCTGGAAAGACACATAGAAACACAACTCACCTAAACACAAAGTTTACAAAGTTTTACAACTTAAAATTTACTAAGTCCGAGAAAAACATGAAAATTTTGACTGAAAAAAAAAAAAAATTTCCGTTAAATTTCTGCATACAGTAGGGTTAATACCTACAGTTGTTATTGAAATATGAAAATCAACAGTAATGAGAAGTTAAAGCAGCACAATCTGCACAAAAGCTGACTTTAACGCAAATTCTTACAACACCTAAACGCAAATTCTTACAATTTTTGGCAGAAAATTTTAGGTGAAATTTGGAAAAAGGTCATAGTATCAGGGTTAAATACTGTTCTGATAGTCCCCTACAACCTACATATGCAATATCAAAGGCGTGAGCCCACTGATCTTTGAGAACTCACCTTAACACCTCACCTAAACACAAAGTTTACAAAGTTTTACAACTTAAAATTTACTAAGTCCGAGAAAAACATGGAAATTTTGACTGAAAAAAAAAGAAAATTTCCGTTAAATTTCTGCATACAGTCGGGTTAATACCTACAGTTGTTACTGAAATATGAAAATCAAGAGTAATGAGAAGTTGAAGCACCACAATCTGCACAAAAGCTGACTTTAACGCAAATTCTTACAACACCTAAATGCTAATTCTTACAACAAGTTTTGGCAGAAAATCAGCCTCAAATTTCTCAAATATGCATGTAATGAGGGTTAAATATTACTGCAATGGAGTTCAGTAACCCAAGTGTAGAATATTAATCGCTTGGAAAGACACATAGAAACACAACTCACTTAAACACAAAGTTTACAAAGTTTTACAACTTAAAATTTACTAAGTCCGAGAAAAACATGAACATTTTGACTGAAAAAAAAAAAAATTTCCTTTAAATTTCTGCATACAGTAGGGTTAATACCTACAGTTGTTATTGAAATATGAAAATCAACAGTAATGAGAAGTTAAAGCAGCACAATCTGCACAAAAGCTGACTTTAATGCAAATTCTTACAACACCTAAACGCAAATTCTTACAACAACTTTTGGCAGAAAATTTTAGGTGAAATTTGGAAAAAGGTCATAGTATCAGGGTTAAATACTGTTCTGATAGTCCCCTACAACCTACATATGCAACATCAAAGGCGTGAGCCCACTGATCTTTGAGAACTCACCTTAACACCTCACCTAAACACAACGTTTACAAAGTTTTACAGCTTAAAATTTACTAAGTCCGAGAAAAACATGGAAATTTTGACTGAAAAAAAAGAAAATTTTCGTTAAATTTCTGCATACAGTAGGGTTAATACCTACAGTTGTTATTGAAATATGAAAATCAACAGTAATGAGAAGTTAAACCAGCACAATCTGCACAAAAGCCAACTTTAACACAAATTCTTACAACACCTAAACGCAAATTCTTACAACTTTTGGCAGAAAATTTTAGCTGAAATTTGGAAAAAGTTGTAGTTTCAGGGTTAAATACTGTTCTGATAGTCCCCTACAACCTACAGATGCAATATCAAAGGCCTGAGCCCACTGATGTTTGAGAAATTCACCTTAACATTAAATCTTACAATATTGGACACGCCGGACGCTGACGCCCGAGGTTATCACAATAGCTCACCACATCTTACAGATGTAGGTGAGCTAGTAAGTTGTAGGATAACTGCTATAAACTATGTATCTTTCTCTTCCTACACTGATAAGACCAGAATCTGATATCATTTTCTGGAAAGCTCACTGAGAGCTTTCCAGAAAATGATGTCAGATTCTGATCTTATCAGTGCAGGAGCAGTTATATACTTTATTTATTGCAGTTATGCTGCAACTTATTTTGACTTATACTGTAAGGTAACATGATCTTAGAAGAAGCCTACAGTGAAACCTTGGCTGCTCACATAGCCTGTTCGTGATAAATAAAAGAAGATGATTGTCCTTTTTATTTCCTGGAAATTTGTAGAAGAATATGACCATATGATATATTTGAAAGTAGATTTAGCATCAAAACTTAACATGTTGAAATGATGGATCAAACGTCTACTAGCAAATGCAGCGTGTATATGCAGCTCAGAGAATTTGGGCGTGAGTGGAGACAGAAATACACTTTGAAGGGCTTACAGTACAGGCACCGTGGATTGGTCGTAATCCACATGTGGGCAGTGATGTCCATGCATGCGTTTTCTTAAGGTAGTAAAAATCATTATGAGCAAGCCTAAATATAAGCAATTTGTCATTTGCAGAATGAGGTCCCCAGAGGGTGAATTTGCTGATGCTATCCCATACAGTGGGCCAATTTATCCTCTGGGTATATCTTTCTGTTTAGGCTTGATTCCTTGATTCAGATTGAGGTTCACAGAGGGTAAATTTAGTGATGCTACCCTGCTGTGCAGGGTAGCATCACCAAATTCTCCCTCTGGGGACCTCATTTTGTAGATGACAGTCTGCTTATTTTCAGTATTGATTATGAGCAAAATTTTAATTTCTGAAGCATCGGGTTGTACACAGAGCTTCATTAATTAAAATTTTTTGATGATTATTCCTATAATTAATGTTTGGAATCTGATATTATTATGTCATTGGAAATATTGTCCACTCATTGAAATTGACCGGTCCACGGCGAATGTACTGTATATTCCATGTGATTTTGGGAGACACTTCTTGGTTTCTCGCAAAAATGTAGAGAGAAACCTTGAGAAAACCACCAAGCAATGGCAAACAACTGTCAGACTTCCAAAAGTACTAACTCTGTGCAAGTAGGTTTAGTATTGGTTGGATACAAGTGCACCATCAATGTGCAGTACGACTTAGCACACTACACCCTGCACTTGTGACAGTGATGTAAAAAAAACACTGTCAGGAAAAATATATCCTTCCAATAGAGTTATCAGGGAAAATTACACTTGGGACAATGTTTGCGGAGCAATATAAAAAAGGTTTTTTTTGTGGATGTATGGGTACCGTACTCAAGGCTTAATGATTTACTGTGAAAGTGTTTGAAATATAGTGAACACAAATCTTAGAAGAGATGATTATAATGACCTGCACTCCCCTCCCCCTCCAACCAAGCAAATGTAGAGGAAATATAACCCCTTTCCCCATCCCAGATCTACAACGATGAGCATAATGTGAACAACAAGCAAACTGAAAACCAACCATTGCTTTCCTGATGGTTTGGTTTTACAGTTAAAACTAGAAGTCCTGTCACGAACTGTGTACTTATCTAGGCTTAACTGCGATTAGGAATTGCATGCAAGTGCCATATCGAATGGCATCCAAAGCACGGCAGGTTCTCCTGGATACTCATAGCAAAGACAGGCGATGTTTCTGCCAATGGACCTCCGGGTTACTTGACTGAAACATTGCTTGAAACATTGCTTGTGCACATGACATATGTAGAGAGTTTGATAGCCTTACTATAGTCATAACTCATAGATTAACGTGCTATTTGTGCACATTTCATGACAGGACTTCTAGTTTTAACTATAATGCCAGAGTTTTCCATTTTCTCTGGAATCAGTTTATGAAGATATGGGGAATTAATTGTATATAGATTAATGGAAGAATACTCTTAATTACTTATAACTTTAAAACACCAAATTATTTACCATATCTTTGGCACAAATTTTAATCTTACTGACAGAATTCAATAAATATTTAGTTTACCACCAGAATGACAATGTTGATTTATGACAACAGTATGCTTAAATCAATATTTATGTAAATTGAATATTTTGTTTTTCATGGCATATATCTCTTCTATAGGAAGTGTATAATTTATATATTCTTTTGGAAAAACAGTATAAATATTGAATATATGGTTAAACTTTCAATATACTACCTGTCCTAAGTGTCCTATTGAAAAACCAAACACCATCACTCTCACTCCCAAACAAAACAACTTTCATTTATTTATTTATTTATTGGTGTTTAAGGTCACTATTTCAGCACAATGGCTAATCATGACCAATACAGTTTTACGGGAGGAGGAAGCTGGAGTACCTGAAGAGAACCACCGAGCAACAGTGAGAAAGTGTCAGCTCCCCATAATACTAACTCCACACATCCGGGAGATGACTAACATAAGCTCCCAGCTTTCTATCAGATCCCCCATTACATAATAATATGTTTTTTTTTGTTAGTACAGTACGTGGAGAGTGGATTGTAAGTAAATCACCTAGGGAGTGGAGTTATCACCCAAAGCATTAGTTTCAAATTCTGTGCATGTGTACAAAAAACACAAGCAATGTTTAAGCCAATGGACCTCCGGGTATAACCTTGAGGTCCACTGGCTGGAACTTTGCTTGTGATTGTTATGCTTTGCAACAAATTTGCAATTATTGCTTGGGTGGAATCTCCACTCTGCAGGTGATTTAGTGATAATCCACTCTCCACGTAGTACGTACTGTATATGTTATATTCTTCGTGTTCTCTATATATATTGTCACTTTTATTGGTGTTCAATATTGTAACATACAGTTAAAACTAGAAGTCCTGCCCCGAATTGTGCGCTTATCTAGGCTTAATTGCGCGTAGGAATTGCGCGCAATTGCCATATCGAATGGCATCCAAAGCACGGCATGTTCTCCCGATTACTCATAGCAAACACAGGCAATGTTTCTGCCAATGGACCTCCGGGTTACCCGGAGGTCCATTGGCTGAAACATTGCTTGTGCGCAGGCCATATGTACAAAATTTGATAGCCTTAGTATGGCCATAACGCGTAGATTAAAGCGCAGATCGGCGCGCTATTTGTGCACATTTCATGAAGGACTTCTAGTTTTAACTGTATAGCATAGGTATTGAATAAATATTGTTTAAACTAACTCCACACAAGCTGGATTCAGGGTTTGCAATCAGTACTGGAACTGATACCGATACTGGCAGTACCCGGCCAATTGAATGGTTCCATAATGTTGCAACTTCAAAGGCTAGATTGTGTTTGATAGTTTGTCTGGAAACGTGAGGGTGTATGAACTGTCTAATGACACGCTGCCATGTGCCTCTTAGTAGTACTGAAATGGTTAACTGGAAAATCGGTTTGAAACCAGTTATCTACCTAACCGATTAGGAAAATCGTCAAACGGTTATCCGAAATGTCGATAGATGTCGTCATTCCATGTTTAAAACGTAGTAAATCTGCTGCTTCTCTTTTGTGATAGATTACACATCGAAGCCGCATTGTATATATTATCGACTCTGGCGTTCGAAACTCTGTTAATTATTGGCAGTTTCCGTGAGTAATGAGAAATCGCAGAAACTGTTCTGTAGTGTGTATACAAACGAACGTTGTCGAGTATTCGACAACGTTCATTTGTATACACACTTCGGAATAGTTCAAGAATACTGCTTTCCAATTTCTATAGTTTTGATCCCATATTCGGTGAAATAATGGCCACGGATAACCGGATATTATCCAGTTATAGCTCACGGTTACTCAGTTATGAAAATGAGCCAACCGTTTCAGCCCTACCTCTTAGAAGTTAGAAGTTAAGAAATTAAAGTTTCCTTGAGGTCATCCCACAAACTGATTTTGGCTGATACTGTAATTTGGTGTGTTTATGGATACAGATTAGAGTTTACACTATCCGAATATTAGATGTGCCACTCTCAGTACCGGTACCAACTCGGTTCTGAACCCCACTATGGTACCGGTACCGACAACAGAACTGACCCTGGCAAGGTTAGCATTGGTTGAAGACAGGTGCACTATCAATGTGCAGTACGCCTTAGTACACAATGCCACCGTGTCTCCACATAAGCAATAGGGGGTGAAGGGTCTTCACGCTTGCCCAAGGACACAACACAGTTGCCACAGGTGGGATCTGAAGCAAGGACCTCTCGGCTTGCAGCCCACACCTCTACCTACTGAGCCACCGTGCCCCCAACACATTTTATTGAAATTTCATAAAACTGTGCCCTTAACTACAGACATTTGATTTGAGGTTGGTCCTGGCCATTTGATGAGTAAAAATACCCCTATCTATTACATAAATATACACATGTTCCTGTATTATTAACTTGTAGAGTCAGAGTGCTGGAAGGCTCTCTCAGGGAAAAATGAGGATACCAGAGCAAAAGCCAACATTTTTCTTACCCATGTTTCATATTCAGTCAAACGAAAAGTATATTTTGTTTACAAAAATTTGTTTCATTACAAATTATTGGAGAGTGCCTGTGAGCATTCACCAATAATTTATAATAAAACAAATTCAGACCACCAAAAATAATCTAGCCCTCAACCAGTTAATCAATATTGGGTTTACACATGTACAGTATGCGGAGAGTGTATTACCATTAAATCACCCACAGAGTGGAGATTCCACCTGAGCAATAATTGCAAATTTATTGCAAAGCATAACCATCACAAGCAAAGTTCCAGCCAATGGATCTCCTGGTTAAACCCGGAGGTCCATTGGTTGAAACATTGCTTGTGTTTTATGTCCAAATGAACAGAATTTGAAAGTGACACTTTGGGTGATAACTCCACTCGACCACGGTGATTTAGTTACAATCCACTCTCCACATATTGCACATGTATGACAGTATATGCATTAACAAAGGAAAGAAGTATTTTTCTCCACATTTTCATTTCAGCAATGTTGGCTGCAACAAAGTAAAGATTAAAACTTGATCAGTAATTTCAATAGGAGCCATGTCCTTTCCATTCCTGTAACACTTTTTGCGGTGTCTTCCCACTAGACCAATTCCCTTTAGGCCAATTCCCAAAAGACCAATTCCCAAAAGACCAACTACATACTGTTATTGATTAAGGGTTGATTAAGGATAATTAAGAAAACATTTATTTACAGATAAGCACTTTATTTGATAAAAAAGTATTTATACACATAACATACAAAAAATATGTTTATAACATTTCAGTTTATAAAATATCAACAAGCCAGAAAATAAGCAGACTATCCATCTGAAAAATGAGGTCCCAGAGGGTGAATTTGGTGATGCTACCCTGCACAGCAGGGTAGCATCACTAAATTTACCCTCTGTGAACCTTAATCTGAATTAAGGTCTCAAACATAAACAGAAAGAGGTACCCAGAGGATAAACTGACCCATTCTATGGGATAGCAATAGCAAATTCACCCTCTGGGGACCTCATTCTGCAAATGACAGACTGCTTATTTTCAGACTTGAATATCAGTAACATTAAATACATTTATAAATATCAATAAATATATCAAATTATTGATATAGAATTATTTTAAAAGTAGAATGCATGAGTTGGTATAAGAGGAATTGGTCTTTTGGGAATATAGCCTCGTGGGAATTGGTCTAAAGGGAGTTGGTCTGGTGGGAATGAACCCTTTTTGCGACAGGAGACATGTCCTTTCCATTTCCTTTAACATTTTTTTACAATAAATTCCTGTTATTGAAAACTAAAAGTGATTCTAATATCTATATGAACGTGCTGACAGTTGCATGAGGATTACTCGGGTGTTCAGCATAAGCTCACATCTCCGAAAAATGACATTGGATAGCTTTCTCCTTCTCTCTATCCCCGGTAAAGCTGAAGAATAGGGGACTTTTCCATTTACGTAAAAACAACGCATTTTTCTCACCCTTTTTCTGTATTTTCCTATTACTAGTCATGTTTTTTGATAAAATGGCCGAAAGATATTCACTTTTATTGGCAAAACCGCTCAACAATTGCTTTTACCTGTGCGATTTGTGACATTTACATTCATCTTTCCTCCATGTTTTTTGTGTTAACCCTAACCCTCACTACACTGACCCTAGACCTACAATCGCCAGCCAAAGAGAAAACGAAATTTATGTAAACGCACACTTCAAAATGACGAGAATGCAGAAGAACCTCTGGCACTGTAACATTAAAAGGGTTTAAATTATCTCTAATCTCAGTCAAAAGTGAATATCTTTCGGTCATTTTATCGAAAACATGACTGGTAATAGGAAAATGTAGAAAAAAGGGTGAGAAAAATGCGTTGTTTTTACATAAAAGGAAAAGTCCCCTATTCTTCAGCTTTACCCTATCCCCTTCCTTGTTCTAGGTTTGTGTCAAGTACCTGTCATTTTTTACGGTAGTTATCTTGAACAAAAACGTCCAATTTTAAACTCCAAAATTGAAATTTCGAAAGAAATTTGCCTACAATATAGCAAGAAATGACGTAAAAAAATAAAGTTTCTGTTGAAGTTTAGGCCTCAGAACATATGAATTTTGAAAAGTTAATCGCTTCTTCACTTATTTTTCGCGAACCGCGGCAACAAGTGACAAAATTCAACCCAGGTTCCTAAAATGAGGTCTGGAGACGAAACTTCACAAGAATAAAAATGAACTTGAAAACTCTGGGCATCATTTTAATCTCTCACATGGAATCAGCTAAATTGAGCTAATACACCTTACAGTTATCGTTGTTTGTTTGTAGAACTTACCACACCAATCGACACTGTTTCTTTACTCATAAATGAGATATTCTGGAACATTTAATCTTTGTTGGTCAACATTACAATCGAGAGGAGGAGTTAAGAAATGTAGGTCACTTCCTGTATTTTTCAGACAGGTGTCCTTTCACCAGAATTCAAAGGAATACTCGAAATTCTACTGAAGGATCTAAGGTGTGAACAATTTGGTCTTTACAGGCCACGTAAATGCTTTTTTCGGTGGCTTCCACAAGACCATAACTTTTCCTACCGTGGCCGGGGGGGGGGGGGGGGGGGGGGCGCTTAGAGAAATTGTAGTACGTTTTAGCCTCAAAATGTCTCCTAATATCACACATTATGTTTTTTTTTTTTTTTAAATATCCGGTGACGCCAAAGTTTGGGTCTGCCAGGAGACACCACCCCCCCCCCCCCCTTCGGTCACATCAACGCGGGATGTACACCAACTACATACATTTCCTCCAAGTTTTTCATCTCCGTGATATGCTGGTGGCATAAATCAATTGGATGTTCCGCCCCAAAGGACATGGGCGTGCCCCATACAGATTCCCGGTTACCAGTGTTGCGGACGGGTCGGACAATCCAAGATGGTTCGCTCCACTGTCAAGGTCCGGTCCACTCATATGTCAATGAATTGCCCGTTTTCTCAAGGTGTTAACCTATAATATTAAAAAATAAAAAAATGACTGCTTTCCAAAGAGTGTTTGAAGCATTGTCTGTCTTTGATGGTACAGTGGAGCCCACTTAATTCGATATCTCTTAATTGTATACCCCTGTTAATTTAAAATAATTTCCCAACACAAAACCATTTTCCATACCTCCAGTACAAATTTGACCTGTTAATTGAATATAGGTTATAGAGTAAACTCCTTTTAATTGAATAAAAAATCTTGTAACATGTCAAGAAATTACCCTGACTCTCCCCAGTTTTCCTTTATTTCTAGACCAATTTGGCCTCACTACATCCAATACGGGCATTTAATCTATTATATCTTGTTTGACAGAGCTCATGGAGTTTATCTCAAGAATACAGGAAAGTGACACAATCCCTGTTAATTGAATACTCCTGTTAATTTAATAATTTTCATTGGGAAAGAGGCTATTCAATTAATAAAGTTCCACTGTGGTGATGGCAAGGACACATTGCAATAGCCCATGCAGTAACGCGGGATAGTTCTCTGGAACCGTGTACTAATCAGGTACTTATGATTTGATTGACAGATAAAAATAATCTTTCAATCATCATTTGTACTCTTTGATACTTGAAAAGGCTCGTGTGACACGTGCAGTCACCCCTGGTATCTGTTTTGGCAGACTTCTGGCAGTGCAACAATGTAGCGAGTGACGAGAAGTCAGAAGTATGCAACATCAAAGCACGCAGCCATAAGCCGGCAACATCAAAAGCATGCAGTCGCCCACAACTAAATCACTGACACGTGCAGCATGGGGATGGTGACATCTATATATGCGATAGCGATGTTTTCGTGTCATCAAATATTTGACTATCAACCACTTGAACCCATTAATACATATATCTTTGTTAACTGTATGTTGGGATATATACGCGATAAATTGGCGATAGTTGGCTCAATGTAAAATAGGGGACCGGACAGGAAAATACCGTACTGTAAACCGGTCCAAACCAACCCAGTGGCACCGGGCCCAGAACACACCGCGGTCCGGGGACGAACCGCGGACCGGACCGGTCCAGTCCGCATCACTACTGGTTACGAGCCTGCAGAAATTGGCACCGCAAGCAGAGTAATTAAGGTAGTGGTATTACAAAATGGTGAACACACTACTCAAGTTGAAAAAATGATTTTAATAATTGGTTCTTGGTCTAAAAGTAGTAAATTCCTTGATTCTAGATCATAAAATTGTTTTGTTTTTTTTTTGGTTTAAATTAAAAATGAGAGTGGGTAATTTGAAGCAGGTACGTGGCGACAGGGAGTGGGATAAGGGGGTGTCTCACCACCCACAATCCCGATCAAATTTTAATCCTCAAAGCACCAAGAGTGGGAAAATTCCGTCTCCCTACGGTAGAAGATTTCGCGGCATTTTGTCTGTGACTGTGACAGTTTCGAACAGACATTAAAGTGATTATTGAACCACACACGTATTTCATGAGATTTTTCAAACTAGAGTTATTATCTAGGACGGGGGGAGGGGGGGGGGGTGGCGTTGAGGTAAGCAGTTCTCGTCAGATCACCAAAGTTAAGCAACGTCGAGCCCGGTTAATCATTGGATGGGTGGCCGTCTGGTTGATCAATTCGGACTCCCGCGTTGTGTCCTTGAGGAAGGCAACTAACCTCGATTGTTCGGGGCACGATGACGCCATGCACTAAGGCGCACTGCACGTCGATGGTACACATGTCTTCAAGCAAACTAACCCTGAATGTGCTGCAGTGCGGAGTTGCGATGTTGGAGTGCTGGCAGCTGCTCGTCGTTGCTTGGTGGTTCTCTCCGGGCAATCCAGCTTCCTCCACCCGTAAATCTATTACGGTCATGATTAGCCATTGTGCATAAGTATGTGACCTTAAACACCAATAAATAAATAATAAGAATTATCTAGGCCCATGAATGCAGCAAGGCGCCGCCTGCAACTCTCAGAAATTCACAGGTACATGTCACAGCTGGAAAGTTCTCACGCAAGATGGGGGTTGGGAGAGGTGCAAACAGTTTTCTCAAAAGTTGGATGCTCGGTGACCAGTTCAGCTTGGAAATTCAGAGGGGGTCGGAGGAACCTCCCGAATCAAGACCCTTCAGTCACGCCCCTAATTTGGAGAAATCACAACCGACAGAAATCAAAATTTCTTCAATGAAGCGTTTTGGGGTGGTGGTTACATGTTTGTGTTTGGTGTGGGGACGGGGAGTTAGGGTGGGGTTAATATCTCGGCTTTTATGTTTGACAGTCACAGTAAATGGCTGTGGGTCTTAGAAAATTTTGACCAATATTTTCTCATTTAATTTTTTTGCACGAAACGATCAGAATTGAATCAGAGTTTTCTTTTTTACCCGAACTCCCTTTGCCTTTAAACTCCCGATAGCATCTTAAATCCCATCTTAAATCCCATCTGTCCGGACGTCCGTCCGCCCTGGTCAATTGCTGCCAAAAGGAAGATGAACAAAGTAATAATGAGGACTTCATCTAAAAATCCAGGTTCCAGCCATCGTTTTTTGACGGCGTGCAATGGCCAAGTGGTTTAATGTGTTGGCTCCTGATTGCCAGGTGGTGTTGTCAAGGGTTCGAATGCTGGCGGGGCATCGGAAACCAACATTTCGAATTCCTCTAAAACATGATTGTGTCATTTGATTACACATGGTCTCTCTTTATCTAGATCTTGGAGAGAGAGAGAGAGAGAGAGAGAGGGACCTCTCGCAAAAGTTGTTCCGCACACACGCAATGTTTTTTTAATATACAACTGACCAATAGTTTTGTTTATTCTCGTTTTAGTTTCATATATGTGACAAATTCGTTCTATTACCAAATATTTTTTGCAATGTGTTAACTTGGGAATGAAACACGGGATGGTCAGTAGTAATAATAATAATAATAACACTTTGGCCGGTCACTGATTTGTCGCGGTTCTCGGGTGAGAAAGCCTTGGTTACCCCTGTACTCCCAACTGCCTTCCTGTTCCCACGCTTCTTCTCTCCCCCAACACTTGATGACATCCCTTACCCCATTCTTCCCAATCTCTCCGATTAGCATATTAACCCTCTCCTTTGTGTCTCTCACTAACCACATGTCCTCCATTCTCCCATCCCATTTCCCCACTATACTCCCAGTGAATCTTATTTTTTTCAACTGGTATTTTGGGCATTCTGAAAGAAAGTGTTCCAGGGTCTCCACCACGCCCAAATTACACTGCTAGCACTCCCTTTAACTGTTTTTCCAACTTTTTCTCCTCAGCATCAGGGACCACGACACGACCTCAGCTTGAACAACAGTGACCCCCCCCCCCCCCCAAAGGTGCCATCAAGATACTCTCAAAACCAGGCTTCTCTTTATCGCGCAGGCTACCCAAAGACCTCCTTGATTTGACCCTCTCTCGCCAATTAAGGTTACCATCTTCCCTAATCCTTTCCCTGACAATTGTTTTGCCCTGGTTTGCCCCTACGTCTAGGACCTGGATTTCCAATGAGTAGTTCTCTATTAGCTCCCTCACTTGGACCACCCACTCTGTCTTGATATTTGAGTTGAAAGTTCTCAGGAACATTAGTTTACACCATGGCTGTGGGGAAAATTGACCAAATAATTAAGAAAACCGAGTTTCAATAGGTCTATCCTGTCCTTGATCCTCATCCACCCCAGCCCACCCCTGATTGCTCCTAGTGCTGTGGCATTACTCGACCCCGTTATCCATCGGCCTGCATCGTTCTGCAGGATGTCCAAGCTCTTAACAGCGGTCTGGTTTAGGGGTACAACTTCCATACCGTATGTTATACTTGGCAGACCAACCATTTCCCAAATGGTTTTCCCCACGAAAGCCTTATTGAAACTGTTTCTCCCTATAAGTTTCATTTGGTCAAGGATTCGCCCCCTTCAGAATCAATTTATTTGTGTGGTTTCGGTAGATGCTTCTTCCGGTGATGTTTATATTTACCCCCAGATACTCGTAGTCACCTGTCTCTCCGACACCAAGAAGTTTGCTGCTACCTCCCGGAATACAGAACTTCCCCACCCACCTTCGAGTGGGGTCCACTTTGCGCCCCACAGGTATAACTTTGCTCTTGCTTTCATTAAGTTCGAGTCTTCATTTGCTCCCATATTTCCCAACAATACCCAGCATTTTCGCTAGCTACTCTTCGCTTTCTGACACTAGCACCATATAGTCTACAAAAAAATAACCCTGGGATCTTCAAGTCCCCAACTGCTACCCTTTCGTCGCAGGAGTTCATCTCTAAACCTTTGATGTACAATGCAAAAAGAACTGGCGAAAGGATACACCCCTGTTTTAGGCCTATATCCATAGGCACACGTTTTGTTGTTATGTTACCCAGGCTAAGTTAATCAGTACATCTTAAAATAATGCTTTCAGAATTTCAACAAACTCGCCTCCCAAGTTCAGAGTCTCCAGCTTGCGCCACATACCCATCCTCCATAGTCTATCGTATGCCTTTTCAACATCCAAAAAGGCCATAAACATCTATTTCTCTTTTGCTTTCGCGGATTCTATCATTCGGGATAGCGTGAAAAGATGGTCAGTGACTCTCCTTCCATTTCTGAAGCCATTCTGAATCTCTCCCTCAAAACTCTTCTTCTCAATCACCCCCTCTAATCACCCACACATGACTGTACAGAAAACTTTTCCAATGCTGCTACTGACAGAGATCCCTCTATAATTATCCAAAACGTCTTTTCCCCCTTTTTGTGAATAAATGTCACTTTGCTTTCTCTCCACTCTTTTGGGACCTTTTCTTTTTCTATGGCTAAATTGAATAGGGCAGTTAGGCTTTCCCAGAGTTCCTCTCCCCCTTTTTTGATAAACTCGTTAGGAATTTCGTCCATCCCTCCCGCTTTTCCATTCTTTAATTTTGAGATCACCTTTCGCACCTCCTCCGTTTTAATTTCGCTGCACACGAAGTTCGATAGATTTTCCTCGACCTGGTTCGGACACTCCGGTGGGTTCCCCATCGCTTATCGTTTACCTTTTCCCAGTGCTTGACTAGTTCTGATGCGATTTGATGTTGATCGTCTGTAAGTCTGCCATCTACTTTAATGCACTGTGGGTTTCTTCCTTCGTTACGCTTATTCACCCATTTCCAAAATACGTTCGAACTCGACATCCCTGTCATTCTGATAAGACTGCTATTTCGCACTCTCCGATTATCGTCTTTAATCTTATTTACTTTATTTCGTGCGTGTTGGTATTCTTCCTTTGCTACCATGGCCTCGTTGCTTTCCGCCTCTTTGCGTTTTCTACTTCTCCTGTATGCAGCACATTTAGCTTTTCTGCCCTTTATGGCCCTTTTCAGTTCTTTGTTCACACTGTACCCAAGTTCCCGTGTTGGCACCCTAATGTTTCATACACTTTCCTTCCCTGTCTCCACTAGGCTCGCGACTATGGCGTCGGCCATTTTCTGGACCCCCCCCCCCCCCCCCCCGTGTACGGTTGAAAGCTTTGGTTTCAATATTTCTTCGAACTTCGCCCAGTCAGCATCCTTTTTGAGTTCCCAAATCTCCTTGAAGCTTCCATTGGTTATACTAGGTGTTTGGCCCTAATCGTCACTATAAACAAGTTGTGATAACTATCCACCTCCAATTTACCCGCATCATTCACTTCTACCCCTAACACCTCCCGCCATAAATTAATATAAGTGAGAATATAGTCGATTGTTGATTTTCTGTCGTTCCTCTCCCAGGTCCAGTTCCCTTACACATCGCGTCCCTATTCAGAATCGTCAGACCGAGCTCATTTGTGAAGTTGAACAGATTCCTTCCATTCCTGTAGCCTTTTTTGTTCCCGCCCTCTATACCTTCTTCCTTTTCACCTATGTGTCCATTAAAGTCACCCATCAAAATTATACCGAGCCCCCTGTTTTCTAGTTCTGTGATATTGTACCTTAGCGTTGAGAATATCGAGTCATTCCACTCGGGTTTGCTTCCCTCCACCATACAGTACACAACCCCAAGGGCAATACTTTTGTTTCTGAGATTACTCCTTACCCATCAAATTTCTTTCGATACCTCAGCCGAGGTGCTGACATCTTCAAGGTCTGTGATCAGCGACGGTTTTAAATCCTCTTTAATGTACATGCCTACCCCACTCCCCTTGTTCTGGACTTCCGTTCGCCCTACCCCTATCCACACGCACCCCCTTACCTACCGTTCCTCATGTCTTAACCACGTCTCGCTTAACCCCATGGCATCAAAGTCCTCTGCCTCGATCAATGTAGCAATTTCGCTTACTTTCCGGTGGAGAACCTAGATGTTGCTATGACCCACTTTCCGGGTACCGAGATTCATTGGTTTCCGTCTTCTGATCCCATTGTTTTCTGACGCTAGCCTTGGTAGACAAATTCTGCACCCCCCCCCCCCCACCGCTCTTGTTCACCCCACCTGTGTCCACAATTGCGATACTTGCTCCCGGCCTCCTATCCCTCTCCTCTCCTAAAAAGGCTCCGTTACCCGTAGAATTTTATCTTCCAATACCCGTTTCCCCATCCTGCTAAGATGCAGCCCGTCGCGCCCGTACATGCTCGCGTTGCCCCAAACATGTCCCAATGGTCGATGAAGGGTATTCCCAGGTCAACACAGTAGTCCTCCAACTCCTCTTTCAGCGCCAAATCCCTGAGTTCTGTTCGTCCCCACCTTCAAGGACAGGAAGGACCCCAGATACAACTACTCTTGCATTCATGCTCAACAGTTTGCTGACCAAACGTCTGTGCGACTCCACCAAACTCAGTAAGGGATGCTCGTGCGTCACAGAAGCATCCGTAGATCTATATGATCTGGCAATTTCTGACCTGGGTCGAGTCCACAAGACTCTTCCTCGTGGACGAGAATGTCGTGTATGGGGGTTGGAGGCAAGTGATGTCTGTTATGGTTTCCTTGGGAGTAATATTTCAAAAAATAAAATAATCTGTTAGAAATGCAACCAATTTTCTCATTATACTTAAACAAGGAAATCACCAACGTTCTGACTGAATGGGCCGAAGAGCTATGAATTAAAACCTCTTAGAATGTTATTTACATCTAACTAAAACGAAAACTATAGGACATGTATCCACTTGTCAACTTCCATTAACACACAGTGACGACACTTGCCATTTTTCAACAAAAGAGGAGGTATATATTTCCAATATTTGCAGGTTATGGAACAATAGAAACTCAAAATAAATCGAGAGTCAAAGGACAAATGTTTTTGAACACCATATTTATTTCGTATTATTTCACTGATTCTGCATAACAAATTAAAGGTATATTTACTCTCACCAAACAGTGGTTTTAAAGCTTTACGGAATATAGGATGTATAGCAGCGCGCATCATCAAAACATTTGGACAGATTAAGGGCCATTCCTGGTTACAGGAAGAATGTTAATCGGTGTATTTCCACCCCACCAAACGCCACCCTACCAAACCCCACCCCACTATGCACTGACCAATAATTCCATCACAATATCACAAATTATCACAGAGCAACCCGCTGTAAACTGCCTATTGGTATATAGTACCGATTTCAGTTCTACAGACGCCCCACCGAATGTCCTGATACTTAATGCACTACTTTGATCCATCGGCCGTACTCTCCAACCTTAACAACTTCAGTGCAAGTTTCATAAAAATCCGAACAATAATTTTTTGCCAGACATGGGCTTCTGTAGCCTAACCAAATCGTATATAATCACAGGTTGACAAGTGCCACAGCAAATAAACAAATGTGTTCTGATAGGTGCAAACTGTTTAACCTGCGATTGTGCACCAGTTGTTTGTTGCGGGACTTGTTAAAATATATTTATTTAATATCAGGTTGGTCCACACAAATTCAAACTCCCATATATTACAAATTTATATACTGGCGACTTCTTATAAAACTTTAACTGGCATGACTAGGGGCAGAGGGCAACTATAGAAGAAAACATTTTTACGGATATCAGGCCTTCAGGTGAAAGCAATACTCTTATGCAGGGAATGGAATGTTTGAAGTTACATACATACATAACAAATGTGTATAATTGTACAAATAACTATTGAACCCTATACTAATCCTAAAAAATAAATATAATCACGAATGATTGCTTTAAAACGTCTTGCTTTACGAGCCAACCAGACGGTATGAGCGAAACTTGATAAATGCTTAATAAGCATAAGCTGATAAAAGTTCCATGGCTTTGTCCTCCTTGCAGTAATGGAACAATTACAGAACGATTGCCGATATTTTCAGTGTTGAATATATAACATGCTTGATCGTTATTAAAAAAAAAAATGACTGAACGGCTGGATATGCGTTTAAACTAAGAAAATTAAATTTATTTTTTATCTTGGACGTGTCAGTTAGTACGGAAGCGTGGAAGGGACATTAGCTGCCAATATTTATCTCGCCTCAGCGAGATATTATCTCGCCACAGCGAGACATTTATTTCGCTGCGGCGAAATAACTTGCCGCGGCGAGATAACTATTTCGTCGAGGTGAGTTATCTCGCCGGGACAAAGAATAATAACTTGCCGTGGCAAATTACTTATCTCGATGGTGAGATAAATTAATTTTAGCAGCCGAATGTCCCCTATAAGCGACCGACGTGGAAGGTACATTAGGTTTCCAATATGCGGCGAGATAATACCTTGCGACGTCAAGACAAATACTTATAGCCAAATGATAACCCCCTTGAAACGGTAATCTACCAGCCATAGCTTTGCCCCAACACTCTACCTCAGTGCACATTTCGAGTTTGATGCAGTCCACAAATTACCATGATCAAGAGGCTCAAGACACCTACTTTCCGACTCGTTGTTCCTACCCTTCCCCACTCATCCACTCGACATAATGGCCCTTGCAGGTGGTTCGACCCGTAGGGCCTTCTCCGCGACAGAGTGATATCACCGGACAACTGGATCAACACGACACGGCCTTGCCGTTCTTCCCATGCGTGATCTGACTAAAAAGTTTGATCCACCCAGTAGTCTATCCGGCGAATCAATATACTAAAGATGACCTCATTACAGAAATCTAGTCAAAGTGACCCGATCACATCATCTTAAAGACCCACTAGTCAGTTCAATTGGCCCTTTTCAGAGATTCCACCCCTATCCATGTATAATATGCGGGCCCGAAGGCAGTCTCTTCCCGACGACTGACTGAGAAATAAGTGGGGAGACTTTTGAAAATTTCCGAAAAATTGGGAAACCATACATTTTGTATGACAAATGCACCCACATTCTTGAAAAAGAAGCCAAATGTTCCGACAGGAGTGGCCATAGAGGGCCCTATTAGCCCCGGGCCTGATAACAGTCACCTACTCATCCCAAAGACCCTTAACAACCCGGTTGTCAACACGCATATACCTATGAACTTGGAGACCTTCCTTCAGACCGACCGAGTCGCCCGACATGTACCGCTGATTTAACACCCCTATCTTCCGACTCAATCCGGTGATCCAACACGACTCAGTAACATAAAACGCCTACCTTCATACACGATGGAGCGCGTCAATCATTCATTGCAAGGGAGACTCAGTCACCCGACCTGTTCCTGTAAACCATCGAAGCCAACCACAACCAAGTGACCCACTATCTCTGCATACCCAACCGTTGATCTTTCCCCCCTCGGGCGTATCTATGTGACCCAACCCAGAACTTATACCCAACAACAATCAAGTGACATCATCACTCAACTTTGACAACCTGAGGGCAGAACCTCCCCCTTCCTACAACCTATTCGACTCCTACTCAAACTCCCATATTTCACGTATTACCCAACACAAACTACGCATTCGACCCAGCACCTAACCAGCGACCCTACAATACCACTCGACCCGACTTGTCGCGGTTTGGCGAGCCACTACCCACATATTGCGGTCGCGACCCTACCCAAATACGCCCTCTTCCCGTTCCAATCATCCTCCTCCACTTAGTTGCCCAACACCCCATTCCACCAGTGGTGGAGCCAGGAATTCAAAGGTAAGAGGTACAGGTACCGTCTGAGGGAGGGGTGAGGGAGGTCCAGAAAATGACTGAAAGGACAAAGTCGGAAGGGAATGGAGGATCGGAGAGCCACTTGCTTGCCGTATTTCGTATGGCATCTGCAAGGCTCCTTTCTACCGTTACATCTTTCGGGGTTGAAAATGAACCCAAGTCTCAGTAAGACTACTTACGAGCGTAGTGCTGTCTGGGGGTCCTACCGGGGGAAATGTTTTTTTAAAAAAGTATACTCTAAATCGTGCTATCTGCGTCTGGAAAAAGAGTAAAACCGATAGGGGCGAATTCCTGGTGGTAACACGATTTAGGCCAGAGCGAATTATTTAAAATTTAAATGGTACAAAAGTCCACCCCCCCCCCCTCCCTGACGTGGGGAAAAAGAGGTGTGGGATGCTTATCCGATTTCTTGAAAAGTTGTCACATAGACGAAAAGGAAAGCAGTATCTTCTGGTAATCTATATATGTATAGCTGTAAGGATCGTGGAATAGTAGCCGCAACAGCTGGTGAAAATTTCAGCATGTCTGGATGAACCAGCTCGAATTTCTTTATTTATTTATTGGCGTTTAAGGCCATATACTTATGTACAATGGCTAATCATGACCATAACAGTTTTTACGGGTGGTGGAAGCCGGAGTACCAGGAGAGAACCACGAGCAGCTGCCAGCTCCCAAATATCGGCGCTCTGTACTGCTGCACAGGCAGGGTTAGATTGGCTGAAGACATGCACACCATCAACGTGCAGTACGCCTTAGTACACGGCGTCAGCATGCCCCCTTGTGGACAATCGGGGTTGAGTGTCCTGCCCAAGGACACAACACGGGAGTCCGAATCGATCACTCAGATAGTTACCCATTCGAGAACTAACCGGGCTCGACCGTGCTTTACTTCGGTGAGCTGACGAAAATTGGTTACCGCAACGCCACCGCCCCCACCCCCTAACCAACTCGAAGAAGGAGCAAATGATAAATACATTTGACATCCATATAATTTGTATGGCTCTATTGATAAGCAAAGGATTCTAAAGTGGTACAGAACCAACCACTGTTGAAACGTTCAACCTTAAGATTAACAGACTCCGAATATTTCTATTACATCCACATTTGTACGGCTATATTAATAGGTAAGAGGTCAAAACGAGGTGCAGGATCTTCAGTAAGACATCCCCAACAACTGTAAAGATTTCCGTCTAATAAAATGGAATATCTAATAAAATGAAAAGTTGTAAATGATACATAGATAGATAGTTCCATTCCTGTGACATTCATATTTGCATGCCGGGTATAAGAATAAGTAAGGGGTCAAAAGTGGTGCAGGACGTTCATCATACCATCCTTAACAACTGTTGAAAGTTTCAGTTTCAGCATTTTCTATACAGTGGCTCTGAAGAAAATGTAAAGCTTTGCTTCGCTCGGGTGAGCTAAAAATGGGATCGGAAAGGTGCAACAGCCCACTTAACGCCAAGTCTGATGGAAGCTCGGGTCAGTTCTGCGCAAAATTATGATTTGAGATCAAATAGACCGTTTTGTGCCAAAAAAAAAAAAAAAAATTGGTTCAAAATTTTCTAAGTTCAACAGGTATGTGAAAGGGGGACTGTTTTTACTTCAAAGGTGGTCAAAATATTACTTCAAAAGTGGGCTATGGTAACTGCAAAAGTGGAGACCGCATTTTACTTCAAAAGTGGGCGACGGTTACTACAAAAGTGGTGAGCTACTTCAAAAGTGGTCAATTTTTACTTCAAAAGTGGTGAGCTACTACAAAATTGGTCAGTTTCTTCAAAAGTGGGCGAAACACTTTAACCGATTGCTTTCATTTTTTTACTTTGTACTGTTCAACATATTCTCGTAGCCAAATAATACATGGTTAAGGCACCATACTCAAAATTTAATGTCAGCGAAAAGACGAACGATTGTCAAGCGAACGTCAAGTGCACAACGTAGCGAGAGACCAAGCAAAGCATCCTTCATCTTCGTCTTTAACCCTTTACCTAACATGAAAAGCAGACGGCACTTGCAAACGAAATTCTTAAATAACTAATGTTTTTCATTTTTTGTCTCAAAAACATAGATTATGACCCCTTCATTGGAACGAACTCGACGAGTAACCCGTGCATATGTGGTTATGTGCAATTGCACCATGTGTCACAATGTGTACACATAACATGCAGCACGTTCGCATGTGCGATGAAAAAAGGAGTGCCAAAGCCCAGAAGTTTTTCAAAAAAAGGATTCCGTAATTGGGATTCTAATCCGACTCCGTGAAATGGGATTCTGCGTTTTGACATAAACACTCGAGAGTATGAATAAGGATTGATAACACCAATTCAACTACTATTGCAAGAATTTGAACAGATAAATAGAGATTATTACCATTATATGGATGTACAAACTATGTATCCGAGTCTCGCTCCGGGTTCTAAGGGCAGGTCACGACTAGTCGAAGACGAGTCGTGATCTACCCTTAGAACCCGGAGCGAGACTCATTTACATATTTTGTACATCCACATAATGTTAATATTCATTTTATCTTACAATATTGGGGATAAGTCAAGAATGTAGACGAATATATAACGAACTATTTATTCGTACGGATGAACAAAAAGAAAAAAATGGAACTCATGCGAAAGGAAAGTGCTTGTATCCGACTCCATGATACAAACATCTGTATCAGGGTGTCGTTTACACGGCAGTTACGGAGTTAATACAGACAAAATACATGTTGATTGTGAGATAAAACATGGTAAAGTACAACCATCCACTACAAAACGACGTGAACGAAGATCCAATACAACCAAGATCGAAGTGAACGAAGATGGAGCCAAATGGATAGAACACGACAAAGTGAACAAATATTCAACTAGTTGGACAGAACTGTCCCAAATGAAGTCAAGTGAATTAAATACGACAATGTGAACAGATATTCAACTAGTTGGACAGAACTGTCCCCAATGAAGCCAAGTGAATTAAATACGACAAAGTGAATAGATATTCAACTAGTTGGAAGAACTGTCCCCAATGAAGCGAAGTGAATTAAACACGACAAAGTGAACAGATATTCAACTAGTTGGACAGAACTGTCCCAAATGAAGCCAAGTGAATTAAATACGACAAAGTGAACAGATATTCAACTAGTTGGACAGAACTGTCCCCGATGAAGCCAAGTGAATTAAATACGACAAAGTGAACAGATATTTAATTAGTTGGACAGAACTGTCCCAAATGAAGCCAAGTGAATTAAATACGACAAAGTGAACAGATATTCAACTAGTTGGACAGGAATGTCCCAAATGAAGCCAAGTGAATTAAATACGACAAAGTGAACAGATATTCAACTAGTTGGACAAAACTGTCCCAAATGTAGCCAAGTGAATTAAATACGACAAAGTGAACAGATATTCAACTAGTTGGACAGAACTGTCCCAAATGAAGCCAAGTGAACTAAATTCGACAAAGCGAAAAAAATTAATGTTGAACTAGTTGGACAGAAAATTCGCATAGACATTTTTACGCCAGAGTGCCATCGGCCGATGACACTCTGGCGTACAAATGTCTATGGGGATCTTCAGTGTTAAATCAGATCCCCATATCCCTTCTAGACGTGAACTGAATTTTAAAAAAATCCCAAACCTTGGAAGTTTTCAGTGTTAAATCAGGTCCCCATAGTGCCTTCCCTTACTATTGACATATTAGCCCATTTACGGACAGACTGAGTGGCGAGAGTACAAAGTGGTCACTACAGAGCCCCAAATAAACTTTCAGTAAGTTGGGAATTTACACCACCATTTTCTAATGAACTGGAATATGTTTATTTCATTTGAGTAAAATGCTATTTGATACTCCTAAATATCCCGTGTGTTGTGTAAAAGCATACTGTATGGGAAATTAATGACCGATCATAAGCACAATCTTATTTTACTGGTGCGCGTCCTGTTTCTGAACTCATTGATGATTGCCAATGTAAGACTTTCTATTGTAACAGGAGGAGAGATAAGTGCGGGAGCCGGGGTTCGAACCGTCGACCTCTAGCACGTAAAGCGACCGATTTACCACGAGACTAAGAGATCCGGATCAACCAGGCTGGTTGGTAAATGGCCTGTATACCTCGACCGCTACACTACTCTCCCCTTCTTTTGAGATTCACCACATGTGAATCTCACCCAAGTTCCTCCTCAGAGCGGTCGAAACACCCGCAGTGCCACCTACTGCTGAGGATCGGACGAGCCCCCAAATGTAACAGGAGGAGAGATAAGTGCGGGAGCCGGGGTTCGAACCGTCGACCTCTAGCACACAAAGCGACCGATTTACCACGAGACTAAGAGATCCGAACCAACCAGGCTGGTTGGTAAATGGCCTTTATACCTCGACCGCTACACTATATTGCACTGAAATATGACCGTAGAATTTTAATCTCGTCTCAGTTATCTTCACACGCCCACCTAAGTAAGCTTTATGTCTGCGGTCGTCTAAAATGACCAACATGGGGGATACACAAATGGCTGGACTTGATTTGATATTCATGTTGTGGTTGCGATGAGCCATTGTGCATGTAACCTAAAACACTAAAAAATAATTATATATTGACATAAATTCCCACACTGAAGAGCTGTCGCGTGGGCAGTTGTCTCGCTCACATACAGCCTCGTCCATTGGGCGTCACTGCTTGTTGTGTGTTCACAATAGCGTCATAGATACTGATTCCCCTTTAACAGTGAGCTCTGGCCGGTCATCATTTTTTCAGCCAGCTGCGGCGAGATTTATTCAGACCTTTGGCATGTCATTCAAAAAGGCGTTCGGTCATCGGGGTGAATTGGTTTGTGTATTAGGTCCTTTGTTTCCTCTAGCTGTGACGGGAGGGGGGGGGGGCTGGTAAGAGGAGGTAACCGGAATGCGATGGACATAAGCGACCATTGTTGTCCCCGTGTGGAAAATGCTCAGAGCATTGATGCAAACGATTGGCTAAACTTGACGTTTTACTTATGTCACGATATGTAAACAATACACTAAAAATTCGGAAAATCCCAGATCCGACATTAGGGTGCAACCACCACCGAACAATAAAATAATGACACAGTTTACTCAAACAACTAACCAGGCAATAATCACCCAGACCCAGCCATATTAATACGTTTCTAGGTTCCGTGATATTTTCTGTTATTGCGTGGTGATTGAATTATCCAGCGGGGAACGGTAAGGGCGCTCACCACCATATTTTTTCAACGGAAACGTTAAAACGTAACTATGTTAACAGTATGCATGGGTGAGTATATGACAGATTATGGACTGCACGGCCCTTGGCATTCCCAGGAAAATGTTTGGTCCTAGCTTCGTGATGCGGTCATGATACAGCCATGCAGGCTGAAAGTCACTTTGGACACCAGAAACAGACAATCCAACACAACCCCCCCCCCCCCCAATCGAGCTGCATCTCCACCCCAGGTCATGTTCTTTTGTAAACTGGTTGCTCGGAAGCTCAGTGGTTCCGGCGTTGGACATCAGACTGAAAGGTCCACGGTTCGATCCCAGAGGACCTTAACTGTGGTGTGACCTTTGGGCAAGGCTACCACGGGGCACGGTGGTGCTGTGTACTAAGGCGTACTGTACGTCGATGGTACACTCGTCTTCAACCAATGCTGACCCTACGTGTGCGAAGTTAGTTCGTTGGAAGTGTGACAGTTACTCGATTTTGCGCGGTTGTTCTCTCCGGGTACTCCTGCTTCCTCCACCCGTAAAACTCTCTGACCCTGAGATGACACTGGCTGTCGAAAGCGTCGTTAAACAAAATAAATGATTAAAAATAAATAAATAAATAAATAAATAAATAAATAAATAAATAAATAAATACTTCCTTCCGACGGAACATCAGTTTTCAGTAATTGAATGAGGCGTTGCTATTTTAGTTACAATTGACGATCCATCGGTCCATGTTTGTGATATTTTTGAACGGGTGGGGGCATCACTGGAATTTTTTAGTTTAAGTAACCCCAAGGCACCGGAAGGGTCCACGGCCAATAGATGGGGGGGGGGGGGGGGGGGGGGGGGGGGGGGGGGGGGGGGTCGACGTGGTACTCTACTCTATATTTGGGTTAAAACCTTGAGTTTACAACTGTGACACTCAGTTTATATTTGAGTCTCTTGGTTCTCAGTCATAGTTCTCCGAAAGTATTTTTTTTCTTCTCTTCCTAGTGTAGTGTACTTCCAGCAAAAAGGACACACGTGCCCCCTTGCCCCACGGTCAGTAGCCTGGAGTCAAGTGGTAGCTGCCACTTTTCTGTTGCCCTACAGCCCCCTCCCTGATACGCCTGTGACAGATTTGTCTATCACGCCACAATAGCGGTGACAAACAAATCTACAGAAAGTTCAGTTACGCCTGAGCGAATCGAAATCGTTCACATAGAAAGGACTGCATGCTTTTCTCCAACTTCCACTGATGAATCGTAGCTGTTAAGAATTGCTTGCCATGTCTGTGTCCCGCCCCGGTGAGAAGGCTGTATTTTTCAGTTGGAACTGCGACAAGACACGAATTGTTCGGTGTCATTTCTCTCAGATGAAGTTAACTGATTTCTCGTTGTATTGCTATCGATGGTGAGATTGTCTGTTATAACTTGACGTTTTGTACATTCTTCCCACATTTACACAGCATGTCTGAAATTGAAAACGTTACAGAAAACACAACAGGTTTTAAGTACTAGATAAGTAATAGAATTGTCTTTATTTTGAAATTCCAACCTCTAATATTCCTCAAGGGGCCATCCAACATAACTTTGGACATTTTTGTGGAACATTTCCACAATGCCCTAAATATGAATTAAAGCTGTGAATAACGACATATTATGTACCAAAATAATGACAAAAGTACACAAAATCTGAATTTATCCACTTTTTCCCAATTTTTTATTTTTTTGCTTTTGATGACAAAGAAAATGCCAAACCGCATAAGTAACCGACAGGATTAACTAGAAATATAATTAAAGGTATTGTATAAAATTGTATAAAATGTAGTCTCTTATTTATATCAGACTTTCAGACTCTGCTTTCTGTCACATGGTAACGGGTTCTTTGGCAAATATTAATTTCCACAAAAGCTGTTTCATTCCAAACAAATTGATATATAATTTATTGGGGTTATACTTTTCTGAACTCTTCAGAACTTTGGATTAAATTACATGAAATGTGACCAAAGTAAGGTTGGACGTCCCATCAAGGGCCTATATAAGTAATGAAATTTTGTTTATTTTGAAATTCAGACCTCTCATATTCCTTAAATTCAGATTAAATATACACAAATTATACATCAAAATGAAGGTTGGGATGTATAGAACACGAAACACATATGTAATCAACTCATAGAGTCGACTGTAGGCACCACGGTTTCCTGGAAGTCTGCTGCCGTATTCGCACCAGAACTGATAATAAAATATTTCACCAGAACTGGTGGCCAAATGTGCTTCATATATCCAAGAACAAAGCTAGGCATTCAAAACACTTTCGAATACAGCGATAGGACTGCATTTTGGAAAAGAACACTGTCTGCATTTTTTTATTGAAGATGGTTTCCATGCTCGACAGACATGCGCCGAATTTCCATCGAAAAACAAAATCGTAATTCTAAGAAATTTCAACAGGTATCATGATACCGTGCATTGAATATGGCAACTGTGCAATCTCTATCTAATAACAGTATACTGTATGAAGGCGATCTTTTTCATTATTTGATTTTAGACGGCGTTGTTTTTATGCTTTTTCTGTCCGATGACGTCGACCGGAAATCGAAAGTATACTCATACGTAAACAAAAGCAAAGACTTTGGAATTTTCCCCAATACAGCTCTGTCGCCGTGTTTTGAAGAATTTGTATCCCCTAGCTTTGTTCTTGGATATGTAAAGCACATTTGGCCACAAATTGTTTTCGTGAAATATTAAATTATCAGTTCTGGTGCGAATACGGCAGCAAACTTCCAGGAACCAGTGGTGCCTACAGTCGACTCTGAGTTGAATATACATGTGTTTCGTGTTCTATACATCCCAGCCTTCATTTTGATGTACATTTTGTGTATATTTAATTTGAACTGAAGGAATATCAGAGGTGAGAATTTTCAAAATAAACAAAATTTCATTACTTATATAGGCCCTTAACTCACTCAACTCAAACTTGCCAAAACTAACCAGTACTAACAAAGAAGTTAAGAAATGTTACAATGGTAACGTGAGACTTAATATTGTTACGATGGTCAGCCATGTTGAAAAGAAACACCCATGAAGTGGAATTTCCACTAAGAACATGTCTTTTGAATTTATGGAACTCTGGAGCTCAAACTTTCAATCAACAAGGATGCTATTTCACAGAAATAAATGTATTCAATGCTGGGAAACTCCACTCCTGGGTTGTTCTTTGGTACACATTGTGACGAGATAAAAAATCCAAATAAAGCCCCCACAACGTAAATCTTCTATTTCTCAGGCCATTTTGTACAATTGCAGATAGGTGTTTTTTCTTGTTTTTTTTTATAATGAAATCTTTGCCATCAAAACTTCATATTCTTGGTTTGTTTTATGACATAATCAACAGATTAGCATGGGTGGTGGAATATTTCATCCCTTGAGTGCAAGAAGGCAGTGCAACGCCTTCTTTACGTCAGGAACAAATTTATCAATTTTATTAACATGGGTATAATAGTTTTACTTGTTCAAGTTTGCATTGATTATAAACAGACCATGCAGCTGCCAATACGACCATGCAGGAGTGCATGAGAAACGTATTTTTTAGCATGTTTAGGCCTTAAAAACAAGATATATAATTAAAAACATACCCGAGTATATTAGAAGGGTTTGTGAACATTTCAGAACCTCTGCGCGCGCGCTCTCTCTCTCTGTGAAATGGCACTTGGTGATTAATCACATTAGTCATCTAGCCTGAACCCACAGGTCCTGCTGTACTAAGGTTGCCTGGTTGAGTGGCTTATGTGCTAATGTACTGTACACAATCTATAAATAAACTGATGCAACACTCGCCTTGTAGTTATGTTACATGAGCAGGCTGGCATTCTACAGTAGGTGAATAAAAGCCAAAAGGTACATAAAGCTGAAATCTTGTGCTGAGACTAAGGAGTTATATTTGCACCATATCACTGAAAAAGAAAATCCTTTGCATTTTAAGGATTGTGAAGCAAATTCAAGAACACAAGGCCAACAAGAGGCCTGCATCGCAAAGGCAAGTGCAGCTAATCCCCCAACACAAATTGAGGGAGGGGAGCAAACAGAATGTGGAGAGTGGATTGTAACTAAATCACCTGTGGAGTGGAGTTATCACCCAAAGTATCGTTTTCAAATTCTGAACATATGGACAGAAAACACAAGCATTAGCAATGTTTCAGCCAATGGACCTCGGGCCTTTAACCCGGAGGTCCACTGGCAGGAACTTTACTTGTGATTGTTGTACTTTGTCTAACATTTGCAATTTCTCTTCTGTGGAATCTCCACTTTGCTGGTGATTTAGTGATAATACGCTCTCCACTTACTGTAGGTATCTTTCTGCACAATATAGGCATTTCTTTTTTCCACACATAAAATCACACAAAATCAAGCCAAAAACATATTGGAGCGAAAAAAAAAAACGCATGAAAGTTTCAATGACACTGTAGCTCACAACTTGTGTAGGACATGTACATGTATAGTATGCGACACAGCAATGACACACATCTAGGTAATGACCTGATAACAAACTTACATGTAAAGTATTGTAAAGGTGGGTGAAAGTTAGATGATAAACAAGAAAAGAAATCTCCATGGGACCATTGTATGGTGCACCATAAGCCAAATGTTAGCAATTGTTTTGGCCTGTTTAATTCAAACCCTTCTAAGGTTGATTCATACTAATTAATAAATATTTGTCCAGTCCTTCTTAAAATATAGGTATTGGAATTTTTTATTTTTAGCTCATAGGTTTCTCGTGAGGTGAGTTTTTATTTTTCTCATTGGAATAGAAAAGCGGGTTGTACTGATGTTTACCCTCCCCAAACACCAAATATTAACACAGGAACTCGGCTTTTACACATTTGAATATACACATCATACAAAATTTAATCAAATCAGTACCCAAGAAGTTTCGCAAAGATCGGTTCATAACTATGGTCTCTTGCCTGAGTCGAATTGAATTGACAGATGGGCGGATGCACATATGGGCCATGACAAAACCTCAAATTTGACTACGTCAGACCTGAGCTAAAAACAAAAAACAAGTGGCCCCAAGGGTCTTAATTGCTCGCTTGAGAAAGTTGTTCAAACAACTATTTGTCATATCCAGTTAGTCATGGTTCATCAACACAACAAAGGAATGAAGTCATGAAATTATTCATAACTCTAGTGTCCATGTCAAATGATTATCATGGGTCTTCCTGAGTGCTTCCAACTGTATCAGCTGTAGACAAACTTCCAGGGGTTCTTATGTCACTTGCCCCCCTCCCCACCCCCCACCCCCCCACCCCCCATCAAATACATTCCAAATATTAACCCAGGAACCTGATTAAAACAAACTGCAATCTGGCACACGCACACCATAAGATCACCTCCACCCCTGAAGATGTTGTACACCAAAATATGAAAGAAAGCATTTGAAGTGGTGTGATTTGCAATGTCATCTCCCCACATTGCACTAATTAGTCCCTACCGGCAATGCCGGATGGGACTATAGGTTTGCAGTCTGTCCGTCGGTCAGTCTGTCAGTCTGTCAGTCACACATTAGTTTTCCTGAGTTTTATGGAAACGCTTCAACGGAATGATTTCATTTTTGGTAACCAACTAGAGAACGATGACTTACAGATCAAGTTTGAGTTTCATGCTGATTACATTATTCTTGTGAATTATGGCTCTTGGAAATATGGAAAAGCGCCAGCATATCAGTTTTCCAGACTTTTTTGGAAACGCTTCAACGAAATTCACGCTGATCACATCTTGGTTATAACATTTGTATAATTATTAATGTTCATTAGTTCGGTAGGGGACATTGTGTTGCTTCAGCGATACGTGCGCTATTGTTTATTGGTGTATAACTATAAGGTCACATATCTGCACAGTGGCTAATCATGATCACAAAGATTTTACGGGTGGAGGATGACGGCCTACCCGAAGAGAACCACTGAGCAATGGCAAGCAACTATCGGCTCCCAAATATACGCCACACAAACAGGGTTAACATTTATTGAAGGCGTGTGCACCATCGACGTGCAGTACGCCTTATTGCACAACGTGACCGTGCCCCCATGAGGGCAAGGGGGGGGGGGGAGGGAGTGTGAAGGGCACAACGCGGTTGCCAGGCCTGAAAATAAGCAATCTGACATTTGCAGAATGAGGTCCAGAGGGTGAATTTGATGATGCTGTCCCATACAGTGGGCCAATTTATCCTCTGGGTACCTTTCTGTTTAGTTTTGAGACTCTGATTCAGACTGAGGTTCACAGAGGGTGGATTTAGTGATGCTACCCTGCTGTATGCACGGTAGCATCACTAAATTCACCATCTCGGAACCTCATTTTGCAGATCTCCTTCTCGGTTGTTTGGAACTGATAGGTTGGGTCGGGTGGCGCCTCGACCCAACCTATCAATTCCAAACAAACAGGAAGGAGATGCAATAAAGAATATCATTTACAATGCCTCAGAAAAAATGTTTAGAATTATTTTAACTGAAAGAGTAGTTTTGTGAAATCAATCACTGAATGATAAGTGAATGTTGGAAATTGTTTCACTGAAGCGGCCTCGCGTACATTTATTTTGCTAAATTCTAATGCAAAAATATGCGCGATATTCTGAAAGAAAGCCTTATACCTTGATCTCACATTTACAGTACTTTGTCGTGGTGTACGGACTGCTTTAGCTCGATTTTTTCAGTATGGTGTACATCAACATGGCTCGTTTTTCCTTGCAATAGCAATATTTTGACCTGCCAATTGCGAACCAAGTTCGATACACGTGAGATCGAAAAATAAACAAACCTGTATTTGACAGATCAAAGAATGTCTTGCTGCTTCTATTGTCTGCATATTTCGAACGCCATACCATGAATCACGTCGGTGATTCCAAGAAGTAAATTGTATCAAAAATTATACTTGTTTTTTTATCAGATCGCGCAGATTTCAGCTTTTCAGCGCGAAAGTCAGTCAACGTTGTTTGTTGTTGTGACCGAACAACTCCTTAACCGCAAAGTGTCTCTAAAAAATAGATCACACTTTTGCGATACTTGTCTTCTTCATAGAACATTTCTTTTCGTTTATAATGTATTTCAGAATAATTCCAGTATTTCCTATGCGCTTTGTTACGATATCGGCAATATTATGCAGCTTTTGTTGTGCGGTGGCGTAATTTGCTCGGAATGTGACCTTGCGATGGAAGCTTTGTATCAATACAAAACTGTAAACAGCCGAGAAATGTTAAAAAAACAGATAATGATATTAAAGATCGCCATCGCTTTAGACAGCAATATTATTTGACAAATACAATGTTTGTGTATTGATGAGTTGATGCAATGAAACTGTTTTAGATTTACGAGGATTTAAAAACACACGTATTCTGCATCGTGAGTTTCAATATCACGTGACAACGTCCAACATGGCTGCCCCCATGTCTCAGGGAACAAACTGTAGAATTTCTTTTCCACGGTAATATACGGTTTTATAGATGTCCCATATACGAAGTGGAGTAGGTATGTTCTAATTACCAATTTGGTACCTTAATGAACCGATTACGTAGTTTGATAATAGGTGACGTGCGAATAGAAAGGTAACTTTCAAAGTCGTCAAAAATCTCAAATATTCAGTTTTTTTCTGATTTTTTGTTGGCCACCTGTATTTATGAACATTTCGTCATAACTTTGCTATGAAAACCCCTCTTGGACAGCTTTTGTTAATTTTTTTTCACGTTTCTTTCCGAGTGGCCATTTTTCAATTCATCACTCATATAGGCCCTTAAAGGAATATGAGAGGTGAAAACTTCAAAATAAACAGAATTCCAATACTTATATAGTCCCTTAAATTCAAATGAAATACACATAAATTATACATCAAAATGACGGTTGAGATGTATAGAACCAGTGCTAACCCTTGTGTGGATTTAGTATGTTGAGCTAACAGGTTTTCTCCATGTACCCCGGCTTCTTCCCCACGTAAAACTGTCCAGGTCATGATTAGCCATTGAGCAGAAATATGTGACCTTAACCCTTTACCCAACGTAACGGCCAAAACCGGCCAGCGCTATTCTCAAAAATCGCCAATTTTCAAAATATTTTCATTTTTTGTCTCAAAAACATAGGTTATGACCCCTCGTTGGAACGAGCTCGTCGAGCTCGTTCCAACGAGGGGTCATAACCTATGTTTTTGAGACAAAAAATGAAAAAAATTAGTTATTCAAGAATTTTTTTTGCAAGTGTCGTCTGCTTTTCATGTTAGGTAAAGGGTTAAGGTGCTATATAGATAATGGTTAGAATTTTCAAAATACACAAAATTCCATTATCTTAAGGGGCTATTTTGGTAATGGCATTTTGTTTATTTTGACATTCCCACTTCTGATATTCTTTAAATTCAAATTAAATATACACAAATCAAAATGAAGATTGAGATGCATAGAACACGAAACACATGTGTAATCAACATAGTTGACACCAGGCACCACTGGTTCCTGGAAGTCTGCAATCGTATTCGTACCAGAACTGATAACATATTTCACGAGTACAACTTGTGGCCACATGTGCTTCTCATATCTAACAACAAAGGTAGCAATTCAAAACACGTTTGGATGCCGCGATAGGACTGCATTTGGGAAAGGAATAACACTCTGCATTTTTCATTGAACCTGGATTCCATGTTCGACGGACATGCGCAAATCACTCGATACCACGAATTTCCATCAAAAAACAAAATCGTAATTCTGAGTAATTTCACCAGGTGTCATGATACCTTGCATAGAATATAGCAACTGTGCAGTCTCTATACAATAACAGTATGCTGTATTAAGGCGCTAGATAAGTAATAGAATTTTGTTTTGAAATTCTCACCTCTCATATTCCTTAAATTTAAATTAAATGTACACAAATTATACATCAAAATGAAGGTTGGGCGATCGAGAACACGAAAATTATATGAAATCAACTCATAGTGTTGACGGCAGGCACTAATGGTTCCTGAAAGTCTGTTACCGTATTCGTACCAGAACTGATAATAAAATATTTCCTGAGAACAACTTGTGACCAAATGTACTTCACATATCCAAGAACAAAGCTTGGGCACAAAAATCCTTCAAAATGCAGCGACAGAGCTGCATGGAGGTGAATTCTCAGTGACTGCTTTGCTTTGTTTACATATATTCTTACTTTCGAGTTCCGGTCGACGTCATCGGACGGGCAAATCATCGAAAAACAACGCCGTCTAAAATCCAATAATGAGAAAGATCGCCTTAATACAGCTTACTATCATTATGTATATACTGCAAAGTTGCCATATTCAGTACAAGGTATCACGGCACCTGGTAAAATTTCTTAGAATTACGATTTTGTTTTTTATAGAAATTCGTGGTATCGAGTGATTTGCGCATGTCCGTTGAACATGGAATCCATCTAAAATGAAACAGTTTTGTCCTTTTCCCAAATGCAGTCCTGTCGATGCATTCGAAAGTGTTTTGAATGTCTATCTTTGTAATTGGATATGTGAAGCACATTTGGCCACAAGTTGTTCGCATGAAATATTATTTTATTATCAGTTCTGGTACGAATACGGTAGCAGACTTCCAGGAACCAGTGATGCCGGTTATCAACTCTATGGGTTGAATTCATATATATTACGTATTCTATACCACCCAACCTTCATTTTGATGTACAATTTGTGTATATTTAATTTGAACTTAAGGTATATCAGAGGTGGGAATTTCAAAATAAACAAAATTCTGTTACTTATATAGCACATTAAGGTGGTAACGTAATGCAATTTTGTATATTTCGAGGATTTGAAAGTCACTCGGGTCGTGGAAAATCGATAAGGCCCACTGTTATAATATTACAAAATATTTTAATATTCCGGATATTTACCTTTGCGTACAAGAGGAATGGAAATAAAAACCTTATATCACTAATAGGTTATGCTACATAACAAGGCGATAATCCACAGAAAGTGTGTTTGTACTTTTCTACATTGTTTTTTACAATGCCAATCATGGGGATTACTTCGTAATATTTCATTCCAAAATACAAATAACTAACGTCCAATCGCGCTTTGGTGAGAGTGCGAGTTGGCTTTTTGCTATTCTTTTTGTCCAAAATTCTGTTGGGATGTAAATAGCGTGTCACTCAATTCATGCGGATGCAGTACACAATATTCCAAGATTCGGATTAGTACTGTCTGCGTGTCAATCACCCGGGATTAGAAAATTAATTTGTAACGCGTGGTTAGTTCGCGAAACTGAAATTCATTTAACACCCGAAATTTTGATAAGTATTCTTTTGCATGGAACATCCCCATTTCCTCTCTTGCTTACGACCCATAGTGTTACACGCCAGTAGATTGTCTCGTATGTTTCATCCCCCACATTTGGGGGACCTCGGTGGGGAACCTCGGTCATGTCACGTGACCCAGTAGCGCCATGTTGTGTTGCCATGGTAACCCGCATGGGCGGCCGTCTTGTGACGCCAACCCCATAGTGATACGTGATAATAGTGCGCATGCGCAGCGCGTGTTAGGATGATGCGTGTCGATTTTTACCACAAACAACCCGACAAGTTGTACTATTTCAAATTCTTTCAGAATTCTCTGCTTCTATCCAGGCAATAGTTTTCGTCTACCCGGCCATGTTTTTTATTCTACTCCAGTAGAGTGGAAAAGTTTATCAGCTGGAACAGCTTTGCTTGTTATTGCTATATTTAGCTGTTCTTATTAGTTCTGACCCTATTCCCAGTACTCTTGTTGTTTCATATATGTAGATCACCCAATCACTTCACTTTACCTGCGCTAACTAACCAATCAGATTGCTTCATTCCCCGTAATCTTTACGCAGAGTTATCTCCCCTTATTACAACGAAGTCCTATCCGATTCTCATCACCTCTATATCCAATGGCCACGTCCCATCTCATTTTAGTCGTATGAAGCCAGGGGGGCAATGAGAAAAGCCCTCAATGAGACCAAATTTACTATCCCTCTTAGCCTCATTTCAGTATTTGAGAATACCTATTGAGGATACTTTCTGGAGAATCCCTTTTTTTGTTGTATGATGCCATGAGAGCTATGGGAAATCTCTCAATGAGGCATCATTTACTATCTCTTGGCCTCATTTCGGTATTTGAGGATACCTATGGCCTGGTATTGTATTTGAGAATATCTGTCGAAGATAACTTTTGGAGAATAACTTTTTTTGTTGTATGAGGCCAAAAGCGCCATGGGAGATCCCTAAATGAGGCCTAATGTAGTCATACGAACGGCTTCCATCTTATCGCCAAAGTTCCCAGGCCACCACTTGACCATGGTCTATCTGTCATTAGCTTCTAGAGCAGTCTTGTTCCATTGCAGCCTTGTACCAGTACTATTGACTAAACTATCATCCATTAATATTGACGCGTATCACTACTTCCTAGCTATACCTATCTGTGTCGACTGTACCCTCGGTCAGATTGTATACCAAAAACGTGCTATATAAGGCATTCCATAATTGAGATTCCTAGCCGATTCCGTAGTTGGATTTCGTGTTTTAACATTTTAATACTCAGTTCAATGGGCTGTATTTCAAAACTTTAATTCAGATCACCTTCGTTATATTTTCATTATGGCTGTAGTTAGAAATTCATTCAGTTAAACTTTGTTCAGTTCAATGGTGTTAATATTATTTATAAAAAGTTCATTCAAACAATTCAAAGGGTTAACACTGTTATATTTTCATTAGGGTTATCGTTCAAAACAACTTTGTTGGGTTCAATCAGTTCAAAGGGTTTTACAATCAACACTGCGCTATTTTGAGAATATTCAAACAGTTCAAAGGGTTAACATTGGGTTATATTTAGGGGTTATAGTTCAAAACTTTGTTCACTTTGTTCTGTTGACTTTGATCTTGGTTGTCCAATCCGATCAGTTCGATTTTCGTTCACTTTGTTCTGTTCACTTTGATCTTGGTTGTGTGAGATTTTCGTTCACTTCGTTCTCTTCATTTTCTTCCGATAATAATTGGAGTACCCTCGAGTGTTAAAATTTTAAAACACGGAATTCAACTCTACGGAATCGACTGGGACTCTCAATTACGGAATGCCTTATATATCCCGTTTTGGGTTGGGGCAGAAAAGGGTCGTCTGAAGGGCTATTCTGGACAGATATTTGAATGCCAAAATTAAAGTTATGCGATATTTTTTTCCCCTGAAGTAACATGCGACAAAATCCACAAACCATCCATGAATTGGCCTCCGTTTATAAATAGACTCCATTGGTTCAGCTGCAACTGATGGTTTGATATAAAGATTTGTCTGATATTTCGATCGGGTTTGTTTTCGAACTGTCACCTTTCTGTACAAGAGCCTTGAGGAAAAAATGTGAACTTGGATCGTGCGATAACAATGGCATGATTATTTACACACAAATGAGAAAACAAATCATCTGGATAAACATCGAGTGAAAATTCCTGAAAGCGGAATGGCAATAGGTGAAAAACGTCACTGTACATCGCAGAGATACTATCGTTCACTCCGTCTCTTTTCTGTCTGTATCTTCCACCGCGTCCAGACATCTTCAATTATTTCGAATTTGTAGCTTCAGAATATAAAAGGTCCTGAAAATACAGGAAAGTTATACCTTAGCCTTGAACATTCCTACCTTTATTTAAAGAAAACAATAAAGTTTCAATTGGGAGCGCGGTGGCCCAGTAGGTAGAGCAAGCCTAGAGGTCCTCTGTTCAACTCCCACCTGTGGTAAGTCTTGTGTTCTTGAGCAAGACACTTAATCCCAGTTGTACACGCGAGGGAATGGTGACGTTGTGTACTAAGACCTACTGTACGTCGATGGTGTACTTGTCTTCAACCAATCCTAACCTTGCTTGTGCGGTGTTAGTACGTTGGGGAGCCAAACATTTGCTCGATGTTACTCTGATTCTGTCCTGATACTCTGGCTTCATCCAACAGTAAAAGTGCCAGACATGAGGTAACCCTGGTAGTTGAAAGTGTCGTTAAACCCCAATAATTAAGGTTTCAGTTTTTCTTGCACAACATTCAGTGTTGTGCAACAGAAACTAAACTTCTAAGGCATTCTTAAAAATAAAGGAATCGGGTATATAACACTAGCTTTAGTGTTTTGAAAACATTTTAATTGAACTGGTGGGTGCGCGGTGGCGTCGAGGTAACCTTTTCTCGTCATATTACCGAAGTTAAGCAACGTCGAGCGCGGTTAGTAGTTGAATGGGTGACCATTTCGGCGACTGATTCGCGCTTCCGCGTTGTGTCCTTGGGCAAGGCACTTAACCCAGACTGCCTACATGGGGGCACGATGACGCTGTGTACTAAGGCGTACTGCACGTCGATGGTGCGCATGTCTTCAACCAATCTAACCCTACCTGTGCCGCGGTGCAGAGTTCAGAGTTACGATGTTGGAGAGCTGACAGCTGCTCGTCGTTGCTCGGTGGTTCTCTCCGGGCACTCCGGCTTCCTCCACCCGTAAAACTATCACCGATATCTGACCCTGGCTGTTAATGTGTCGTTAAACCTTAATAATAATAATAAAAAATGGACTGGTAAATCTAATTTGCTCGTTTACAGAACACGTTTGTCTGTTGATTGCCTTCCTACTCATACTTTTACTCAGACACCCCTGACTTGTACTCAATGTTACTTCCTTTGGAATTATTTTAGAGCGAGGAAGGTCCAATTAAGAACCAAGTAATTTAGAAAACACCTATGACATTACTGGAAAATAAAGCAGTTTCCTTTTGTTAGTTTTAAGATGACGACAGAGCTCTCGGAATTTTTTATGGCAAGTTTATTTGAAGCAACTACTTCGGAGATGATCTGTCATTAACCCTTTGCCCCTGGGGGCGCGGTGGCGTCGCAGTAACCGGTTCTCGCCAGATCACCGACGTTAAGCAACGTCGAGCGCGGTAAGTAGTTGGATGGGTGACCATTTCAGCGACTGATTCGCGCTCCCGCGTTGTGTCCTTGGGCAAGGCACTTTACCCCGATTGCCTACATGGGGGCACTATGACGTTGTGTACTTAGGCGAACTGCACGTCGAAGGTGCGCATGTCTTCAACCAATCTAACCCTGCCTGTGCCGCGGTGCAGAGTTCAGGGTTGCGATGTTGGGGAGCTGGCAGCTGCTCGTCGTTGCTCGGTGGTTCTCTCCGGGCTCTCCTCCTCCATCCACCCATAAAACTGTCACCGACATGATATGGCCTTGGCTGTTGATGTGTCGTTAAACCGAAATAATAAAAAAAACTCATTACCCAACGCAGACGATATCAAAATTCATTATTTTAAATATCGTTTTTTCAAATTTTTCAAAACATTTCAACAAAACCATATGTGACCCCTCGGATCACATGATATGGTTTTGTTGAAATTTTTTGAATTTTTTTTTCAATTACTGAATTTGCATATTACGCGGCCAGAGGCGGCCGATTCGTTGGGTAATGGGTTAAAATGTGTGAAGTTTGTGAAATTCTGCGAACATCGATGACACAAATTCACTAATGCTTAGAAATTTCAATATTTATATGAAATCCCCATACTTTGTGTTACAGTTAAACAGCTGAAGGGAATTAAGTAAGGAACTAACTTTCTCCACAAATCTCTTCCATTGACGAAAATAGTCATGTATCATGAAATTACTTCCCCGTGGGAACCCCGGGAAGTAAGCAGCACTTGTTTACTGTGGTAAACCAGTTCCGCTTTACTAGTAAAATAGGACCCAGTCACCAATGCTTGGGGTGATAGTCCTCTAAAATGGGCAACATGTAGATCAACGATTGACTAATCTTGATTTTATCTCCATGTTGTGTCACGATTAGCCATGGTGCATAAATATGTGACGTTAACCACCAACAAACAAACAAACATCATGAAATAACTTGGAAAAATTGCCCAAAGATGTCCTTGGAAATTTCTGAATCCATGTGATGAGACTCACTGCAACTGAAACAAACAAAAGTTTCTATCCCAAATCAGTAACTTTGGCAAGGACGCCGGAGGCACCTCAATGCTGTGGCTCAAAACTCTTGGAATGGGTTAAGACCCTGAGTTCATCTGGTTTATTATTTATCCAGTGCCGTCGTGGGTTACACGAGAGGTTTACATATTGAACCTGTGATCGTTAAAAATTGCATTGAACAAGGCAACTTTTAACGATCACAAGTTTAGCAAATAAGCCTCTCGTGTTTCACGACGTGGATTTGAGGTTATGAGTAGTGTCTTATTGGAACATATACGTTATTGTGATGAAATGACGGTAACATGGTCTGAGGTTTGTGGGTCGGAGCGTATGGTCAACCTCGACGCTTCGCGTTTCGGTTGAACATAAGCTCCGAGCCGCAAACCTCAGACCATGTTATACCGTCAATTCATCACAATAGTTTAAAATGTTACGTGTTAAGTGTTAGAGGGGTAAAATACTGCATAGCAAATTTAGAATGAGATGTAGTGACTTAAATGCTTATAAATTCCAACCCTTATAATTTGGGTGGAAACAATTTTGAGGATACAGCTCCCTTGATCTCATCTTACCCTTTACCCTAACATCCGCATCCAGCGTCAGTCCTTTCTACTTTTCTACTTATCACTGAGAGCCTAACAGGCAATATCAATTCTATAGTGTACGGTAATCCAGCATGTCCTGGAGATGTTAATCTTTATTGCCTTCCAAAAGTATATTGAAGCAATGATTTGATTTTGGCTAATAATTTTATAGTCAATACAATGAGATATTTAAATGGGCTTATGCTATTTATCAGACCATTTTGATGTGGAAATAAAATATGGTTAAAAAATATAAAGTTTAAATATTTACGTAGTATCATTTTTGTAATTTTAGGTAATTCAAGCCGCATTTGAAAGAACATACTAGATTGAATAGACAAGTAGTTTTGAGAGATATGCCTACTTGTTATATATGTTGGGCACTGGATTTCGACATGAGAAGATGTGCAGTTCCTTCTTGAAGCTATTCATTTCTCGAAAATATTTCGTCTTTTACGTTCAAGCATGTGTGGCGCCGATGCTCAACTCGGCATAAAGCAGATGTCATCAAGTAGGATGCCGTTCTTATACTGGAAACAAAAACCACCAAATCCAACCATGTTTCATAATGTTTTAGGAGATAGGTGCTGTCTTATATCAAATCTACTGAAAAGATAACATTATTACATCATATTCAACTTTTGTTTATTAAACTCTTGCAAGACCGAGTTTTCCTGGGAAATATTTTCAGCAAATTGCTTTATGGGAGTTGTCGGGCATCTGCTATAGGACTGTTATTTGCCAGTTTGTTATAGGCGGTGTTTATTATTTGTTGTGTCACCATGTTATAACGATATGTACTTCTGAATGTAGTTGAAAATCACTTCTATTTTACAAGATTGTGAACATTTCCGGCGAGGCCATGAAACCCGGCTTCTGTGGGCAAAATTGTATTGGAGAGAAACCATTTCTGTCTATTACAACTGTTGAATTGTTTAATTCGGAAAATATAGAGATAATAATTTGTTAGACTGTATTGTTATACTTATTATACAGAGTGAGAACAGTACTGAAATACTTTCATTTGGAATACAAGACACCCAGTCATCTCTCTTCTGATCAATGGTGGGTTTTTCATCGCGGATGTCTTTACATAAATACAATTAGCATTCCTGATCTGCCACACTTGGATCCTGTTATAGAACCGGAGTAGGTAGAGAAGACAGGAGACCTGATCTGTAGAAGTTTTATTTATGACGACCGTCAAAGGTAATACGTGAAGAGTTTTGACAAATATCGCCTACCGCAAAGAAGTCTCCGAAACAAATTAAGATCAGACGTCACACGTATAAAGGCAAATCAATTGCAACATTTGACGTCGACAACCACTCGTCTAGAGTACAAGTACTCTCGTCTGCTGAATTGGATAAATGTTAGAAACACGTCTTGGCCAGTGTAAAACTACTCGCATCTGTAGAAATAGTTTTGCTAGTTGTCAAGTCTGTACCAGTGTACAAGTACTAACGTCTGCTGAATTAGATGGTCAGCTGGTAACGTGTCTCAACTAGTGTACACAAACTCGCGTCTGCTGAATTAGATATCGGTTAGAAGACCAGTCCCGACCAGTGACTTTCGTCTGCTGAATTAGATGGTCAGCTCAAAACACGTCTCGACTCGTGAACAACTACTAACGTATGTCGAATTAAATGCCAACTAAAGGACAAGACTCGGTCAGTGTACTCTCGTCTGCTGAACTGAATGTCAGCTAGAGGACAAGTCGCAACTACCCTACAGGTACTCATCACGGAGAACAAAGGTAAAACGTCATATTTTACATTTTGATGTAAACCAAACCTTGTGATTTCTTCGAGCTTGTAATTTTGACCAAGTACACTCTACAATCAGTTAGTTGCGCTAACAATTCGTCCCCTGAGTTCCAATGTGTTCTGTGTGCCAGTAGGCACACAGAACACATTGGAACTCAGGGGACGAATTAACATAAATCACCTGGGTTGCATGAATATGAACCCAAATTGGGTTAATATTCTATTCACCCAACCCAGTTGATGTAGGTAAATTGTTACCCCAGCTGATTTTAGAGTGTGGATATATTGCTATATATTATCTTTGTTATCCTTATAATGTTGAGGAACCTCTATTGACGCTATACAGCGAATTGTAGCAATTATTGATAACTTGGTACAGAATATGAGGCACGTCCTGAAAGTTAAAGCTGCCTTCATTTAGTAGAACTGCGAAGTTAAGATTTTCAATATTCGGTTTCGCTTCGGTAGCAGGACAAAACCGATTGTGTTCGGTTTTCATTGTGTTAACCCTTTACCTAACATGAAAAGCAGACGACACTTTCAAACAAACTTATTGAATAATTAATTTGTTTTCATTTTTTGTCTCAAAAACATAGGTTATGACCTCTCATTGGAACGAGTGCGACGAGCACGGTCCAACGAGGGGTCATAACCTATGTTTTTGAGACAAAACATGATATAATAATGAAAATCATTTGGCGATTTTCGAGAATAGCGCTGACCGTTTTGGGCAGTTAGGTTGGGTAAAGGGGTAAGAAAATGTCGTAAACAGCACTTCAGGTTTGAAAAAAAGAATCAGTAATAGTTTATACATCACTCGATAAAAAGCACTGTCTGTAAACATCTCCATTGGATTCAACCAAACTTCCCCTTCATTAACCACAAAAAAACATAAGTCAGGGTTATAGATAAATTCATCTAATCTGTTTTCGCATTGCCACAATCTCTCCCTTATTGGTTCTACCGGTGGAAGAGTCAACAAGAGAGAATTTATGCCAATTAGAACACAATTTATTCACCCCTTTTGCCGGACAAGACTAAATGACGAGAGTGCTAAGTGGACACGAGTCCCGTTTCTTCCCGGTAAAATAGCATTATTAGTGTTTGCACACAATAAAGCTGTTCGACCAGTTTTTGTTGATCTCATGGTTTGGTTTTCCGTTTTCCTAAAAAACTGGAACCAAACCTCAGAACAGCCCTCCCACCCCCCCATCCCCCACCCCCCAAAAAAACAAAAAAAAAAAAACCAAAAAAAAACCAAACAAACAAACCGACCAGTTTTATTGTATAGCACATTTCAGCAAGACTGATTACAGGCTGGTGGTTGCCTTCAAGGCAATAAGGCGATCAATTGTTTGTTCTCCTTCACTTCAAAACAAATAGCATAAAACATTTGTCCTTGTTCTTCGTTAAAAACGTTAGCCAAACCAAACCAATAAAAACAGCCAACACTCTTCACAAACATCGCCATTCAAATTTTTTCTCAGTTTTTTCTCAGAAACATACATAACTTGATCCCTCGCTGGAATCAGCTCAATCCCATGACTGTCTCATATTTGTGACACAAAAGTTACAAAAGTCAGTTAATCAATGAATTGTAGTATCTGGTAGTATCGTTAATTAGTGTTGGGGAAAATAGTTAACAATTCATATCCCCTATAGTATATTTACACTATTAGGCCAAACAAAATTAAATAATTGATTCTCAGACAATTTTTTAAACAAATTAGGGAGGGTGGTTTTTTTCTAATTTTTTTATTCCTGATGGAATGGTCGCCCATGCCTTAAATCCAGCTGTGAGAGCCTAAAATTAAATACTAGACATTCCGTGATGATTTCACTAGTTTTTCTTTTGTTGGTGATCATACAACACAAAATCAATATAGAACTAAAATAGAGATTACAAATAAAGAGTTTTTAACTGCTCAAGTTCTTAATACCAAAATCAGTACCGTTAAAAAAAACTCGGTGCAAAAACCAACATTTTCCTTTTCATCAAAAATGGATAAATATGACAGACATTTCATTCATCTGAACTCCATTCATATGAGGTAATGGTTATTTGTTTAGGTACGCAGAGAATTTTGTCCCGAACATTTTCCATAGCTTAAGTTTTTGAAGGCTTAACTTGTTACTATTCACTTTCTTCAGCTCAGTTAATCTTAGTTGGGTTCTCATTTCACAATTTGGCAACCGCGTTGTGTCCTTGGGCAAAACACTCCATCCCCATTGCCCAAGTGGGTGCACGGTGACGTCGTGTACTAAGGCGTACTGTACGTCGATGGTACACTTGTCTTCAATCAATGCTAACCCTGCATGTGTGGAGTTAGTAGGTTGGGGAGCTGACAGCTGCTCGCCGTTGCTCGGTGGTTCTCTCCGGGTATTCCGGCTTCCTCCACCCGTAGAACTGTCAGTCATGATTAGCCATTGTGCAGGAATATGTGACCTTAAACCCCAATAAATAAATAAATGTCAATTTGTTTAATTTACTCGTCAGGTGGACGCGTCAATAAGGGAGGAAAGGCGACAATGAGAACATGTATTCGCCCCCCTTTCACTAAGTGACGAGAGTTTAAAGGTTTCAATTGTGCAGATACCTCTTAGTAAGATATTTTCATCGGGTGGTTTTGCTGCGTTTGTGTTTTGTTTTGCGTAAAACAGTAAAAAACCGGCGGTGCCTTTAGAACATACCGATTAAAACAGCTAGGGGCTGTAAATATTTCGACCCATAGGCATTCAAGGACATCACATTCGAGGTCAATGTGTGGTTTATAGTATATTAAGGATTTGATGTATATTGCAGCACTGCCTCCTAGATGGACGATCTTTAAGTAACAGTGCATTAACTCTTGGCACTCTGGCAGTATGACATTGTCTTGAACTGTACCATACTTTAACTCTGACATCAACCAATGATGGGGCGTGGTGGCGTTGCGGTAACCGGTTCTCGTCAGGTCACCAAAGTTAAGCAACGTCGAGCCCGGTTAGTCTTTGGATGGGTGACCGTTTGAGCAATCGATTCGGACTCCCGCGTTGTCTCATTGGGCAAGGCACTTAATCCAGATTGTCCACATGGGGGTGGGGGTGGGGTGGGGGGGCCGTGTACTATGGCGTACTGCACATCGATGGTGCAACTCTAACCAGCTGTCAGCGGCTTGTCGTTGCTCGGTGGTTCTCTCCGGGTACTCCGGCTTCCCCCACCCGTAAAACTGTCAGACTCGATATGACCTTGGCTGTTGAAGTGTCGTTAAACATGAATTAAATAAATAAAGCAATGATATCTGGTTTGACAGACCACGTTGAACTCTTGTCAAACCAAATATCATTGGCTGAATTTTCAAGCGATTCACAGTAAAAAATGTGATGCTGAGCTTCTTGAAAGTTTGACATTAGATTTTAAAGGGTTAAAGGCCTGATAGTTATTTTTAGTTGTTGACAAGTGAGGATTCCGAAGGCCCATGACCTGTCGGAACATGTTGATTCACACTGGAGAATGTCTCATTTGGGTTAAGGGTGCGCGATAATTCAGTAGTGACGGCATTGAACTTCAAACCATAAGAGCCAAGATTCGATCCCTACCAGAGGTAAATACGTTGTGTCCGTCCTTGGGCAAGGCCCTTAACGTGATACATGATTGCACTGTACTAAGGCAGGTCAATGGTGAACTTATCTTCAACCAATGATAACCATGATGTCCACTGTGAAGTTAGTACGATGTGGAGTCTGATAGTTGCCCACTGCTGACAGGTGGTTGTCTCCCGGAAGTTTTGTTCCTCACACCCGTACAACTATCCGACATGAGGTGACCCTGGCTGTCAAGTGCAGTTAAACCCTAATTTTTTTAGGCTTTGCATATTGACAAATGCTGCCTATGTCCACACTGTATGTTTTTTTTCATTTTGTGGTGTAAGGCCCGAGTTCAGATCTTCATACCCCAAAATGCTTAATTTCAAGTTTTGGAACCTATGATAACGAAGTTCAGGCGGTGTATTCAGCTGATTATAGAAATCAGCTTGTTCAAGTTAAGATGTGTGCATCGGTTGTATGGGCGGTATGAGAGGAGGGAGCTGTAGACTTATCTGACACAGGCATGTATGGTTGTGCTGGTATGTGCATTTCAGGTGTTACTGCAAACTGAACTTGAGATGGTACCGTAACTGGTGGCATTTTATAACTTGGAACTGTGGGGAGTTGGGAATAAAATGTTTGCTCTATGTGAAGGTTGTCATTTTAGGACATATCCTGCAGTATTTTACTCTTCACAGCAGTTTAAAACTCATAGAAGCTTAAACCATATTCTCAAATTTCAAACTATTTATCTAAATTCGGCGCTGTGAACCACCGTTTTTGTGCCTAGCCGCCCCTGTTTAATGTACAGCATTGCCAGAATGTCTCTGTGGTCTGATCTGTTACGTTTTATAATTTTGGATAGGCAGATCCTGTAAATTAGCCTTTTCTATTTGTTGAAAATCTTGATGTCGCTCAGCAGCAAAGATTACATTAGAATTTTTACATATGCTGTGACAAGTGGCTGATTTAGTTAGAATTTTGATTAACCCCGCAGTACGTACAAAGATTGCATTGTGTTGCGACTACGATGCGTAATATTATGTGCTCCGACTTGGAACCCGAGTGGCTGTTTTTTTTAGTGCTTCAGAGGCAGAAGGAAAGCTGTTTCTGCTTTTGGACGGGATCGCTGTTGCGGAATGAGAACAGGTTTACACACAATGCCACACCCGAGGGTGTTACTTTCCCGTTTGCTCTCCGCTAATATTCCTACGTGGTTTGGCTTTTTTGTTATTGTGGGTTATTTTGAGAGCGAGGCGGGGGAGGGGTGGGTGTGGAGGAGTAGGTTTTAACTAAAAGCCGCACCAGGAGATGTTCCTTGTCCTTGTCTCCGCGGATTGGATCCTCTTTACACGGTGGTCAGATTTGAAATTCGCCGTTTTTTTTTTGGGGGGGGGGGGGTGGAGGGGGGTTGTCGGCTTTTGCAGATGTCCTGTAGTTCGGAGATTAGTTGGCTGTCTGCTAGCCGGTCGCGAGTTTTGGCGGCTAAGGAGGCGATGTGATCTTCTACGGCTGGATCTTCAGCTCTGTCATGGAGTATTTTGTTGGGTGTATCCCATGGAGCACGGATGGCGACCCCGAGCGCGCGGTTTTGGACCTTTTGGAGTTTCCCCATATTGGTTTAATTTAAGTCGGTTAGGATAATTGCCCCGTTCGCGAGTACCGGGCTCACGAAGGCTTTTGTACAGTTAAGTAGAATTGTCTGGTTGACTCCCCCAGGATTTGCCTCGTAGCATTTTTAGCAGGTTAATACGCCTTGTCGCTTTGCTGGCAATATCATTGGTGTGTTTGTTAGAAGATAGGTTTTGATCAATGGTTATGCCAAGAAATTTCGTCTCAACATTCCGGGAGGACTTTGCCCAGTAGTTTCAGGTCAAAGTCATGTTTGTTTATCTTACTGGTGAACGTGATTTGTTGGGTTTTACTGGCGTTCAGCTTGATTCTCCATTTGGCACACCAGTGTCCTTGGTCGTCGAGTAGAGAGCGCGTTGAAGGGGGTTTTTGAAGTTGATTGGCTGTATTATTAAAGTCACAGAGGCCCTTATCGTCCGCATATTGTGAGACTTGAACATGATTCTTGGAGAATTTGAGGTCGTGACGTAGATGATAAATAAGGGGGGGGGGGGGGTGAGGACGCAACCTTGGGCTTCTGGGGGGGGGGGGGGACACTGTCGGACATTTCGTTGTTTGCTCTGATTATTATTTCGCGATCGTTAAGGAAGAAAGAGTAATCTTAGCAATTTCATAGGATGTTTCATTCTCGATAGTTTGACGCGCATTCCTTTGTGCCATACCAAGTCGAATGCTTTTTCGACGTCCAAAAGGACTGCCACGCCTATTTGCTGATTATTTATCGCGTTTTTCATTTGAGTGACAAGGCGGTAGACATGCTCGATGCCTTCTGTACGATTTCTATAGGCTCATTGCAATTTATTAAAAAATTCGGTTTCTTCGAGGTGCCCCCTCAGTCGATTGTTAGGGATTTGTTCGAATATCTTACCAGTGCAACTGAGGAGGCTGGTTAGGCGGGAACTGGCCGGATCAGAGAGGTCTTTGTCAGGTTTCGGTATCATGACACCAATAGCTGTTTTCTACGGTGGCTGGTTTGTACGGTGGCTGGTTTAGGACCTAGGAAATATTTTTTTTATCTCGTGCGCACGAGATACTAAGTCGTGCGAACGAGATAATAAGTCGTTGGCACGAGATAATTATCTCGTTCCCACGAGATACTAAGTCGTGCGAACGAGATAATAAGTCGTGCGCACGAGATAATTATCTCGTTCCCACGAGATAATTATCTCGTTCCCACGAGATAATTATCTCGTTCGCACGAGATACTAAGTGTAGCTTTTCATTGCCACGTGATTAACTGATGTTCACGAGAAAATACCTCCAAGTAACTCCTTCTTTCAATGATAAATTTATAGAATAAATCTTCAGCTGCGGTGTATATATTTCTCGATCAAGGGACTGTATACAATCTTCACAAGATTGAAACAAATGTTTTTTTTTAAAACATATTCTGACATGTCTTATGTAAAAAAGTGTTTTGCAGATCATACGATAATCTTGCTTGCGTAGTGATCCTAATTATTTCAAGCATTCGCCAAAGAACAATTTTGTTATAATCCATTGTTTATAGAGAACTATTTTATTAAAGAATTTATACACAGTAAATGCTCTTATGATTTAATTAACCCTAGTTAAACTGTGACACCCTGGATGATTTAATTTTATAAAACTTTGTCGACCGAATAATATGCGAATCCATTTGGTACTACTATGGAAGTTCAGCAATTATTCAGCCCTTAGGCATACTACTTGGTAAATCTGCCCGACGGACGATGGTCCACATTAATGTTCCAGAATATTTGGAATTCAAACACAAAGACGGGGTGGATGGACCAATGAGGTAGTCTATTTATTTATTTATTGGGGGGGGGGGGTTAACGACACTTTCGACAGCCAGGGTCACCTCGTGTCGGACAGTTTTACGGGTGGAGGAAGCTGGAGTATCCGGAGAGAACCTCCAATCAACGGCGAGCAACTGTCAGACTCCCCAACGCACTGACTCTTCACAAGCAGGGTTAGCATTGGCTGAAGACAAGTGCACTATTGACGTGCCGTACGCCTTAGTACACAACACCACCGCGCCCCCACGTCGACAATTGGAATTAACCCTATCAACACTGTCACCCTGGAAGGTATCATTTCAGTCAAAACTGTCAACGGCGAAATGGGCGAAACCAGTCTGGTTTGTTGGGAGGATCAGTAAAAAATTAACCCAACTGCTCTGTCGAGCTGCTGGATTAAATTATTACCGAGCCTCGCTTCAGATGTTTTGCTCTTTACACCGTCTGCTCGTCCACTACCATTTTTTTCTTCACGCAAACATTTATGCGCAACGGGTTGAAAAAGGGTTGTGTCTTGCCCAAGGACACAACGCGGTTTCCGGACCTGCATCTCTACCTACTGAGCCACCGCGCTCCCGAGGTAGTCAATATAGAACTATGTAATGGAGATATCTGACTTAGAAGTGACCGCAACCCAGGGTATAAAAATCGACAAAGAAAGGGTCATGGTCGATTGTAACCCGAATTGGCGAGAGGGGGGTCAAAGCAAGTAGGTCTTTAGGTGGCCTGCAAAATAAAGAAAAACCAGATTTTGAAGAGTACCTTGATGGCACATTGGGGGAGGGGGTACTGTTGTTTAAGACGAGGGCGCAGTCGCTGGAGCTTAGGTGGAAAAGTAGGAACAACAGTGAAAGGGAGTGTCAAATGTGTCATTTAGGCGTAGTGGAGACCCTAGAACACTTTCTATTAGAATGTCCAAAATACCAGTCTAACAGAATAAGATTCACCGGGCGTATAATGGGGAAGTGTGATGGGAGAATAAAGGACATGTGGTTAGTGGATGACGCAAAGGAGAGGGTTAGTATGCTTATCGGAGAGATGGGGGAAGAATAGTGTAGGGGATGTCATCAAACAGTTCGTCTCAGAGAGTTTGGAGGAGAGTAGAGCCGTGGAGATAGGGAGGTGTTTGGGAGCACAGGGCAAATACAATCCTTCTCACCTGAGAACCGCGGCAAATCAGCGGTCGGCTAATTACTACTAGGCTGTAACAAAATATACTATCAAAAAAAAGTAGGGGATATCCAAATTCATGTTGATATTTTCAGAAAAAGTTCTTGGATACGCGCGTGATTGGACACATGAATATGTTACCAAGTCTAATGTGGATCATGAATGTCACCACCTCACGAAAACTTCGTGCAGGTTTTTCGCACGAGCGCCGTGTTAATGTCTTTGGGGTACGTTTTGAAATTTTCATTTGTTCTGGACGGGCTTTTTCGAAGGTCTCGTCGTTATTTTCTTGGTATAAACTCGTTCATAAATAGTTTCTGGTCGAAACGTAACTTTTGAGGTAGGCAAAGACTGACACGTGACGAACGTTTACGTGCCGTTGGCATGTTGGAAGCTGGCAACAGACAGACTGCAATGACTCAAATTCAAAACGTTACTCAATCGGTGATTAGAAGGTTGAGATCACGCTACCGTCAGAAGGCAATATTGATGACAGACGGCAATCAGGTCATCCAAGGGCGACAACAGATAACCAGGATCGTTTCATCCGAATCACAACGTTACGAAACCGCCATCAAAGTGCCTCAGAAATTGGACAGCAGGTGTACCGAGCGACAGATGTGCGAGTCAGTGGTCAGACTATCCGAAATCGCCTACACAGTTGGAATTTGTACGCTCGACGACCTCGAATAATTCCACGTTTGACTGAATGTCACATCGCAACAAGGCTTAATTCGTATGGAGCACGGCTGCGATGGAACAAAAGTCGGTGGAGCAACTTCATGTTTTCCGATGAATCGAGGTTCACTCTCGATTTCCACTACAGGCGAAACAGTGTGGAGGCGGCGGATCGAACGATACCATGAAGTAACAGTTAGACAGCACGATCGTTTTGGTGATGGATCGGTTTTGGTGTAGGGAGGCATAACCATGACAAGCGGAACAGTATCAGATGTCATCCAAGGCCGTGCCACAGGGCAGTATTACCGTGACAACATGTTAGCAGCTCATATGATGCCATTTGCGCGACGTCACAACCGTCGATTTATTTTTCAAGATGACAATGCAAGAGTACGCAGGGCCCGTGTCGCTGCAGAGTTCCTACAGGAACAGAACATCACTACACTCCCTTGACCAGCACTAAGTCCAGAACTTTCACCAAACGATCACGTCTGCGATATGCTTGGCAGGCGCCTGCAACAACGCCAACAGCCAACTACCATTGTCCGGGAACTCGCCTCCGCACTCCAGAAAGAATGAAATAACATCAATCAAGCTGATATTGGACGGTTGGTGAGGAGTATACCACGTCGGATCCGCACTTGTCTCGCGAACCGAGGAGGATTTACAAGGTATTGAGATCTTGGACTGAATGTGGTAAATTCTCTGACCGACCGTCTATTCTTCTACAGCTCAGTGAGTGGAATGTGTGCTTGTCGGAACCCAACTATCGTTGAAATCTTTGAACCAGGTGTCACAGTGCAATGCCTCAACTGTCTTTTTATAAAACTATAAATATATTTCTTCATATATCTCACTTTTATCAAATATCCCATCCTTTTTTTGAATAGTATATTTGGGCTCAATACAGGAGCGCGGATTTTAACTTTGTGCAATATGAGAAAATTTCTTTAAAAATCTTTTTTCAGATCCACCAATCAGAATCCTTTCATATTTCGTATACAGCATCTGTTGAGTGATCAGATTCAGGTTTGTTCAAACTGAGAACCAGGGTTAATATTTAGGTTCCCAATTGGATACCGAATTTTAACTTGGTGCAAAATGAGGTAATTTCCGTAAAACTCATCTTCGGATTCACAGGCAGAATCCTTTTATATTTGGTATACATCTCGGGGGGGGGGGGGGGGGGGGGTATAATCAAGTTTGTTCAAATTGGGTCCCTGGGTTCATATTTTGGCTCCCTATTGTAGCCCAAATTTTAACTTAGTGCAATATAAGGAAATTTCTTTTAAAATCTTCTTCAGATCCACCGGATAGAATCCTTTCATATTTTGTATACAGCATCTCTAGTTCACTATTCAGAACAGAATTCTGGGATTCGATGCGTGCTAAAAATAGAAACTTAATTCCAAGTCAATTTTACAAGGAGCCATGTTTATTAAGTACCCTCAAGAGGTGTGTAACTATGATTAATCCACATAGGTTGTATATCAAAGGGGCTCCGTAGAGGAGCTCCACTTTGGACATTATGATTAACTGAAGGAAAGGCATAATGCTTGGACTATTTTAGTCACCACTGAGGGGCTCATGGATTGACGATGGATCCTATGGAGATTGATTTCTTAATGTATATTCATTCTTGGCCTCGGTTTATATCGGGTTCTGTTAAAGGTGAGAGCTTCAGGCTCCTTAGGGCCGCTTGTTTATCATCAGGTCCTGTATAGGGCGGGCGGGAAAGTGGGTGGGGTATCTGGGGGTCGTTGGGCGAACGGTTCGGCGAGGGCTGGTAGATCCTCGGGCAGTGGGGCGGGCAGGCAGGCGGGTTGGAAGGCAGGCAGTCACGATAAAAATCGTGATGCCATCTCCATGTGTTCAAGTGCGTCCGTGTGCCAATCCATTCGAACGACGTTTTGTAGACATTGGGACGGCGTACAATCAGCCTTGCGAATCTATAATAAACCTTCGGCCTTTCGCTGATTTGTCGCGGTCCTCTAACGAGGAGGCCTACATTAACCCAGTGCGCCACCGGGGTATTCCTACCCCACTTTCCCTCATAATCTCCCAGCATTCATTCAAAAACTGTTTCACAATTCCCCCCATTGGCCCCTTCCCCAACTATAAAATTTACCCTTGTCCTCATCCAATTATCCTTCCTGTTTCCATCCTATTTTTCCATTAGTTTCACAAGGAGCCTTGTTCTTCTTGGCAAATATTTGGGGCATTCTATAATGAAATGTTCCAGGGTCTCCGTTGCACCGAAGTTACACATTTGGCACACTATTTCATCGCTTTTCCCGATTCTCCCCCTCAGCTCCAGTGACTTGGATCTCACATTGAACAACAATGACCCCCCAAACGATCCGTCCAGGTACTCCTCAAAAGCTGGCGCATCCCTATCCCTTATAAAGCTCCTCCCCCGCTGCAGTTTCCCCTCTAGATCTTCAGTCTTTATAGAGTAGCTCTCCATCCCGTCTGAATGTTAATCAGATGAAAAATTCATTCCGGTTCACTAAGCATTTTCTTTGACAAACCAAAGGCGCTCAAAGAAAACGAACCAACCAGCCGTAGTTCCAAATAGATATTATACGGCACTGGTAGCAAGGCGTTCTTCTTTCTCGCTCGGATTGCGATACGGTTGCGACACATTTGCACCGGTGGGTCAGTGTTACATGAAAAAAGGAGCATCTTTTATCGTCATGAAAGTCGATTTTCGACAAAGTTATCTGTTTTCAAATTATTAGATGAGCGAGGAAGATCCAATTAAGTATCAAGTGATTGTTGAGGAAACACCCGTGACATCAGTAGAAAATAAAACAAGAAAATTATAGTAATGCTATGCAAAAAAGGGCGATGGGAAAAATGTCAGTGATTCTCCACTCCACCATGTAGATACAAATGTGGCTTCGTGTATATTTCAGTGGTCTGAAGATGAGTTTATTTCGTGTCATTAACCTCGTTATTATCTTATTATTACCATGTGCTTGTGGGACACAACAGCGCTGGTATGAAAACATAAACACGAAGAAATTCCTTTTGGTAAGATTTAAACACCAGAACAGGGTCGACCACCCAATGTATGTCACGTAACACCCATGACAACCGGCGCGACTCCCTAGCAACGGGCAAACAACTGGGCCTATTTTAACCAAATTTGGTATCTGAGCCCATAATACATTGGGAGGTCGACCCATTGGGCCATTTATCATGTCGCGTGCCATAGTAACCAAAGAGACTCCCTAGCAACGGGCAGACTATTACACCGATTTTACTCGATTTGTTATGTGGAACCACAATACACTACGACTTCAACCTATTGGGTTATTGACCATGTTGCGTAACTCCCATAGCAATCGACCCGATGTCATAGCAACTGGCAAACTACTGGGCCGATTTCTTTTTGTCATATGTGCTTATGTGAAAAGGCACAATGTGACAATGTGTCCTAGCACATAAGCACATGCTTTATGTGCCGATATGTGCTTATGTGAAAAGGCACATTGTGTCACATTGTGCCTTTTCACAAAAGCACATGACAAAAAAGTGGTTCTCCAGAAGGTATCCTATAAAGGTATCCTCAAATAATACAATACCAGGCCATAAGTATCCTCAAATACCCGTATGTGCCTATGTGCTAGGGCACATTGTGCCTTTTCACATACGCACATATTGGCACATAAAGCATGTGTCAATGTGCTAGGGCACATTGTGACACAATGTGCCCTAGCACATAGGCACATGCGACCAAAAAGGGATTCTATAGCCACAGGTGTTTTCCAAAAGGGATTCTTAAAAAGGCATTCCCAAGATGTAAGCTGTTGGAAAGACTACATGTGCAGGAGCTGTATAGGAGCCACACGGGAGCTAGGAGCCAATGTTATTTGTTTACTAGTCCCCCCCCCCCCAACATACATCACAGGTCCCCAAACATTGGTCCCACTAGTCCCCAAAGCCTGGTAAACACTAGTTCCCCAAACACTAGGCCCCAAACACTGGTCCTCGAATACTCGTATGTACTGCATGTTTTGTGCGCACATTGTGCACTTGCACACAGGCACATAATGGCACATTTTGCATGTGCTACATGTGCTATTTGCACATTGTGTACAATCACATCTCACGGTAGTTTGGGGTGGATTTAGAGGAGCGGAGGAATAAGCCAAGATCTTGTTTGTAAACGGTAACACAGTTGGTAGCAGAAACTTTAGTACTGAGTTAAGAGACGGTGGTTAGACAATATTTCTGACACTGGTCCCCAAACATTGGTACCCATTAGTCCTCGAAGCCTGGTCCCTAATAGTCCCCCCTAAACACTGATCCCCAAGCACTGGTCCTCAAACACTGATCCCCACTAGTCCTCAAATACCCGTATGTGCGCATGTGCAACATGTTTTGTGCGCACATTGTGCACTTGCACACAGGCACATATTGGCACATTTTTCATTTGCTGATGTGCTGCGTGTGCTGATAGACACGACACAGAGGTAAAACGAGGATTTTGACCCAGAATAACAAAATTCGAGCCTTCATAAAAAAAATGAGGCTTTACCAAATCCATTTCGGTAGTTTTGGGATGGATTTTGGTGATTTGGAGGGATTGTCGGGTTTATTTGGGTAATTATGTAGAGCCATAAACAAAATACTTTCCGGTGATTTACGGCCATTCTCGGGCTCATTTGGGTAATTATACAGGGAAGTCGTTCCAGAACATACTCCCAGCCAATCGAACATACCTGTTACAGACCTCTTAGCCCTATAATAAGCCTTTGGGTCACATAGCAACCACGTGCCACCATAGAAACAAAGATAGCGGCCCCCTTCATACAAAATGGACGACGGAAACACGTATCACCCTAACAACACGAGCTGCGCATGCGCACTCACATCACCCATCACCATAAAAATTACGTCACAACATGGGCGCCCACGTGGGTTACCATGACAACCACGTGCTACCCATAATACATTGAGGTATGGCGTCACTTGCGGGGTCCCCAAATACGGGACGTCCAGACCGTCCTACTACTGCTGTGTCCCACAAGCATTTGGTAATAATAAGATAAAACGAGGTTAAAGACACGAAATAAACTCATCTTCAGACCACTGAAATAAACACGAAGCCAGATTTGTATCTACACGGTGGAGTGGAGAATCACTGCCATTTTCCCCATCTCCCTTTTTTGCATAGCATTACTATAATTTTCTTGTTTTATTTTCTACTGATGTCACGGGTGTTTTCTCAACAATCATTTGATACTTAGTTGGATCTTCCTCGCTCATCTAATAATTCGAAAACAGATAACTTTGTCGAAGGTCGATTTTCATGACGATATTAGCAAGTTAAGAGATGCTTCATTTTTCATGTAACACTGACCCACAGGTGTAAATGTGTCGCAGCCGTATCGCAATCCGAGCGAGAAAGAAGACCGCCTTGCTACCAGTGCCGTATAATATCTATTTGGAACTACGGCTGGTTGGTTCGTTCTCTATGAGCGCCTTTGGTTTGTCAAAGAAAATGCTTAGTGAACCGGAATGAATTTTTCATCTGATTAACATTCAGACGGGATGGAGAGTTACTCTATAAAGACTGAAGATCTAGAGGGGAAACTGCAGCGGGGGAGGGGCTTTATAAGGGATAGGGTGTTTGATGATTGTATTAGAAACTGGCGAGCTGGAATTTGGACCAAGAGTTGTTTAGACGGGTTTTATAAAAAGGATGCGCCAGCTTTTGAGGAGTACCTGGACGGATCGTTTGGGGGTCATTGTTGTTCAAAGTGAGATCCAAGTCACTGGAGCTGAGGGGGAGAATCGGGAAAAGCGATGAAATAGTGTGCCAAATGTGTAACTTCGGTGTAAGGGAGACTCTGGAACATTTCATTATAGAATGCCCCAAATATTTGCCAAGAAGAACAAGGCCCATTGTGAAACTAATGGAAAAATAGGATGGAAACATAAAGGATAATTGGATGAGGACAAGGGTAAATTTTATAGTTGGGGAAGGGGCTAATGGGGGAATTGTGAAACAGTTTTTGAATGAATGCTGGGAGATTATGAGGGAAAGTGGGGTAGGAATACACCGGCGGCGCACTTGGTTAATGTAGGCCTCCTCGTTAGAGGACCGTGACAAATCAGCGGAAGGCCGAAGGTTTAATATTATAGATTCGCAAGGCTGATTGTACGCCGTCCCAATATGTCTACAAAACGTCGTTCCAATGGATTGGCACACGGACGCCCTTGAACACATGGAGATGGCATCGCGATTTTTATCATGACTGCCTGCATTCCAACCCGCCTGCCTGCCCGCCACACTGCCCGAGGATCTACCAGCCCTCGCCGAACCATTCGCCCAACGACCCCCAGATACCCCACCTACTTTCCCGCCCGCCCTAAACAGGACCTGATGATAAACAAGCGGCCCTAATGAGCCTGAAGCTCTTACCTTGAACAGAACCCGATATAAACCGAGGCCAAGAATGAATATACATTCAGAAATCAATCTCCATAGGATCCATCGTCAATCCATGAGCCCCTCAGTTGTGACTAAAATAGTCCAAGCGTTATGCCTTTCCTTCAGTTAATCATAATGTCCAAAGTGGAGCTCCTCTACGGAGCCCCTTTGATATACAACCTATGTGGATTAATCATAGTTACACACCTCTTGAGGGTACTTAATATAAACATGGCTCCTTATAAAATTGACTTGGAATTAAGTTTCTATTTTTAGCACGCATCGAATCCCAGAATTCTGTTCTGAATAGTGAACTAGAGATGCTGTATACAAAATATGAAAGGATTCTATCCGGTGGATCTGAAGAAGATTTTAAAAGAAATGTCCTTGTATTGCACTAAGTTAAAATTTGGGCTACAATAAGGAGCCAAAATATGAACCCAGGGACCCAATTTGAACAAACTTGAATATATCCCCCCCCCCCCCCCCCCCCGAGATGTTGTATACCAAATATGAAAGGATTCTGCCTGTGAATTCGAAGATGAGTTTTACGGAAATTACCTCATTTTGCACCAAGTTAAAATTCGGTATCCAATTGGGAACCTAAATATTAACCCTGGTTCTCAGTTTGAACAAACCTGAATCTGATCACTCAACAGATGTTGTATACGAAATATGAAAGGATTCTGATTGGTGGATCTGAAAAAGAAGATTTTTAAAGAAATTTTCTCATATTGCACAAAGTTAAAATCCGCGCTCCTGTATTGAGCCCAAATATACTATTCAAAAAAGGAGGGGATATTTGATAAAAGTGAGATATATGAAGAAATATATATATATTTTCATAAAAAGACAGTTGAGGCATTGCACTGTGACATCTGGTTCAAAGATTTCAACGATAGTTGGGTATCCGACAAGCACACATTCCACTCACTGAGCTGTAGAAGAATAGACGGTCGGTCAGAGAATTTACCACATTCAGTCCAAGATCTCAATACCTTGTAAATCCTCCTCGGTTCGCGAGACAAGTGCGGATCCGACGTGGTATACTCCTCACCAACCGTCCAATATCAGCTTGATTGATGTTATTTCATTCTTTCTGGAGTGCGGAGGCGAGTTCCCGGACAATGGTAGTTGGCTGTTGGCGTTGTTGCAGGCGCCTGCCAAGCATATCCCAGACGTGACCGTTTGGTGAAAGTTCTGGACTTAGTGCTGGTCAAGGGAGTGTAGTGATGTTCTGTTCCTGTAGGAACTCTGCAGCGACACGGGCCCTGCGTACTCTTGCATTGTCATCTTGAAAAATTAATCGACGGTTGTGACGTCGCGCAAATGGCATCATATGAGCTGCTAACATGTTGTCACGGTAATACTGCCCTGTGGCACGGCCTTGGATGACATCTGATACTGTTCTGCTTGTCATGGTTATGCCTCCCTACACCAAAACCGATCCATCACCAAAACGATCGTGCTGTCTAACGGTTACGTCACGGTATCGTTCGATCCGCCGCCTCCACACTGTTTCGCCTGTAGTGGAAATCGAGAGTGAACCTCGATTCATCGGAAAACATGAAGTTGCTCCACCGACTTTTGTTCCATCGCAGTCGTGCTCCATACGAATTAAGCCTTGTTGCGATGTGACATTCAGTCAAACGTGGAATTATTCGAGGTCGTCGAGCGTACAAATTCCAGCTGTGTGGGCGATTTCGGATAGTCTGACCACTGACTCGCACATCTGTCGCTCGGTACACCTGCTGTCCAATTTCTGAGGCACTTTGATGGCGGTTTCGTAACGTTGTGATTCGGATGAAACGATCCTGGTTATCTGTTGTCGCCCTTGAATGACCTGATTGCCGTTGGTCATCAATATTGCCTTCTGACGGTAGCGTGATCTCAACCTTCTAATCACCGATTGAGTAACGTTTTGAATTTGAGTCATTGCAGTCTGTCTGTTGCCAGCTTCCAACATGCCAACGGCACGTAAACGTTCGTCACGTGTCAGTCTTTGCCTACCTCAAAAGTTAAGTTTCGATCAGAAACTATTGATGAACGAGTTTATACCAAGAAAACAACGACGAGACCTTCGAAAAAGCCCGTCCAGTACAAATGAAAATTTCAAAACGTACCCCACAGACATTAACACGGCGCTCGTGCGAAAACCCTGCACGAAGTTTTCGTGAGGTGGTGACATTCATGGTCCACATTAAACTTGGTAACATATTCATGTGTCCAATCACGCGCGTATCCAAGAACTTTTTCTGAAAATATCAACATGAATTTGGATATCCCCTGCTTTTTTTTAATAGTATATTTTGTTACAGCCTTGTAGTAATTAGCCGACCGCTGATTTGCCGCGGTTCTCAGGTGAGAAGGATTGTATTTGCCCTGTGCTCCCAAATACCTCCCTATCTCCACGGCTCTACTCTCTTCCCAACTCTCTGAGACGAACTGTTTGATGACATCCCCTACACTATTCTTCCCCATTTCTCCGATAAGCATAATAACCCTCTTCTTTGCGTCATCCACTAACCACATGTCCTTTATTCTCCCATCATACTTCCCCATTATACGCCCGGTGAATCTTATTCTGTTAGACTGGTATTTTGGACATTCTAATAGAAAGTGTTCTAGGGTCTCCACTAAACTAAATGACACATTTGACACTCCTTTTCACTGTTGTTCCTACTTTTCCACCTAAGCTCCAGCGACTGCGCCCTCGTCTTAAACAACAGTACCCCCTCCCCAATGTGCCATCAAGGTACTCTTCAAAATCTGGTTTTTCTTTATTTTGCAGGCCACCTAAAGACCTACTTGCTTTGACCCCCCTCTCGCCAATTCGGGTTACAATCGACCATGACCCTTTCTTTGTCGATTTTTATACCCTGGGTTGCGGTCACTTCTAAGTCAGATATCTCCATTACATAGTTCTATATCGACTACCTCGGGAGCGCGGTGGCTCAGTAGGTAGAGATGCAGGTCCGGAAACCGCGTTGTGTCCTTGGGCAAGACACTTAACCCTTTTTCAATCCGTTGCGCATAAATGTTTGCGTGAAGAAAAAATTGGTAGTGGACGAGCAGACGATGTAAAGAGCAAAACATCTGAAGCGAGGCTCGGTAATAATTTAATCCAGCAGCTCGACAGAGAGCAGTTGGGTTAAATTTTGACTGATCCTCCCAACAAACCAGACTGGTTTCGCCCATTTCGCCGTTGGCAGTTTTGACTGAAATGATACCTTCCAGGGTGACAGTGTTGATAGGGTTAATTCCAATTGTCGACGTGGGGGCGCGGTGGTGTTGTGTACTAAGGCGTACTGCACGTCAATGGTGCCCTTGTCTTCAGCCAATGCTAACCCTGCTTGTGAAGAGTCGGTGCGTTGGGGAGTCTGACAGTTGCTTGCCGTTGATTGGAGGTTCTCTCCGGATACTCCAGCTTCCTCCACCCGTAAAACTGTCCGACACGAGGTGACCCTGGCTGTCGAAAGTGTCGTTAACCCCCCCCCCCCCCAATAAATAAATAAATAGACTACCTCATTGGTCCATCCACCCCGTCTTTGTGTTTGAATTCCAAATATTCTGGAACATTAATGTGGACCATCGTCCGTCGGGCAGATTTACCAAGTAGTATGCCTAAGGACTGAATAATTGCTGAACTTCCATAGTAGTACCAAATGGATTCGCATATTATTCGGTAGACAAAGTTTTATAAAATTAAATCATCCAGGGTGTCACAGTTTAACTAGGGTTAATTAAATCATAAGAGCATTTACTGTGTATAAATTCTTTAATAAAATAGTTCTCTATAAACAATGGATTATAACAAAATTGTTCTTTGGCGAATGCTTGAAATAATTAGGATCACTACGCAAGCAAGATTATCGTATGATCTGCAAAACACTTTTTTACATAAGACATGACAGAATATGTTTGAAAAAAACATTTGTTGCAATCTTGTGAAGATTGTATTCAGTCCCTTGATCGAGAAATATGTACACCGCAGCTGAAGATTTATTCTATAAATTTATCAGTGAAAGAAGGAGTTACTTGGAGGTATATTCCCGTGAACATCAGTTAATCACGTGGCAATGAAAAGCTGTACTTAGTATCTCGTGCGAACGAGATAATTATCTCGTGGGAACGAGATAATTATCTCGTGCGCACGACTTATCTCGTTCGCACGACTTAGTATCTCGCGGGAACGAGATAATTATCTCGTGTGCACGACTTATTATCTCGTTCGCACGACTTAGTATCTCGTGGGAACGAGATAATTATCTCGTGCGCACGACTTATTATCTCGTTCGCACGACTTAGTATCTCGTGGGAACGAGATAATTATCTCGTTCGCACGACTTAGTATCTCGTGCGCACGAGATAAAAAAAATATTTCCTAGGTCCTAAACCAGCCACCGTATCGAAGTGATTGATTCTGATGGTTTTACTTTTGATGTTCTGGTTTATTAGAAGAGCGACACCGACGCCTTGCTTCTAAAAACGCTGAATCCAACCTAGTGAGAAATTCTTATTTTTATTTAGCCAACTTTCGCATAAACAGACAATGTCTGTGTACGAAATATCGGCTCATTTGGAGTTTTTTTTTATTGTTAACGCCTCTAGCGTTCCACACTTCTATTTGTAATCTATTCATGATATTTAATCGCGGTGTTTGGATGGAGATAAGCGGTGACTTTAATTAATATTGATCGCGACTTTTACTGAGGATTCAAATATTTGAGTGTTGAATAGCTGGGACGCTGACCGGTTAACATCTTGACAGATGTCACACAGACTAGTGCTGACTGCTTGTTTAAAACTGAGTATAGTGCGCCCCGACCAAGGAGCAAATAGTGTGAGGTGAAGAGGAATTTTCTGGATTTTTTAAGTTCAACTTTTTAAATTCAATGTTAGTTTTAACTTTCTTATAATGTGGACACCCGCGATAGTTGCTGGTGTGGTTCCCCTTAGAGTTGGGACAGGAGGGGGAGCCTGAACTTCACCCATTTGTTGGGTGATTACCCCCACATTTCATGCAGGTCAGTTCTTCTGCATTAGTTTGCGACGTGCCACAAATTTCTGGCATCTGTGGCATTGGACTGGTGGAGGGGGTTGAAATGTATTCTTCCGCCACATGTTTCCAACCATTGATGGTTTCCCCGTTTGTGATTATTTTCGATTTCAATTCGCGGTTCGGACATGTCACTTTCAATTTCCACGTGTAGTCGCCCGTGGCTCTTGACGTGAACCTCTCTCACTTACATTCCGGTACATCCTATGATATGGCTTCTTTGGGGGTGTCAGGATGAACCCGGGTTACCACGACAATGAAAGGCACTGTTCTTTTCCCTGGTGGTGGTGGGGCAGTCACTTTCCCTTGTTTCCCCTGTTTTTGGGTATGCGCATGGCTATACCGGGTGTCCTTTTGACAGCCACAGAGAAGTCCATGTTCATTAATGACGTTGGTGTTGGTAATGGCTGGCTTGGTGACCTTGCCGTCATGTTAGAATTGTTGATGTTGCTGAGATTGTCCCCGTTAGAATCAGTATTGTTGTCAGTGGGGCCTGGTGGAACAGGGCTGAAGAGTCCGGATGAGGTGTGAGGTTCCTACACCTTTTGACCTGACGTTTGGTCATGGTGACGAAGCCGTCCTCATTCGTAGTCTCCTGCAGCTCTAAATCTGATTCATCGATGACCTTTCTGCTTCCTTTTGGGGGTGTTTTGCCATTTATTGAAAAACTCGGTATCTTCGAGGTGCCCCCTCAGTCGATTGGAAAGGATTCGTTCAAACACTTTACCAATGCAACTGAGGAGGCTGATTGTGCGGTAACTGGTCGGATCGGAGAGGTCTTTGTCGGGTTTTAGTATCATGACGCCAATGACTATTTTCCAACATTTATGAAAGTAACCATGGGTGAGGCATGCATTGAACAGTTTATTGGGTTTGTCAATTAGTGAGTTTGGGCTTTGTTTTAGAATTTTGTAACTCACTTCATCCTCACCGGGCGAGGAAGAATTTCTACATTTTTTTCATGATCATGATTTCAGCATTGGTGATGAGGGTGACGACGTCATCGTCATCCCCTTCTGGCTCGTTATCGAATTTGGGGTCACGGTAGATATCCGGGTGTTCATTGATGAAGTCATCAATGGCGTTTATGTTGGCGTCATCGTTGCCCGGACCTTGATACGGACGATGCGTTTTTATAAGGAGGTCGGCAAAAGGTGTCTGCCTTGTCTTTATCGGTGCACGTGAAAGAGCCATCTTCCTTTTTGAGGGGTTTGGCTGCTGCTTTATAGCTTCGGTTATTTTGACCAGTGAGGGTTTGGAAAGAGTCCCAGAATTTTTTGGCATCCCTGGCCTCATTAAGGATGGCGGTGGCCTTTTCCCAGTTGGCTTGTTTCTCGGTTTGGAGTGCTTTCTTAACCTCGCCATGAAGGCGGTTATGTTTTTATCAGGTCAGCCTTTATGAGGGGTCAGTTTCGGATTTTAGAGCGCGAAGAGCTTTCCGTTTGGTTTTGATTAATGGAAGTGTGTCACCCGAGATAATACTTCTCCAGGGGCGCACTTCTTTTGGGCATATTTCATTGAGGGTTGAGTTGATAATTTTTCCAATGCCTGCGCACTGGACTTCGAGATAGGTGGTATTGGATGGGCATCTGTTGGGGATTTTGACATCAATGATGTCTCTGTAAAAGCTCCAGTTAATTTTTCTGAAATTTCTGCGGAGGGTGGGGGAGGTGGGGGTACCTGAGAGGACCTTTGCCTAATTTGAGGTGGTCGCTTCATAGGTCGTCTTCGGTGACCCATTGGTCATCGATGTGATTAATCAGGTAGTCGCTAGTGATTATCAGATCAAGGATTTCAGATAGAAATAGTGGGTTGCTAATGATGTAAGTCACGGAGTTGTCATTCGAAACCACGTGTAAGTTATGTTTTTTGGTGATTTCGAGAAGGGCTTCACCGTTCGGGGTAGTAGTTTTTTGCAGCCAAAGTATAGAAGTCCCCGAGGAAGATAGTGTTTGTATTTCGTCATGAAAAATTCAAAGACCTTGTCAGATGCGATTTTGCTTGGATCGTTGTAATAACAAACAATCGCTATGTTTTTATTATCGGCTGAGATTTCGGTTGCAATCACCTCGCCATCGAGGTGATTAGTTTTATAGGTTTTGCTTTTGATGTTCTGCTTTATCTGAAGACCAACGCCGCCACCTTTGGAGGCCAGTCTGTCTCTTCCAAAAACGCTGAATCCACTTAGTGAGAAATTGTCTTTATTTAGCCAACTTTCGCATAAACGGACAATGGCTATCTTTTCGAAATATCGGCTCATATGGAGGTTTTTTTTTTATTTTTCACGCTTCTAGCGTTCCATACGGCTATTTGTAGCTTATTCATGATGTGGGTTGATATAAAGTTGCTGTGTTTAATTATTGATTTGACAAAGGCTTTAGTCAATGTTGATAGCGGCTTTCACGGGTGATTCTGAAATATGCGACTTGAATAGCCGAGACACCGATCGGCTGACATCTTGTCAGACAGATTGGTTTTAACATGTTTGTTTAACACCGAGTAGAGGGATCCGGCAATAAGGGAGCGGACATTATGAGGTGACAAAGCATTGTCAGGCTAAATGAGATTTAGTTTTTTTTTAATTCTGTGGTGGTTTTAACCTTTATAAAATGGGAACACCCGCGGTAGTTGCTTGGGTGGTTCCCTTTGCAATTAGGGAAGGAGGGGGAATCCAAACTGCATGACCTGGTGAGGTGGGTACCTCCACATTTCGTGCAGGCTAGATTGCCTCTACATTTATTAGCGATGTGCCCGAACTTTTGACATTTGTGACACTGTATTGGAGTGGGGGAGGTTCTATATTCCTCCCCTGCGTGCCACCTGCCTTTGATATTCATCCCGTTGGCGATGATTTTTAATTTAGTTTCCCGATTGGGGCAGGTGACTTTAATTTTCCAGGTTAATTTGCCCGTGGCTTTTGAGTGAAATCTCTCCCATTTGCAGCTAGTAAGGCTCTGATTGATGGCGCCACTAGGAGTGTCTGGGTGTACCCTGGTTATAACAGCAGTGAAGTTGGGGAGGGGGTGGTTTTTACCCCTGCCCTTGTCATTGCCGTTATTTTAGGGAGGTGCGGCCTCTGTCCTCTCCATTCGAGGCAGCACGCTGATACCTCAACTTAAGGAAATATGCGACAGTAGACAAAAACCCAAAAACCTGCATAAAATTATTAAATAACCAGGCAGATCACGGAACGGAGAATGAAACAGCAAAGTAAAACCCTTGGAGGGGCACTTTGTGGTAATCAGCTCTCCACCCCAAGTGTGTTTTCGAAAATAAGTTACTCTTTCTCAGACATTGGTGGGCCCTTAAAAGGGCCGTTCGGCAGACTCCCTGCCAAACATTCAATAGACGGATGCCTTCACTCGGGCCATTCGAAAAACCCGAGTTATTACGCGTCCAAGATGCATCCGATACCGCCGGTTCTCCTGCTCATTTGAATGCACTCCATCAGGAAGGAAATGATGGGGAAAGCACACATCCTTCAGACGAATAACCCTCCCGGGCATCCTCTTGTACATCCTCCGATTAATATACTTCATTTGTAGACGAAACTCTTGCTCTGACAGTCCAGGGGTATACTTTCCGCTCGGCCTCCTCGGCTGTATTTCCACGAAATGGACATGCTGAACGCCGGCTTCCTCCCTCAATCTCCTCTCCAACGCCAGCAATCTCTAATACCAGACGGGGATCTCCGCCAGGCAGTACATCGTTCCCTCCCAACTGTAGGGTCACCATGCGAGGTGATGCCTGGATCATTCTCTGGTAGAGATCTTCGGGATACGTCTCTACCCGCATACCGCCTCGTCCAACAAACATAACAGGCTCGGGCACGCCAAGGGTCTCATCCATACTATAACGCCTGAACCGCTCCACCAAACGGCTTCCAAATATCGCCACTAAACCCATAATTCAATGGAAATGAACTAAATCCCCCCCCCCGGGCAGCTTAAATAACCACGGGACCCAACCACCCCAAGCCACAAAACAATCGCAAGAATCAAGGCCTATCAAAACACATCCAACTGGTCATCGTCTAAAACCAACTACAACTCACTAATCAAACACGGGCGGAACATCAAACGCCAAGCCCAGGACATCAATCAGCGAGACCATAAACCAAACTGATTTCTGTCCTGAACTCGACTACTTTGATGTTCCCACCCTGAACCTACCTCCGCTAGGTCAACACGAACCTAACTAGAACCAGAACGGCTCGAAGGCAGTACACTGTTACCTCAACTTAAGGAAATATGCGACAGTAGACAAAAACCCCAAAACCTGTCTTGGCTGGTTTGGTTGTTTTCTGTGAGGTCTTTGTGTAAATACGCTATCTCTGAACGAAAACGCCCGCGATCCCCGACACCCCCTAAATTAAATTAAACTAAATAAGATCGCAACCAGCGAAGGGTTCAACAGGAAAAAAACACCCTCGGATGTGGTCTAGTGTGCTAGACCTGTTACCCTCCCGCTGCAATCTCATTTTCCTGCCGCGGAAGCTCGGCCCACACAAAACGCTCGCGAACCCCGGGACCCACAAATCAAATCAAATAAACTTAAACTAACCTAATTAAGGTCGCTACCAGCGAAGGTTACAACAGGAAAGAAACACCCTCGGATGTGGTTTAGTGTGCTAGACCTGTTACCCTCCCGCTGCAAACTCACTCTGACTCGGAAGCTCAGTCCACATGAACGCCCGCGATCTTCGGGACCTTCCAATAAAATTAAGAAGTGTATGCATTTGCAAGGTCTTTTCTGGATGTATTTCTGTTGAGTGTGATTTTCAGGCAAGGTTTGTCAGCCACTTATATGAGTGTTGGAGCTATCACTGGCAAGTATAGTCTGCCTCAAGCTCTTCTGTTTCGGCTGTTGTGGATGTTGCTTGGTTGGCTGACGAGGAGTCTGGACTGGCGTGTTTATGGTGTTAAGTTCTGTGACCCTCCCGTGGCTAACATTGAGGGGTTAGGGATGGTTGTAGTGTCTCCCTGTCTCCCTGTCTTCTGTTCTCGTTCTCGTGTCGCGTGGCTTGGCTTGTTGATTGTATTGTCAGATGTTTTCATGGTAGATTATCTCTTGTTTCTTGTGTGTTTCTTCGGGCAAGTATAGTCTGCCACTGGGTAAGTGTTGGAGCTATCATTGGCAAGTATAATCTGCCTCAAGCTCTTCTGTTGTTGTTTGTTCTGGCTGTTGTGATGTTGCTTTGTTGGCTTGTTATGAAGTCTTTTTTTCAGTGGTGTCTGGCCTGGTGCGTTTATGGTGCTATGCTCTGTGTCTCTGCCGTGGCTGAAATAGAAAAGTATAGGATGATTAGACTCCCCCCCCCCATGTCTTCTGTTCTCGTGGCGCGTGGTTTGGCAGTTGGTTGTGTTGCTGTTCTGTCGGGTGTTTTCATGGTTGGTCATCTCTGTATCTTGTTTCTTCGGGCAAGTATAGTCTGCCAATGGATAGGTGTTGGAGCCATCACTGGCAAGTATAGTCTGCCTCAAGCTCTTCTGTTGATGGTCGATGGGTGGTCCCGAGTGTTCCTTGTTGGTCGGATGTCTGACTTGGTTGGAGATGCTGGTTTTCGTTGTTTTTCGTCGGGATGGCTGTGCTGTCTCCGGGTGTTGCTGCAATTAGAAATGGTGAAGGATTAGTCAGCCCCCCCCCCCTCTCCCCTTTGTTGTTATTGGTCGCAGATTTGCTGAGATTGTGGGGGCAGGGTAGTTTGGATCCGCGCATTGTAGCATGCCTGCAGCAGAACATGTCGTTCTGTGGGGTCGCAGTAGGTTTGCTTGACAGTGGCTTGGTCTACCTACCCTTCCACTTTGTTGTTATTGGACGTAGATTTGCTGAGATTGTGGGGGCAGGGTAGTTTGGTTCCGCGCATTGTAGCATGCCTGCAGCAGAACATGTCGTTCTGTGGGGTCGCAGTAGGTTTGCTTGACAGTGGCTTGGTCTACCTACCCTTCCCCTTTGTTGTTATTGGACGTAGATTTGCTGAGATTGTGGGGGCAGGGTAGTTTGGTTCCGCGCATTGTAGCATGCCTGGAGCAGGACATGTCGTACTGTGGAGTCGCAGTAGATTTGCTTGACAGTGGCTTGGCCTACCTACCCTTCCCCTTTGTTAAGGAGGGGGAGAGTGGTTCAGTTCTGCGTATTGATGCATGCCTTAAGAAGGACATTTCTTACTGTATGGTCGCAGTAGTGTTGCTGACAATAGCTTGTCCTCCCCAACTTTCCCCTTTTGTGTTTTGCGTGCTTGCTGGTTTCTCTCTTGTTGTACCCTTCGCTGGTTTCGTTCCTAATTGGTTTGGTTTAATTTGGGGTTGTCGGGGATCGCGGGCGTTTGTTCGGATAATAACATATTTACACAAAAACCCGCCGGAAAACAACTGAACCAGCCAAAACAGTTTGCTGCCTTGGCCGGTTCAGTTACCTTTCGGCAGGTTTTTGGGTTTTTGTCTGCTGTCGCATATTTCCTTGAGTTTGGGTATCAGTGTGCTGCCTTCAAACCGTTCTAGGTTTTTGGCAGCTAGAGTAGCGAGGCGTTCTTTGACGGTTGGGATTTTGGCCCTTTGGTGGAGGATCTTAATTGTGGTGTCGTATGGAGCTTGGAGGGCTATTCTTAGTGCGTGGTTCTGGACTCTCTGGAGCTTGGCAATATTGCTTTTGTACGTATTGGTTAGGATCAGGGTCCCGTATTCGATTATTGGCCTTACAAAGGCCTTGTATAGTTTGAGTAGTACCGCTTCGTTAGCCCCCCCCCCCCCAGGTGGCGCCCCTGGTTAATTCGTTTGGTCGCTCTCGCGGCTACGTTATTAGTATGTTTAGTGAGGCTTAGTTTCGAGTCTAGGGCGATTCCCAGGAATTTTGCTTCGGTGCACTTTGGGAGGGTTTTGCCTTTTAGTTGCAGGTCAAAGTCGCGTTTTTTCCTTCTGGCGGAGAAGGTTATCCTCTGGGTCTTGTTTATATTTCGTTTAATTCTCCATTTGTCGCACCAGAGTCCGAGGTGGTCTAGCGCGCTTTGAAGGGATTTTTGGAGGGGGAGGCGTTGGCTGTTGGAGTCCCAAAGGCCCTTGTCGTCTGCAAATTGTGAGATTTGGACAGGAGCGGGCTGAGTACTGACCCTTGGGGCGTTCCGGCAACAAGTGGGATGCTTTTTGATATTTCTCGGTTGACTCTTACTTTGATTTCGCGATCGTTTAGGAAGGAGGAAATTAGTCTATGTAATTTTTGGGGGATGTTGAGTATCTGATGCCGTTGTGCCAGACTGAGTCGAAAGCTTTTTCCACGTCAAGCAGAACGGCGGCACCTAGATTGTTGTTATCGATCGCGTTTTTCATGAGTTCTACTAGGCGATAGATATGTTCTATGCCTTCTTTGCGGTGCCTATAGGCTCTTTGCCAATCATTAAAGAAATTAGTTTCTTCGAGGTGGTCCCTCAGCCGATCGGCAAGGATTTTCTCAAAAACCTTGCCGATGTAGCTGAGGAGACTAATAGGGCGGTAGTTGGCTGGTTTGGAGAGGTCTTTGTCGGGTTTCGGTATCATGACCCCTATGGCTGATTTCCAGCATTTAGGGAAGCAGCCATGGGTGAGGCACGCGTTGAATATGGCCTCTAGCCTGGTTATGTAGGAGTTGGGGCTTTGTTTGAGGTTTTATAGTTTACTTAGTCTTCTCCTGGGGAGGAGGAGCTTTTGCATTTTTTTATCAAGCTGATTATTTCGTCGGCCGTGATGGGGGTGATCAGGTCATGTTCGTCCCCTTCCTCATATTAGTTGCCGAAGTAGGGGTCGCGGTAAACCTCTGGGTGGGAATCAACAAAATTGTCGATTGTGTTCAAGACTGAGGGGGGTTCGAGCTCAAACGTATTTTGGAACTGGGTAAATAAACGGGGGAAAAGTAGTGTACAGAGTATCAAAGTGGATGGGGAAAGTACAGAAGATAAAGGCCGTATCGCTTCAGAGTTAGTCAAGCACTGGGAAAAGATAAACGATAGGCGATGGGGCAGTGGGTCCACACCAAAAAGAAATACACTGGTGGAGGAGAACCTATCCAATCGTGTTTGTAGCGAAATAACGGCAGAAGAAGTGCGGAACGTGGTCTCGAAATTAAAAAATGGTAAAGCGGGAGGGACTGATGAAATTCCGAACGAATTCCTCAAAAATGGAGGGGAGGCACTTATTGAAGTCCTGACAAACCTTTTCAACCTGGCTCTGCGAAAGCAAGAGGTCCCCAGAGAGTGGAGGGAAAGTAAGGTGTCGTTCATACACAAAAAGGGGGATAAGGAAGTTCTAGATAACTATAGGGGGGATATCAGTTAGTAGTAACATCGGAAAAGTATTCTGTAAGGTCATATACGGTAGACTAGAGGAAGTTATTGAAGAGAGAGGTTTTTTAGGAGAAATTCAAAATGGTTTCAGGAAAGGACGAAGAGTCACTGATCACCTATTTACACTCACCCAACTGATAGAATCAACAAAGGCTGAAAAGAAAAAGATGTTTCTGGCATTTCTAGATGTGAAAAAAGCGTACGACCGAGTGTGGAGGGAAGGTATGTGGCGAAAGCTCGAGGGCATCGGACTGGGGGGTGACTTTGTGGGAATCATGAAAGCACTGTATACAGATGTGCAAAGCCAACTCAGTCTAGGAAGTATCACTACAAAACGAGTCCCTATGGATATAGGCCTCAAGCAGGGGTGTATCTTTTCACCGATTTTGTTTGCATTGTATGTTAAAGATTTAGGGGACGAACTAATTCAGAGCGCGGAGGGGGTAAATGTTGGAGACATAAAGATACCAGGCTTATTCTTTGCGGACGACATGGTGTTAATGTCTAGAACTGAACAGGGGCTAGAGAAACTGCTGGAAATTGTTGGTAGATATGGGAACACTTGGCGGCTCGAACTAAATGAAAATAAAAGCAAGGTAATACCCGTTGGACGCAAGGTAGATATGACGAAGAGATGGAGAGTGGGGGAGTTCTCAATCCCCGAAGGGGAAAGCAAACAAATCACTGTAGGAGAAACGGGAGAGTATGAGTATCTAGGGGTAAGCATAAATATAACGGGAAGAGGGGTGTACAGAAATTACTCAGCCAAACTGATTCTGAAGGGGAAAAGAATTCTGAACCAACTAAAACTTTTAGGGAAAAATAGTTTCAACAAGGTCTTTGTGGGGAAAACACTGTGGGAGAGGGTGGGTTTACCAAGTATAACGTATGGCACGGACGTGATTCCATTAAACCAAACCGTTATTAAGAAGTTGGAAAGTACTCAGAATGATGCCGGCAGATGGATAACAGGGTCGAGTAATACTGCAGCTTTGGAAGCAGTAAGGGGGGAGCTTGGGTGGATGAAAATCAAGGACAGGGTAGATCTGGGAAAACTGTGTTACTTTAACTACTTGAGAAACCTGCCTGACAACCGGTGGTGCAAATTGATGCTCGATACCATTTGGAATTCTAATATAGAAACGGGGTGGTCAAAACATGTGAGGGAACTAATGGACAATTACTCTATAGAGGTCACAAACATAGAAGTAGGAATGAAAGAAGGCAAAATGTTTGTCAAAGAGAGAGTCATGGAAGATTGCAATCGAAACTGGCGAGCAGGGGTTAGCGTGAAAAGATCACTGCAGGGGTTACAATATAAAGAAAAGCCAGTTTTTGAGAAGTACCTAGATGGCACCTTTGGAGGGTCACTGCTGTTCAAACTGAGATCAAGATCACTGGAGCTTCGGGGAAAAATTGGGAGAGATGGGGAAAAGGGATGCCAAATGTGCCACTCTGGAGTAGTGGAGACCCTGGAACATTTTCTCTTGGAATGCCCACAGTATATACCTCATAGAATAAAATTTACTGGAAGAATAATGCAGAAGTGGGGTGAAGAAACAAAGGATAGATGGCTGAAGGGGGACACGAGGGAGAGGGTAGGAATGCTTATTGAAGAAATTGAAAAAGAGGAAGTGAGGGACACTATTAAGCAGTTTATATCTGAATGCTGGGAGGAGAGGAGGGGAAGAGGGGGTGGGGTGCAGGGGGAATGATGGCCTTCTCTTATGAGGACCGCGACAAATCAGCGGCTGGCCAAAGAGTTATTATTATTATATTCCGCCCCTAAATGGGGTTGGTGAGTTCGGCTCAATAATTCTGCGAATGTGTCGACTTTTTCCTTGTCGCTGGCGGCGAGAGTGCCGTCAGTATTTTCGAGCGGCTTGGACTGTCTTGGGTTTCTTGTTTGACCTGTGAACACCTTGAAGGTGTTCCAGAATTTTCTCGCATCTTCAGTCGCGTTCAGGTTGGAGGTGGCCCTCTCCCAATTGTTTTGTTGTTCGGCCTTAAGTGTTTCTTTCACCTCGCCATGAAGACGATTGTAGATTTTTTGAGTTCCACTCGCTTGGTGGGATCTTTTTCGTCTTTGACCTTGCGCAGGGCTACTCGCTTTGTTTTTATTAGTGAGTGTGCTCTCGGAGATTGTTCGTCTCCAGAGGCGCACTTCCTCCTTGGGACCGATTTCGTCTTGGGTGGAGGTGATAATTTTGCTGAGGTCTGCACATTGGTCTTCAATATCGCTCGCGTTTGGTGGTTTACTAGTCGCGAGTTTGGCGTCGAGGATTTCTCGGTATAGGTCCCAATCCATTTTGCTCAGGTTCCGTGAGATTTTGGGGGGATAGCGTATTGGACCGGACCCAAAGCTGATTGTGGCGTGTACTGGTAGATGATCGCTACCTAGGTCGTCTTCGCCCACTTTATGGTTGATGACGTTTTTCCCTAGGGAGTAGCTCGTTATTATGAGGTCAAGGATGCCGGAGCGGTGGAGTGGGTTAGAGCTGATATAGGTATTGGATGGGTCTTCGCTAATGATTTGTCGGTCGACCTTTTCGGTTATGTCGAATAGGACATTGCCGTTGCGGTTAGTGGAGTTACACCTAAAGTACTTATGTTTGGAGTTGAAGTCTCCCATGTAGATACAGTTTTTGTATTTACGTGAGAAAAATTCAAAACACCTCGTAACTGACTGTTTTGTCAGGGGGGTTTTAGTAACAAATGATTGATATTTTTTTTTATTATCGGCTGTTAATTCCACGGCTACCACCTCCGCATCGAGGTGGTCAGTTTTTTCGGTTTATGTTTCAGATCACTTTTTATTAAAAGGACTACTCCGCCGTGAGTAGTGTGGGAGCGGTCCCTTCTGATTACATTAAATCCGCTAAATGAAAGCTTCTTGGGTTACATAACCAAGTTTCACGGATTCCCAGAATGTCCGTGTTTTTAAAGTAATTACTAATTTGGAGTTTTTTGTTATACGCGCCGCGAGCGTTCCATAGAGCTAATTGGAGCTTATTCATGATCGGGTTTTAATTAATTGGGGTGTTTATTTAGGGACAGACTGGTCGGATTAATTGTTTTTGTTGATAGCGGCTTTAAATAAAGTATGGGAAATCTGTGTTTTGAATAGCCTAGATGCCGATCTGCTGACATCTTGACAGATGTCAGCCAGGTCGGCATTTAGGTGATTCTTTAGGACTTTGTGAAGGCTTCCCGCTATGAGGGAGCAGAGGGGTTATGGGGAGAAGGCATTGGCTGGTTTGGTAAGGTCAGCCCTCTTCAGTACCTCGCTTGTTTTCACTTTTTATAGTGGGGGGCACCCTCTGTAGTTAGCGGTGTGTTCCCCTTTACAGTTTGGGCATTTTAGTGCCTTTGGTTTACAGGCACTGGAAATGTGGTTCTCGCCACATTTCATGCATCTTAGTTGGCCTTTACAATTGTTCGCGATGTGGCCGAACTTCTGGCATTTATGGCATTGTATTGGATGGGGGTTGGAACGGTATTCCTCCGCGTGGTGGCGTCTGCCGTTTTTGTTACCCCTTGGTCCATTATTTTTAGCTTCCTCTCGCGGCTGGGACACTTCACCTTGAGCTTCCACGTGGATTTTCCTGTGGCTCTCGAGGTGAATCTGTCCCAGCTGCAGTCGGAGAGACTGGCGTTTATGGCTTCCTTTGGAGTGTCCGGGTGGACCCTGGTTATGACTATGAAGATTTCTTTGCTATTTTCTGTCTGAGGGGCCTTGCCCCCCTTGCGAGCGCCTAGTTGCTTTTTGCTGGCGTTAAGGTTGCCTGCGGACTGTTGGACAACCCCGGCATAAGTCAGTGCTGTTGTTGGTTTAGGTGCACTGGGCTCAGCTCCACTCATGGGAGGAGCCGGGCCGCAATGCCTAGATGGTGTTTTTCCTAAGGTGTTTTTTAGGTTCAAATCCGCACTGGATGAGAGGCAGGAGCGAGGGGTTCTGAATTTTTTCATTCTTCTGTCCACTGTTTGGAAGAACCCTTCCTCGTTCTGCACCTCCTCCAGTTCAGGCTCCAGATCCTGGTTCTTTTTCCTTTTGATGGGGGTGCCCTTAGGGGTACTTAGCATATGCGAAAGTGTCGGTCCAGAGTTGTCTAAAGCTAATGGATTATAATTAGGGTCCATGGCTGTTTTGGAGATTGTTGAGATTGGCTCAACCTGGACCTCCGCCACTACCATTATCTCCGTTGGTGGAGATCCTGGTGTTGGCAGGGAGGTCCCAGCTGAGGCCTCAATAATCTGAGAGCTTGCCAGTGCCCCAGCTGATGCCTCTGTCCTGGTTATTTCTTGGGGGGATGGCTGTTCCCCCCCCCCCCACTGGCCCCTCAGTGATTGTTGCCTGGGTGTTAGCAGTTGGGGTGTTGCTACCTCTCTGTAAGAGCGTGTCCACCCCCTTGCATAGCTTAGTGGACATTTGTGCTACTTGCTCCGTCAGGTGCATGATCTTATCCTGGAGGTCTCTGATAAATTCCTCTTGTTTTTCAGCCCGTCTGTCTGCTTCAGCAAGCCTTCTCTTAAGCTCGCATTTCTCCTTATCCCCTCCTCGTTACTCCCATTTTGGGTACTTTGGTTGGGCACCTACCCCATGGGGCCTGTTTCGTGTTGTGGCTCCACCCCCTTACAGTGGAATGAAACCTGACTGACCTTGCTGCTGTTGTTGCTGCTACTGGGGAGAGACTCCCTTCTGCTGTCTTTCCCTGTCTTTTCTTTCTCAACTCTACTTTTCTTGTTGGTAGAATCCATGGTGTATGAGGTGTTAATTGCTTGTTGACTGTCCTTAATTAGCAGTTGATTCTCTCGGAGGGTGACTTCCCGTTTGTCCCACTTTCTTAATTCAGGTAGTTAAAACGTAATAAAAAGTGGGACAATCGGGAAGTTTTAATTACTTGTTAGGCGGTTTGATGAAAGGTTTCGATTTATAGTTTATTTCACATTAGTGAGTGTTTTATTTGCTGAAAATTAGACTTGCATAGAATAAAAAAATCTTGAAATAATTAGCACAATTTTAACTAGTTGTTTAAAGATTATTATTCTGTGCACCCATAATTTTCAGCACTCAGAAATGTGAAAGTATTATTTATATTATCCAGAAACAACTAGCAAAGTTTCAGCTCGTGGACGCGTGTAGTATGTATTATTTATATTACCTAGAAACAACTAGCAAAATTTCATCTTGTGTACCACTGGGTACAACCCGGTGGTCCACGAGCTGAAACTTTGCTAGTTGTTTCAGATAATATAAATAATACATAATACACGCGTCCACGAACTAAAACTTTGCTGGTTTCAAGATATTATTCTGTGCACCCATAATTTTCACAAATAAAACACTCAGTAATTATTGTTGAATATCAATAATAAATTATACATTCATTCATTCAATATTTAACCTTCTAAATGTAACAGATCTGAAGCATGGTCTGCATATTGTAAAATGTCTGTCTCTACATTCAAAAGTCTTTGAGAGTATTAAGCCTACTGTCAATATTTCTATACTTTCGTTTTTTCGGTGCAGGAAGGCCACCTGCCGCAAGCTGCATCTGCGAGACTTCATTGAATGATTGGATGGCTTTTAGGTGGTCTATAGGGCTGTATATATTTGGATGAGCAGTTTGGATCTGCTTTTTTTATTTTGCTGTGCCATCCTTCTAAATGATTTGTGGTCCTGGGCCCTTCTGTGTGGAAATGATTCCATGAAGTTGTTTCGCCTTCAACCCATTGGGTAGTTACATAGTCAGTAAATGGTGTGGCATTAACAGTGGAATCCGGCATTCCAAACTCGTCTAGTGCAAAAAACCACACGTCTTCAACTAGTTCCTCCGGCACTAATGGCAAAACGGCAGCCCTGCGTACAAGTCTGCGAACTTCCTCATCTTTATATTCAGTTTTTAAGCCGGTGCTTTGTGTCTTGCGCCACAAACACAGTATAATGGAAAAAGCACCCTTTGAAGCTCACACAAGGGAATTCATTTCTAGCTGCATTTCGTACCGCTATTTCAAAGTCAAAACACATCACTGAAGGGTGTAAATTAAGCTCTCTGGCGACACAAGCTTCTTTTAGGAGATAAAAAAAACTTCCTGTAAATGACCTCACTTTTTCCAGGAAGAAGGGCATATACAAGTGGATACATATGGCCATCAACAAAACCATGCAGTGTGTATAACTGAAAAAATAAGGCTGGGCACGTATAAAATGTTCCATCACCATAGACAGTGTCCGTTGCTACTATTTGCTGAAGATTTTTATCCGTCGCAAATATCAATATCTTATCATCAGTAGCATTCACAAGTAGAAATCGTTCCCTTGTTGACGTTTCAGCCCATTCTTCCTTTAAGTCCAGTTCTGACACTGTTTTGGGTACTTTTGGAATCAGCTTTGACCGTTGGCGGTATAGCGCACTGTGACACGACTGTAGTGTTGGTAGTTTTTCCACCAGGTTCTGAACATCGTCATTCCAGTCAGTTGTTCGAAGCTTTGAAAGTTCTTGTCAATACACTTGGGATACGGGTGTTGCTTCTTCCCAACACCGTTTTTTAATATTAAAGTCTTTCTCACACTAATATCTGTGTTGTTCGCTTCGTGGTTATGCTGATGATTGAACCCAACTAGTATTTGATTGTGTACGCAGTGTTGCAGGACACGTTCTTACAGCACATCTCCAATATACTTTATCTTGTCTTCGATTTTTGACCATATAACAGTAATTGTTGAACACAAGGTTTTGTCCACCCCGTTTATTCTCGATGAACTCAGTTTGAATCGGCGCACGTGCCATGTCGACGATACGATTGTAAAATGAAATTGTGAAACATTTCTGCTAAATGTCAAATACTTATACCAAAAACTTAAAACGATTGACCGAATGTTGTGTATAATTCACCGGTTAAAATTAATCATTTTTAAAAACAATTCTGTAATAAATGTTCACTAATAAATGATCACCATATCAGGTGAACCTGCGTTCAGATTATAATAAAGACTAATATAATAAAGACTATAACATGTTGTTTTAAGCAACGTGGGACAACCAGGAAATCTATCCCGAGGTGTGAAAATCCAGAAGTGGGACAAACGGGATTGAACCTCGGCGATGTTCTCTCCATGAAATCCAATGCTGAATCTGTGGTAAACTAAACGCCAATAATGTGGGTCGAAAGGAATGGTTTCGCGCGCCGAAGGCACGCAGGGACGGTATGAGGGACAAGCCCCTTTCGACCCTCAGTGACTGTAGATGGTTAATTTTCACATGTCTAGGGGTGTTGAAGGAGGAAAAGAAAGGAGGGAAGAGGTTTATCCCTTTCTGGCCTTCTTGCGGCTCTTCTTTTTAGGTGGAGGTTGGCTTGGTGATGGTGATGAGGCTGGTGGTGGTGTAGAGGTGTTCCCGTTGCGTTCAAGGTATTCTTACTCTTGCCTGTGCTGCTTTGGATAACTCTCTCTCATATTACTGTCTCCACAGAGATTGGTGGCTGTACCGCTCCCGGGCTTTCCGGCAGTGAAGGAAGAGGAGAGTGATGGGTGGGAGGTGGTGAAAAAGCAACTTCCAGTTCCACCTCAGTCTTCACTGGACGTTCCTCATCCAACTTCACCGGCTCAGGAGCCGGCAGTTGATTAGGAGTACCAGTGAGACAAGGAGGGGAACTGGCGGTTGCCTCCAGAACCTCCACCCCCTCACTCAACTCTTTCTTCCGGTTCCGGAATGCCTCCAAGCGCCGGGCGTCCCTGCGCTTGGTTGATGGACTCTTCTTCTTTTTCCTCTTCTCAGGGCCTCCGTGCCTCTTCGGGTGAGGACCAGTGGGAGAGGGGATCCTCTCTCCAAAGGTGCTACCTCTCTCCGAAGAGGATGGTGTTTCTCCTTTTTCAACTCTCTTCACTTCAAATTCCAGTTTCAGGTAGACACTCATGCCTACCTCCTGGACTGTCCAGGAGTCAGGACATGAGATGCTCAGAGCTGAGATGGTCTTCTCCAGTCTATCAGGTTGCTCCATGGTAGATGTGCATACTTTGCAGTCAAAAGTGTGAATGAAAAATGAAAGATGATAATGTGGGCACTGGATCAAGGTTTTGGTGCGCCGAAGGCGCACCAGGGACGTCCTGGATTCCCCTTGGGGATCCTTTCGACCCTTTTTGACTTTGTTTTGGGTTTTTTCTCATGCTGTCGAGAGAAAGAAGCAAGAGGAGCCAAGGAGGATGCCAGGATACAGTCTGCGGCTGTCGTAGGGTCAGGATGAAGGAGGTTCTGGGGATAGGATGTTGATTTTCGGGTGTCGTGTGGCTTCTTTGACTTGTGCTGTTGAACCCTCGGGTGAGGACCAGTGCGGGAGGATGGGTCCTCTCGTAAAGGTACTACCTCTCCCCGAGGGTGCAGTTGTTTTATATTATATTTTTAGGCAAGTATAATCTGCCACTTCGCCGGTGATTTCAGTTGGTGGAGAGTGGAGGCCATCATCGGCAAGTAAAGTCTGCCTCAGGCTGTCTCGTGTAGTGTTGGAGGATTTCAGGATTTCATGGCGGTTACTTGGTCATTTAAGTGAACATATTTGACAATCAGTCATTCAATCAATCAGTCATTCAATCAATCAATCAATCAATCAATCAATCAATCAATCAATCAATCAATCAATCAATCAATCAATCAACGACCCCTTTCGGGGACCACTTAGAAGAAGACCCGAACTTTCCTGGTTCGGGGGCAGGCCTGCATTGTACTCCTATGTGGGTGGGTCAAAGCTGCGCAACGTGGGCGCTTTACAAAAAGGGACAGAGGCGGGGCGCAGGACCAACGCTCGCCTCCCTCGAAGTGGGTGGCCACTTTTAGGGATGGAGCGGAGGATATACTGGAGCTGTTGGGATGTGGTGTTCACAGCTGGGGTTATTCCATGGTGGTAGCTGGAGTTCTTGTCTGAAAAACATCTTCGGTGTACCTGCTTAATGGAAGAAGGTGGATTTAGAATATGGATTAAGTGCGTTGTAGTTGAGTTGGAATTTAAAATAGCATGATTATTTGGTCAGTTTATTCATAGCGGATCTGGTGTGGGGGTACAGTAGTTTGGTTTTGCTCATTGTAGCATGCCTGGAGCAGGACATTTCGTACTGTGGGGTCGCAGTAGATTTGCTTGACAGGGGCTTGGCCTACCTACCCTACCCCTTTGCTGTTATTGGACGCAGATTTGCTGGGAATGTGTGGGCAGGGTAGTTTGGTTCCGCGGATTGTAGCATGCCTGGAGCAGGACATGTCGTACTGTGGGGTCGCAGTAGATTTGCTTGACAGTGGCTTGGCCCACTTACCCTTCCCCTTTGTTCCCCGTGTTTTTGCGCGCTGACTGTTGAGTGATTGTCAGTTTGACTGTGATTGGTTTTCAGGGATTGTTGTGACTATCTTTCCGGAGAGGGCTTGGTTTTGTTTGCCGTTTATTCTTGTGTGCTCTTTTAGGTCGGCGATTAAGTCGCTGTTGGACGTTAATCGGTTTAGCGTTTTATCAGCGATTGTCCGGAGTCTGACTTCGATCATATCGATGTCGGCCACTTCGTGGAGGTCGATTATGTGGGGCGAAGGGTGGGCCCTGAGCGCGACTAGTAGAGCATGATTTTGAACTCGTTGGAGTTTTTGAAGGTTAGTTTTACTGAGGCTACTGGTTACTATGACCCCATATTCTAGAACCGGCCTAATGAAAGTTTTGTAGAGTTTTAGGAGAGCCTGTTTGTTGGCACCCCAGTCTTTGCCCCTGATCATTTTTAGGAGGTTGATGCGTTTGCTGGCTTTCGCTACCGTATTGGAGATGTGTTGGTTAAGGTTGCGTTTACTATCTAAAGTGACGCCTAAGAACCTGGCTTCCTTGTAGGTTTTTAGTCTGGTGTCGTAGAGGGATACAACGATACTGGGGGTTGTTTTTTTCTTAGTGAAGATTAGTTTTTGTTTTTTTTTGTGTGTTTAGTTTGATGCGCCATTTGGCGCACCATTCTTAGAGATCATCGATGGCATCTTGTAGCCTATTTTCGATGATGTCACGGTTTCTACTGGCCGTGTACAGTGTCTTGTCTGCAAATCGGGAGATTTCGACGTGGTTTTCTGCTACCTTATAGATATCATTAACGTATATTATGAAGAGATGTGGAGTGAGGACTGACCCTTCTGGGGTGCCAGCATCCAGTGCCACTTCTTCAGAGATTTCGCGGTTAACCTTAACTTTGATTTTCCTGTTGGTTAGGAAGGAGGATATTATTCTTAGTATTTTATTTGGGAGGTTCATTTTGGCTAATTTATATTTTAGGCCGTTGTGCCAAACAGAGTCAAAGGCTTTTTGTACGTCGAGGAGGATTGCTGCCCCGACTTCATTTTGCGATAGAGCGGTTTTCATGTATTCGATTAAGCGGTATTCATGTTTGATCACTTTTTGGTTTCGGTAGGTCCTTTGCCATTTATTAAAAGAATTGTTTGATTCTAGGTTGTCTCGAAGTTTGATGGTAAGGGCACGTTCGAATACTTTTCCTACGCAGCTTAGAAGGCTTATGGGGCTGTAGCTACTAGGGTTTTTCCGGTCTTTATCGTGCTTGGGGATCATAACTCCAACCGCTACTTTCCAACATTTTGGGAAGTAGCGAGTTGAGAGGTATAGGTTGTAGATGTCAGTAAGGCGGCTTATGTAGATATTCGGAGTTTGTTTTAGAATTTTGTAGATTTCATCCTCCCCAGGGGAGGAGGAGATCTTGCATTTTCGAATTATGTTCATAATTTCGTTGGTAGTGATGGGACCTGCCAGGTCCTCATCATCACCAACTTCGTCCGTTATATCAAATTTGGGTTCGAAGATGTCTTTGTTATGATCAACAAAGGCGTCAACTTCGTTACGGAATTTATCATCGAAATTTGTCCTTTCGTGGGGGCGGTGGGATCCCTTGAGAAACTCCGCGAACGCGTTGGCTTTTGCTTTGTCATCGAGGGCCGGCGTACCATCTGGTTTGTTGAGTGGGGAGGTATTCGTTGTGTTGCTTTTTTGACCTGTCAGGGCTTTGAAGGTATCCCAGAATGTTATGGGGTTGCTTTGTTCGTTGAGCTCCCCTGTGGCGGTTTCCCATCTTACTCTGTTGTCGGTCTTGATTGCCTTTTTGACCTGATTGTGGAGGCAGTTGTAGATTGTTTTGAGGTCCCTTTTGAGAATTGGTTCTGTTTCCTTTTGGTAAGCTCGGATGGCTTTGCGCTTCTCTTTGATTAGGGCTAGCGTCTGAGGGGAGATGGTGCTTTTGCGGGGATGGACTATCTTTTTGGGGTACAGCTCGTCAAGTGCCGAGTTTAAGCACTCTCCAAGGTTCCGGCAGGCTGTTTCCAGCTCCGTGATGTTTTGGGGATCGTTTGTTTCTAATTTCATCTCGACTGCGGTCCTGAAGTGGTCCCAATTAATTTTAAGTTCCGTCTGCGGATTGGGTCGTAGTAGGCTGGCCCTTTGATACATTGGTAGGTGGCGTGGACTGGGAGATGATCGCTTTCCATTTCATCGTCGCCGACGTAGAAGTCGCCGATGTTGTTGATTAGTGAATTACTTATTATAAGGTCGAGTATTTCCGGCTTGCGATTCGGGTCACTACTGATATAGGTGTTGGATTCCTTATCGTTGACTACGTGGAGATCGTTCTTTTCAATAATATTGAAAAGTGCATCCCCGTTGGGCCCCGTGCTTTGGCAGCCAAAGGATTGATGCTTGGCGTTGAAGTCTCCAAGGAATACGCACTTTTTGTATTTGTCTGTGAAGTATTCAAAGACATTTTCGTTTACAATTTTGCTGGGATCGTTATAGTACGAGATTATTGCCGTGGGTTTTTTATCGGTTTTGACTTCGATCGCTACCACCTCAGCGTCGAGGTGGTCAACGGGGATTATTTTGTATTTAAGATTCAGCCTTATTAGTAGAGCAACGCCCCCTCCCGTGCGGACGGGGCGATCTCTTCTGACAACGCTGAATCCAGTTACATTGAAGTTTCTATTGGGCTCCATCCACGTTTCATTTATAGATATTATGTCGGTGTTTACAAAGTAATTAATCATCTCGTGTTTTCTACCATTAACGCTACGAGCGTTCCACTGGGCTATTTTGATTGTCATGACTGTTTGTCTAAGGTGTCGGGCGCTTTGGCGGTGCGATCAAACAGTTTCTCTTTGCACCTGTTAATTGCGGCTTCAATTATAGAGGGATTGACTTGGGATTTGAATAGACCCGAAGCCATTTTACTGACATTTTGCAGATGTCAGTGAGACGGACTTCGTAATGTTTGTTTAATACTGAAAAGATTGACCCTGCGAGGAGGGAGCAGATGGAATGGGGGAGGAGGCGTTGTCCGGCTTGTTCAGATCCAGTTTGTTTATTTCATTGGTTTCTTTAACTTTCTTATAATGGGGGCACCCTTTGAAATTACTGGGGTGGTTCCCCTTGTAGTTAGGGCAGGTGAGGACAGCTGGTCGACATGAGCTGGAGATATGATTCTCTCCGCACTTCATACAGCCCATCTGCCCCCTACATTTATTGGCCAGGTGCCCGAACCTCTGGCACTTGTGGCATTGTACTGGGGGAGGATTGCTTCTGTAATCTTCAGTGGCATGGTGCCTGCCATTAATGTTAACCCCAGTGCTCATTAACCTTAGTTTTGTTGTTCTGTCCGGGCAGGTCACTTTAATTTTCCAAGTTTCCCTACCGGTGGCCCTGGATTTGAATCTTTCCCAGGTGCATGATGGGATGGCCTTATTGATTACAGTTTTGGTGTATCTGGGTTAACCCGCGTGATGACTAGTGTTGGGTTTGCTTTTGGTGGTGGAGGCGGCCCCCGCTTGGCTGTTTTTTTTTGTTCTGAATGGCTGTCATCCCTACGGGGTCTTGGGAGAGACTCTTGACCATATCCGAATAACTTACGGTTTTGTCACCAGTGTCCTCGGGCTGGCTTGGTGTGGTTGACCAGGGGTGAGTTGTTGTTTGGCTCTCTGGAACTGAATTGATCTTGGAAGGGGGGGGGGGGGGGGGCAATTACTGATTTTTTGGCTTTTTTATACGACTTATCGGCCAGGAAGATAACCCCTTCCTCATTCTCTATTTCGTGGGTTTCATCCCCCTTACCAGAAAATCTTTTTTTGGGTGTTCCTGTTGGTCTTGTGATTAGGCTACCCTGAGTGGTAGAGTTGGGGTCAGTACTCTTGCCCTTGCCCTTCCTGATAGCTTGGACTAGGACCCGATCCCCACGAGCAGAAGTAGTTGCCTTTGGAGACTCCTCCGGAAACTTCTTCTGCTCCTGCGGATCGGCCCCTTTTTGCTGCTTTTTGGGGGTTGATAGCTGCTCCTGACCATCTACTTTATCTTGGGACTCCTGGCTGTCAATCGTAAAGAGTGGAGTAGCGATCATTTGACTAAATGATAGATCGGAGCAGATGGACTCGGGGTCCACTATGACCTGAGAGGGCTTGGGGCACTCCTCTCTAACTGTAATATTGTTGGCAGGCGTCATTGACTGACTCTCCTGGCTTTTCGTCAAATCCTGAATCTGTTTCAGTCTGGGCTACCCTGGGTAACCCATTCTGACCCTGAGATTCAGAATTTGGTGCCAGTCCTGTAACCTGAATCTGGTTATTGACTACTACATCGATACTACTAGTATCCTGCCCTTGAACTTTCTCTTCTGATTTCTGAGCCTGGCACCGAGAACCAGACTGTATCTCTGTGAGAGGTACAGTCTCATCCCCGGGTCCGTGCTCAGAACTCTCTTCCACTACTTGACTATTGTTGGCTATCGCCTTCAGCAGAATTGCCATTTCGGCCTCTCTCTTTTCTGCAGCGACTTCCAACTAAGCCTTTTCCTTTTCTGCATTCATCCTCATCTCCCTCATATCTTCCCTCACACCTCTAAGTTCTGCCAGGATGTCATCTATCCCCCTATACTTAATCTCACCCTCAAGCCTCAGTCTCCCCTTCTCTGCCATTAACTGCTGGATTGTACCCAGCTCTGTGTTTTTCTGGATGAACTCTGCCCGTGATTCAAGGCAGATTCTTGACCCAGAATTTCCCCCTCCTGATTTGGTGGTTGTCCCCTTAACCCCTGAAGTGTTAATGTACTCATCGTCTTTGCCGCTCTTCCTTCTCTCCTCTCTATCGTTCTCCCTATCCTTTCTCTCCTTCATCTTCCTTGTGGACTCATTGGATGCTCTTCTCTTGTTGTTATTGTTTCTGGTTTTATCCATTTTAAACACTCAAATCAATTTTGCCGATAAATTAAAGTTATATGTCAACTTAATTTTGCTTCAAGTGTGTTATGTGTTTTACTCTTTATAGGAGAAGCAAAATGTAAGCGTGTTCAAATAACCTTTTCTTTATCGAGTCAAAAGTCAGAATGATGATAATGTGGGTGGATCAAGGTTTTGGTGCGCCGAAGGCGCACCAGGGACGTCCTGGATTCCCCTGGGGGATCCTTTCGACCCTTTTTGACTTTGTTTTGTGATTTTGTCCATGCTGTCGAGAGAAGGCGGGAGGAGCCAAGGAAGACGCCAGGAAGCAGTCTGCGGCTTGTCGAAGGGTCAGGATGGAGCAGGTTCTTGGGATCGGTTGTTGATTTTCGGGTGTCGTGTGGCTGATGGATGGACGGCTTCTTTGACGTGTGCTGTTGAACCCTCGGGTGAGGACCAGTGCGGGAGGATGGGTCCTCTCGTAAAGGTACTACCTCTCCCCGAGGGTGCAGTAGTTGTTGTATATTATATTTTCAGGCAAGTATAGTCTGCCACTTCGGTGATTTCGGTTGGTGGAGAGTGGTGGCCATCATTGGCAAGTATAGTCTGCCTCAGGCTGTCTCTTGTAGTGTTGGAGGATTTCATGGCGGTTACTTGGTCATTTAAGTGAACTTGTTTGACAATCAGTCATTCGATCAATCAATCAATCAACGACCCCTTTCGGGGACCACTCAGAAGAAGAAGACCTGAACTTTCCTGGTTCGGGGCAGGCCTGCATTGTACTCCTATTTGGGTGGGTCAGAGCTGCGTAGCGTGGGTGCTTTACAAAAAGGGACAGAGGCGGGACGCAGGACCAACGCTCTCATCTCTTGAAGTGGGTGACCACTTCTAGGGTTGGAGCGGAGGATATATTGGAGCTGTTGTGGTGTCCACAGCTTGGGTTATTCCATGGTGGTAACTGGAGTTCTTGTCGGAAAAACATCTTCGGTGTACCTGCTTAATGGAAGATGGATTTAGAATATGGATTAAGTGCGTTGTAGTTAAGTTGTAATTAAGATAGCCTGATTATTTGGTGAGTGCTTGTCGCTATGGGGGAGAGTATGAGATGCACGAATCTTTACATTCGTAAGAGCAGTAACATACTCTCGTGCTTGGGACCCCAATCGTTCCCTATTTTTTATTTGATTATAAGGTGCCGGGGTTCGCGAGCGTTTTGAGTGGGTTGAGCTTCCTAGTCTGCGAGTGAGTTTGCTGCGGGAGTGAGTATGAGATGCACGAATCTTTACATTTACATCTTTACCCTAGTCTGCGGGTGAGTTTGCAGCTGGACGGTAACATGTCTAGCACACTAGACCACACCCGAGGGTGTTTCTTTCCTGTTGTCCTTCGCTGGTAGTCGCCTCATTTAGGTTAGTTCAGGTTTATTTGAATTTGAGGGTACCGGGGATCGCGGTCGTTTAATGCGGGTTGAGCTTCCGAGGCTGTCAGCGGGAGGGCAACAGGTCTAGCACACTAGACCACACCCGATGGTGTTTCTTTCCTGTTGTACCCTTCGCTGGTTGCGGACTTATTTAGTTTTGACTATCTTTCCGGGGGGAGCTAGGTTTTGCTTGCCGTTTATTCTTATGTGCTCTTTTAGGTCGGCGATTAATTCGCTGTTGGACGTTAATCGGTTTAGCGTTTTATCGGCGATTGTCTGGAGTCTGACTTCGATCATATCGATTTCGGCCTCTCCGTGGAGGTCGGTTATTTTGGTCCTAGGGTGGGCCCTGAGCGCGATTCGTAAAGCATGATTTTGAACTTTTTGGAGTTTTTGAAGGTTAGTTTTGCTGAGGCTACTGGTTACTATGGACCCATATTCTAGAACCGGCCTAATGAAAGTTTTGTACAGTTTTAGTAGGACCTGTTTGTTGGCACCCCAGTCTTTGCCCCTGATCATTTTAAGGAGGTTGATGCGTTTGCTGGCTTTCGCTACCGTATTGGAGATGTGCTGGTTAAGGTTGATTTTACTATCTAAAGTGACGCCTAGGAATCTGGCTTCCTTGTTGGTTTTTAGTCTGGTGTCATAGAGGGATACAACGATACTGGGGGTTGTTTTTTTCTTAGTGAAGATTAGTTTTTAGGTTTTTTGTGGATTTAGTTTGATGCACCATTTGGCGCACCATTCTTCTAGATCATCGATGGCATCTTGTAGCCTATTTTCGATGATGTCACGGTTTCTACTGGCCGTGTAAAGTGCCTTGTCTGCAAATCGGGAAATTTCGACGTGGTTTTCTGCTACCTTCATAGATATCGTTTACGCATATTAAGAAGAGAAGTGGACTGAGGACTGACCCTTGTGGGGTGCCAGCCTCCAGTGCCACTTCTTCAGAGGTTTAGGGGTTAACCATAACTTTGATTTTCCTGTCGGTTAGGAAGGAGGATATAATTCTTAGTATTTTATTTGGGAGATTCATTTTGGCTAGTTTATATTTTAGGCCGTTGTGCCAAACCGAGTCAAAGGCTTTTTCTACGTCGAGGAGGATTGCTGCCCCGACTTCATTTTGCGATAGTGCGGTTTTCATGTATTCGATTAAACGGTACACGTGTTCGATCACTTCTTTTTGGTTTCGGTAGGCCCTTTGCCATTTATTAAAAAAATTGTTTGATTCTAGGTGGTTTCGAAGTTTGTTGGTTAGGGCACGTTCGAAGACTTTACCTACGCAGCTTAGGCTTATCGGGCGGTAGCTACTAGGGTTTTTTCGGTCTTTGTCGGGCTTGGGAATCATGACTCCAACCGCTACTTTCGAACATTTTGGGAAGTAGCCGGTTGAGAGGCATAGGTTGTAGATGTCGATGAGGCGGCTTATGTAGATATTCGGAGTTTGTTTTAGAATTTTGTAGGAGATGTCATCCTCCCCAGGGGAGGAGGAGTTCTTGTATTTTCGAATTATGTTCACAATTTCGTTGGTAGTGATGGGACCAGCCAGGTCCTCATCATCACCGACTTCGTCCGTTATATCAAATTTGGGTTCGAAGATGTCTTTATGTTCAACAAAGGCGTCAACTTCGTTACGGAATTTTTCATCGAAATTTGTCCCTTCGTGGGGGCGGTGGGTTCCCCTGAGAAACTCCACGAACGCGTTGGCTTTTGTTTTGTCATCGAGGGCCGGCGTACCATCTGGTTTGTTGAGTGGGGAGGTATTCATTTTGTTGCTTTTTTGGCCTGTCAGGGTTTTGAAGGTATCCCAGAATTTTTGGGGGTTGCTTTGTTCGTTGAGCTCCCCTGTGGCAGTTTCCCATCTTATTTTGTTATCGGTCTTGATTGCCTTTTTCACCTGATTGTGGAGGCAGTTGTAGATTGTTTTGAGGTCCCTTTTGAGTCTTGTCAGTTTCATTCTGGTAAGCTCGGATGGCTTTTCGCTTCTCTTTGATTAGGGCTAGCGTCTGAGGGGAGATGGTGCTTTTGCGGGGATGGACTATCTTTTTGGGGCACAGCTCGTCAAGTGCCGAGTTTGGACACTCGCCAAGGTTCCGGCAGGCTGTTTCCAACTCCGCGATGTTTTGGGGATCGTTTGTTTCTAATTTCATCTCTACTGCGGTCCTAAAGTGGTCCCAATTAATTTTGTTTAAGTTTCGTCTGCGGATGGGGTCATAGTAGGCTGGCCCTTTGATACACTGGTAGGTGGCGTGGACTGGGAGGTGATCGCTTCCCATTTCATCGTCGCCGAAGTAGAAGTCGCCGATGTTGTTGATTAGTGAATTACTTATTATGATGAGGTCGAGAATTTCTGGCCTGCGGTTCGGGTCACTGCTGATATAGATGTTGGATTCCTTATCGTTGACTACGTGGAGATCGTTCTTTTCAATAATATTGAAAAGTGCATCCCCGTTGGGCCCCGTGCTTTGGCAGCCAAAGGATTGATGCTTGGCGTTGAAGTCTCCAAGGAATACGCACTTTTTGTATTTGTCTGTGAAGTATTCAAAGACATTTTCGTTTACAATTTTGCTGGGATCGTTATAGTACGAGATTATTGCCGTGGGTTTGTTATCGGTTTTGACGTTGAAGTCGCCAAGGAAAACGCACTTTTTGTATTTGTCTGTGAAGTATTCAAAGACATTTTCGTTTACAATTCTGCTGGGGTCGTTATAGTACGAGATTATTGCCGTGGGTTTTTTTTATCGGTTTTGACTTCGATCGCTACCACCTCAGCGTCGAGGTGGTCAACGGGGATTATTTTGTATTTAAGATTCAGCCTTACCAGTAGAGCAACGCCCCCTCCCGTTTGGACGTGGCGATCTCTTCTGACAACGCTGAATCCAGTTACATTGAAGTTTTTATTGAGCTTCATCCACGTTTCATTTATAGATATTATGTCGGTGTTTTCAAAGTAATTAATCATCTCGTGTTTTTTTCCATTAACGCTACGAGCGTTCCACTGGGCTATTTTGATTGACATGACTGTTTAAGGTGACGGGTGCTTGGGCGGTGGGATCAAACAGTCTCTCTTAGCACCTTTTAATTGCGGCTTCAATTATTGAGGGATTGACTTGGGATTTGAAAAGTCCAGAAGCCATTTTACTGACATCTTTGCAGATGTCAGCAAGACGGACTTCGTGATGTTTGTTTAATACTGCGAAGATTGACCCTGCCAGGAGGGAGCAAATTGAATGGGGGGAGGAGGCGTTGTCCGGCTTGTTCAGATCTAGTTTTTTTATTTCGATGGTTTCTTTAACTTTTTTATAGTGGGGGCACCCTTTGAAATTACTGGGATGGTTCCCCTTGCAGTTTGGGCAGGTGAGGACAGCTGGTCGGCATGAGATGGAGATATGATTCTCTCCGCATTTCATACAAACCATCTGCCCCCTACATTTATTGGCCAGATGCCCGAACCTCTGACACTTGTGGCATTGTACCGGGGGAGGGTTGCTTCTGTAGTCTTCAGTGGCATGGTGCCTGCCATTAATGTAAACACCAGTGCTCATTAACCTAATTTTTGTTGCTCTGTCTGGGCAGATCGCTTTAATTTTCCACGTTTCCCTACCGGTGGCCCTGGATTTGAATCTTTCCCAGGTGCATGAGGGGATGGCCTTATTGATTACACGTTTGGGTGTATCTGGATTAACCCGCGCTATGACTAGAGTTAGGTTTAGGTTTGTCTTGGGTGGTGGAGGAGGCTCCCGCTTGGATGTTTTTTTGTTTTTCTGAGTGTCTGCCATCCCTACCGGGTCTTTGGAGAGCTTTTTGACCATATCCGAATAGCTTATGCTTTTGTCCCCAGTGTCCTCGGGCTGGCTTGGTGCGATTGACCCGGGGGAATTGTAGATTGACTCTCTGGTACTGAATTGGTCTTGGTAGGAGGGGGGTCACTAGCTGAATTTTTGGCTTTTTTATGTCTTGTCGGCCAGGAAGACAACCCCTTCCTCATTCTCTGTTTCGTAAGTTTCATCCCCCTGACCAGACAATCTTCTTTTTTGGGGGGGTTCCTGTAGGTTTTATGATTAGGCTACCCTGGGAGGTGGGGTCTGTACTCTTGCCCTTGCCCTTCCTGATAGCCTGGACTAGGACCCGATCCCCACGAGCAGAGGTCGATGCCTTTGGAGACTCCTCCGGAAACTCTCTCTGCTCATGCGGATTGGCCCCCTTTTGCTGTTTTGGGGGGGGGGGGGGTTGATGGCTGCTCCTGATTCTGATGATCTCTTTTATCTTGGGACTGTTGGGTGTCAATGGCGAAGAGTGGAGTGGCGATTATTTGGCTTAAAGGTAATCCAGGGCAAATGGACTCGAGATCCATTGTGATCTGAGAGGGCTCGGAGCCCTCCTCTCTAACAGTAATATTGTTGGACGACGTCCTTGAGTGATAAACATGGCTTGGCGTCAAACCCTGAATCTGTTTCAGTCTGAGTTACCCTGGGTAACCCATTCCGACTCTGAGATTCAGAATTTGGTGCCAGTCCCGTGTCCTGAATCTGGTCGTTGACTACTACATCGATACTAATGTTGCTCGGCCCTTGGTCTTTTTCCTCTGATTTCTGAGCCTGGCACCGGGAGCCAGACTGTATCTTTGTGAAAGGTACAGTCTCACCCTCGGGTCCGTGCTCAGAACTCGCTTTTACTGCTGGACCGTTGTTGGATAGTGCCTTCAAGAGTATTGCCATTTCGGCTTCTCTTTTTTCTGCTGCGACTTTCATCTCAGCCTTTTCCTTTTCCGCACTCATCCTAATTTCCCTCATCTCCTCCCTTACACCTCTGAGTTCTTCCAGGATGTCATCTATCCTTCTATCCTTTTTTCGCTCTCAAGTCTTAGTCTCTCCTTCTCCGCCATTAGCTGCTGGATTGTACCCAGCTCCCTATTTTTCTGTATGAACTCATACCCTGACTCAAGGCATATCCTTGAACCGGAATTTCCTCCTCCCGATTTGGTGCCAGTCCCCTTTAAACCCTGTAGTGTTAATGTACTCACCGCTCTTCCTTCTCTTCTCTCGATCATTCTTTCTATCCTTCTCCTTCATCTTCCCAGTAGCTTCATTGGACGCTCTCCTTTTGTTGCTGTTATTTCTGGTTTTATCCATTTTTGTATACTCGGATTCAGCTTTTCCCGATAGAATAAAGTTATAAGATAGCTTAAATATGCTTCATGTGCAATGTGCAATGTGTTTACTCTTTTATAAGAGAAGCAAAAGTGTAAGCGTTCTAATAACCTTTTCGAAATCGAATCAAAATGAAAAAATGAAAATGAAGAGCCAAAATGCGGCGCTGAGGTTTTACAGCTATTTATTGCAGAAGTGATTTCTGAGCATAATGTGGGTGGATCAAGGTTTTGGTGCGCCGAAGGCGCTCCAGGGACGTCCTGGATTCCCCTGGGGGATCCTTTCGACCCTTTTTAACTTTGTTTTGCAATTTTTCCATGCTGTCGGAGAAGGAGGCAGGAGGAGCCAAGGAGGATGCCAGGAAGCAGTCTGCGGCTGTCGATGGGTCAGGATGGAGCAGGATCTTGAGGTCGGCTGTTGATTATCGGGAGTTGTGTGGCTGGTGGATGGACGGCTTTTTAGACTAGTGCTGTTGAACCCCCGGGTGAGGACCAGTGCGGGAGGATGGGTCCTCTCGTAAAGGTACTACCTCTCCCCGAGGGTGCAGTAGTTGTTGTATATTATGTTTTCAGGCAAGTATAGTCTGCCACTTCGGTGATTTTCGTTAGTTGAGTGTGATGGCCATCATTGGCAAGTATAGTCTGCCTCAGGCTGTCTCTTGTAGTGTTGGAGGATTTCAGGATTTCATGGCGCTAACTTGGTCATTTAATTGAACATGTTTGGTAATCAGTCATTCGATCAATCAATCAATCAACGACCCCTTTCGGGGACCACTCAGAAGAAGAAGACCCGAACATTCCTGGTTCGGGGGCAGGCCTGCATTGTACTCCTATTTGGGTGGGTCAGAGCTGTGTAGCGTGGGCGCTTTACAAAAAGGGACAGAGGCGGGACGCAGGACCAGCGCTCGCATCCCTTGAGATGGGTGACCACTTCTAGGGATGGAGCGGAGGATATATTGGAGCAGTGGTGGTGTCCACAGCTGAAGATATTCCCTGGTGGTAGCTGGAGTTCTTGTCGGAAAAACATCTTCGGTGTACCTGCTTAATGGAAGAAGGTGGAATTAGACTATGGATTAGGTGCGTTGTAGTTAAGTTGTAATTAAGATAACCTGACTATTTGGTGAGTGCTTGTCGCTATGGGGGAGAGTATGAGATGCACGAATTTTTACGTTCGTAAGGGCAGTAACATACTCTCAATATTTGGTGAGTGCTTGTCGCTATGGGGGAGAGTATGAGATGCACGAATTTTTACGTTCGTAAGGGCAGTAACATACTCTCGTGCTTAGGATCCCAATTGTTCCCTATTTTTTGATTATAAGGTGCCGAGGTTCGCGAGCGTTTTGAGTGGGTTGAGCTTTTTAGTCTGCGAGTGAGTTTGCAGTGGGGTTGAGTATGAGATGCACGAATCTTTACATTCGTAAAAGCAGTAACATACTCTCGTGCTTGGGACCCCAATCGTTCCCTATTATTTAGTTTTAAGGTGCCGGGGTTCGCGGGCGTTTTGACTTCGTTGGGCTTCCAAGTCTGCGAGTGAGTTTGCAGCGGGACGGTAACAGGTCTAGCACACTAGACCACACCCGAGGGTGTTACTTTCCCACTGGGTCCTTCGCTGGTAGTCGCCTTATTTATGTTAGTTTAAGTTTATTTAGGGTTACCGGGGGTCGCCATCGTTTAATACGGGTTGAGCTTCCGAGGCTGTCAGCGGTGGGGCAACAGGTCTAGCACACTAGACCACACCCGAGGTTTTTCTTTCCTGTTGTACCCTTTGCTGGTTGAGGACTTATTTAGTTTTGACTATCTTTCTGAGGGGAGCTAGGTTTTGCTTTCTGTTTATTCTTATGTGCTCTTTTAGGTCGGCGATTAATTCGCTGTTGGACGTTATTCGGTTTAGCGTTTTATCAGCGATTGTCTGGAGTCTGACCTTGATCATATCGATTTCGGCCTCTCCGTGGAGGTCGGTTATTTTGGTGCTAGGGTGGGCTCTGAGCGCGATTCTTAAAGCATGATTTTGAACTTTTTGGAGTTTTTGAAGGTTATTTTTGCTGAGGCTACTGGTTACTATGGCCCCATATTCTAGAACCGGCCTAATGAAAGTTTTGTACAGTTTTAATAGGACCTGTTTGTTGGCACCCCAGTCTTTGCCCCTGATCATTTTAAGGAGGTTGATGCGTTTGCTGGCTTTCGCTACCGTATTGGAGATGTGCTGGTTAAGGTTGAGTTTACTATCTAAAGTGACGCCTAGGAACCTGGCTTCATTGTAGGTTTTTAGTCTGGTGTCGTAGAGTGATACGACGATGCTGGGGGTTGTTTTTTTCTTAGTGAAGATTAGTTTTTGAGTTTTTTGTGGATTTAGTTTAATGCGTCAGTTGGCGCACCATTCTTCTAGATCATCGATGGCATCTTGTAGCCCATTTTCGATGATGTCACGGTTTCTACTGGCCGTGTAAAGTGCCTTGTCTGCAAATTGGGAGATTTCGACGTGGTTTTCTGCTACCTTGTAGATATCGTTAACGTATATTATGAAGAGAAGTGGACTGAGGACTGACCCTTGTGGGATGCCAGCCTCCAGTGCCACTTCTTCAGAGATTTCGCGGTTAACTTTAACTTTGATTTTCCTGTCGGTTAGGAAGGAGGATATGATTCTTAGTATTTTATTTGGAAGATTCATTTTGGCTAGTTTATATTTTAGGCCGTTGTGCCAAACCGAGTCAAAGGCTTTTTCTACGTCGAGGAGGATTGCTGCCCCGACTTCATTTTGCGATAGTGCGGTTTTCATGTATTCGATTAAACGGTACACGTGTTCGATTACTTCTTTTTGGTTTCGGTAGGCCCTTTGCCATTTATTGAAAAAATTGTTTGCTTCTAGGTGGTTTCGAAGTTTGTTGGTTAGGGCACGCTCGAATACTTTACCTCCGCAGCTAAGTAGGCTTATCGGGCGGTAGCTACTAGGGTTTTTCCGGTCTTTGTCGGGCTTGGGAATCATGACTCCAACCGCCACTTTCCAACATTTTGGGAAGTAGCCTGTTGAGAGGCATAGCTTGTAGATGTCGGTGAGTCGGCTTATGTAGATATTCGGGGTTTGTTTTAGGATTTTGTAGGAGATGTCATCCTCCCCAGGGGAGGAGGATTTTTTGCATTTTCGAATTATGTTCATAATTTCGTTGGTAGTGATGGGACCAGCCAGGTCCTCATCATCACCGACTTCGTCCGTTATTTCAAATTTGGATTCGAAGATGTCTTTGTTATGTTCAACAAAGGCGTCAACTTTGTTACGGAAATTATCATCGAAATTTGTCCCTTCGTGGGGGCGGTGGGTTCCCCTGAGAAACTCTGCGAACGCGTTGGCTTTTGTTTTGTCGTCGAGGGCCGGTGTGCCATCTGGTTTGTTGAGTGGGGAGGTATTCATTTTGTTGCTTTTTTGGCCTGTCAGGGTTTTGAAGGTATCCCAGAATTTTTTGGGGTTGCTTTGTTCGTTGAGCTCCCCTGTGGCAGTTTCCCATCTTATTTTGTTATCGGTCTTGATTGCCTTTTTCACCTGATTGTGGAGACCGTTGTAGATTGTTTTGAGGTCCCTTTTGAGTATTGGGTCAGTTTCGTTCTGGTAAGCTCGGATGGCTTTGCGCTTCTCTTTGATTAGGGCTAGCGTTTGAGGGGAGATGGTGCTTTTCCGGGGATGGACTATCTTTTTGGGGCACAGCTCGTCAAGTGCCGAGTTTAGGCACTCTCCAAGGTTCCGGCAGGCTGTTTCCAACTCCGCAATGTTTTGGGGATCGTTTGTTTCTAATTTCATTTCTACTGCGGTCCTAAAGTGGTCCCAATTAATTTTGTTTAAATTTCGTCTGCGGATGGGGTTATAGTAGGCAGGCCCTTTGATACACTGGTAGGTGGCGTGGACTGGGAGGTGATCGCTTCCCATTTCATCGTCGCCGACGTAGAAGTCGCCGATGTTGTTGATTAGTGAATTACTTATTATAAGGTCGAGAATTTCTGGCCTGCGGTTCGGGTCACTGCTGATATAGGTTTGGGATTCCTTATCGTTGAGTACGTGGAGATCATGCTTTTCAATAATGTTGGAAAGTGCATCCCCATTGGGCCCCGTACTATGGCATCCGAAGGACTGATGCTTGGCGTTGAAGTCGCCAAGGAAAACGCACTTTTTGTATTTGTCTGTGAAGTATTCAAAGACATTTTCGTTTACAATTTTGCTGGGGTCGTTATAGTACGAGATTATTGCCGTGGGTTTTTTATCGGTTTTGACTTCGATCGCTACCACTTCAGCGTCGAGGTGGTCAACGGGGATTATTTTGTATTTAAGATTCAGCCTTATCAGTAGAGCAACGCCCCCTCCCGTTTGGACGTGGCGATCTCTTCTGACAACGCTGAATCCAGTTACATTGAGGTTTTTGTTGGGCTTCATCCACGTTTCATTTATAGAAATTATGTCTGTGTTTTCAAAGTAATTAATCATCTCGTGCTTTTTTTCCATTAACGCTACGAGCGTTCCACTGGGCTATTTTGATTGACGTGACTGTTTAAGGTGACGGGTGCTTGGGCGGTGGGATCAAACAGTCTCTCTTAGCACCTTTTAATTGCGGCTTCAATTATTGAGGGATTGACTTGGGATTTAAAAAGTCCAGAAGCCATTTTACTGACATCTTTGCAGATGTCAGCAAGACGGACTTCGTAGTGTTTGTTTAGTACTGCGAAGATTGACCCTGCCAGGAGGGAGCAGATTGAATGGGGGGAGGAGGCGTTGTCCGGCTTGTTCAGATCTAGTTTTTTTATTTCGATGGTTTCTTTAACTTTTTTATAGTGGGGGCACCCTTTGAAGTTACTGGTATGGTTCCCCTTGCAGTTTGGGCAGGTGAGAACAGCTGGTCGGCATGAGCTGGAGATGATTCTCTCCGCATTTCATACAGACCATCTGCCCCCTACATTTATTGGCCAGATGCCCGAACCTCTGACATTTGTGGCATTGTACCGGGGGAGGGTTATTTCTGTATTCTTCAGTGGCGTGGTGCCTGTTGTTAATGTACACACCAGTACTCATTAGCCTAATTTTTGTTGCTTTGTTTGGGCAGCTTGCTTTAATTTTCCACGTTTCCCTACCAGTGGCCCTGGATTTGAATATTTCCCAGGTGCATGAGGGGATGGCCTTATTGATGACACTTTTGGGTGTATCTGGATTGACCCGTGCTATGACTAGGGTTAGGTTTGGATTTGTCTTGGGTGGTGGAGGAGGCCCCCGCTTGGCTGTTTTTTTGTTTTTCTGAGAGTCTGCCATCCCTACCGGATCTTTGGAGAGCTTTTTAACCATGTCCGAATAACTTATGCGTCTGTCCCTAGTGTCTTCGGGCTGGGTTGGTGTGATTGACTCGTGGGGAACTGTAGGTTGCCTCTCTGGTAGTGAGTTGGTCTTGGGAGGTGGGGGTCATTAGCTGAATTTTTGGCTTTTTTATGTGTCTTGTCGGCAAAGAAGACAACGCCTTCCTCATTCTGTTTCGTACGTCTCATCCCCCTAACCAGAAAATCTTCTTTTTTTGGGGGGGGGGGGGGGGGGGGGTTCCTGTAGTTTTTATGATTAGGCTACCCTGGGAGGTGGGGTCTGTACTCTTGCCCTTGCCCTTCCTGGTAGCCTGAACTAGGACCCGATCCCCATGAGCAGAGGTCGAAGCCTTTGGAGACTCCTCCGGAAACTCTCTCTGCTCATGCGGATTGGCCCCATTTTGCTGTTTTTGGGGGGTTGAAGGCTGCTCCTGATCATCTTTTTATCCTGGGACTGTTGACAATCAATGGTGAAGAGTGGACTGGCGATCATTTGGCTAAATGGTAAACCAGGGCAAATGGACTCGAGATCCATTGTGACCTGAGAGGGCTCGGAGCCCTCCTCTCTAACAGTTATGTTGTTGGACGACGTTCTTAAGTGATTCACATGGTTTGGCGTCAAATTCTGAATTTCGGTTTCAGTCTGGGTTACCCTAGGTAACTCATTCCGACTCCGAGATTCAGAATTTGGTGCCAGTCCCGTGTCCTGAGTCTGATCGTTGACTAATACTTCGCTACTAATGCTGTCCGCCCCTTGGACTTTATCCACTGAGTTCTGAGCCTGACACCGGGAGCCAGACTGTATCTCTTTGAGAGGTACAGTTTCCCCCTCGGGTCCATGCTCAGAACCCGCTTCACCCTTTGGACCGTTGTTTGATAGTGCCTTCAATAGTATTGCCATTTCGGCTTCCCTTTTTTTCAACTGCGATTCAGCTGCGATTTTCATCTCAGCTTTTTCCTTTTCCGCATTCAACCTGATTTCCCTCATCTCCTCCCTTACACCTCTGAGTTCTTCCAGGATGTCATCTATCCTTCTGTCCTTTTTCTCGCTCTCGAGTCTTAGTCTTTCCTTCTCCGCCATTAGCTGCTGGATTGTTCCCAGCTCCCTATTTTTCTGTATAAACTCAGCCCCTGACTGAAGGCATATCCTTGAGCCAGAGTTTCCCCCTCCCGATTTGGTGCTGGACCCCTTAAACCCTGTAATATTAAAGTACTCACCGCTTTTCCTTCTCTCCTCTCTGTCATTCTCTCTATCCTTCTTCTCGTTCAGCTTTCTAGTGGCTTCATTGGAAGCTCTCCTTCTGTTGTTGCTATTTCTGGCTTTGTCCATATTTGTATCTTCAGATTTCAGATATCCTGATTGATTAAAGTTATAGAAAGCTTAAATATGCTTCTAGTGTTATGTGTTTACTCTTTTATATAAGAGAAGCAAGAATATAAGCGTTTACAATAACCTTTCAAATGAAAATGAAAAAAAAAAAAGAAAAAAAAAGCATAATGTGGGTCGCCGGTCCATGGTTTCCCGCGCGCCGAAGGCGCGCCAGGGGCGTCCTGGGTTCCCGAAGGGAACCCTTTCGACCCTTTTTGACTTTTTTGTTGTCATTTCATACATGCCACCGAGAAAGAAGCAAAGGGGCCAAGGAGGACGCCAAGATCCAGTCCGCCGCCGTTCTTGGAGCGATGTTGTTGGAGGCTACCGGCGTTTGTGTTTTTTTGTTTTCTTTTTGTTCGGAGGTGGCTGTGTCGGTGATAGTATATCTGTTGGTGTTGGTGGTGCTTGAAGGTTGTTGTTGTTTTTTTCCTCTACCGGCATATGTTGTCGTTCTTGTATTATTTTTATCATTTTTAGTATTTCCTCATGTTTACGGTCCATCTCGATGCGGTGTTTTTCCCTTGCCTCATTTACTTCTTCGTCTATCTGCCGTGTTATCTCCCTCTCTTCAGCTAATTCCCTGATGATATCCCGCTCTGTGTCCTGGCCTTCCGGGGCAGAGGGAGAGGCGAGAGAGGGACGGGAAGAGGCGAGAAGACAGCCTCCATTTCCAGCTCAGTCTCCATCGGACCGTCCTCATCTGGCGTCTCCAGCTGGGGGCTGTAGACAAGATGGGTGAGTCCGTGGGAGTTGGAGTAGAAATGGTAGCTGTTTCCTCCTCTTTCCCTTCCTCGCTCATCTCTCTCTTCTTCTCCAAGAAAGCCTCCAAGCGTCGGGAATCCCTCCGCTTGGTGGACGGGCTCTTCTTCTTTGATTTCCTCTTCTCAGGGCCTCCATCCCTCTTCGGGTGAGGACCAGTGCGAGAGGAGGTCCTCTCAACAAAGGTACTACCTCTCCCCGAGGAGGGCGGTGATGTTTTCTCATCTTCAACCTGGAATTCCAGAGTCAGGTGGACTCTCATTCCTATCTCCTGGACAGTCCAGGTGATAGGACGAGAGACCCCTAAGGCTGTAATTGTCTTCATCAATCTATCAGGTAATTCCATGATTAGGTGTTCGCTCTCTGAAATCAGTGGTGCGAATCCAAAATCCAAATGGAAAAATGGAAAAATGAAAAAATGCATAATGTGGGTCTGGTCCATGGTTTCCGGCGCGCCGAAGGCGCGCCAGGGGCGTCCTGGGTTCCCGAAGGGAACCCTTTCGACCCTTTTTGACTTTTTTGTTATCATTTCATTCATGCCACCGAGAAAGAAGCAAAGGAGCCAAGGAGGACGCCAAGACCCAGAAAGTCGTTGTGGAGTTCTGTGGAGTTCGTTCTTGTTCTCTGTTGTTGTCCCGTCAGCTGTCATTAGCAAGTATAATTAGCTTCGAGCTTCTGGGGTTGGGTCCGTCTTATAAGCCTTCATCGACAAGTATAGTCTGTCTCAGGTCGAGTACACATTCAGTAAGTAGTTTTCCAGCCACGAACGCACAAGAGACTAAAACTAAAACGGCCCTTTGCAGGGTCACCACCAAAAGAGTCAAACATCGCCCGTTTGACTAGAGGCCCTGCATATTATTAATCCATAGCGGTTAGCGGGATGGGACAAAAAACAGGACAGAAGAAGAGCTTTAAGTTGGCGTGGGGTAGGGGGGGTTGCAGGATCGACGACACTTGCATCCTTGAGGGTGGTCGACCACCCTGTGGGATGAAGTGAAGGATGAGTAAATCCGTATCGGTTAATATTCCATAGCGGTTATTGATCCGTAGCGTTTAGTGTTCTCCATAACGGTTACCAAACAGCAGATTTTACTTTCTGTAGCTGTTAGCTTCTCCATAACGGTTACCTGGAAAGAAGATAAAAAAAAAAACTAAAGAGCGGGTGTTTGTGTGTTTTTCTCTGTGTGTTTGCGTGGTTGTTGGGTGATTGTACTTCTGTTGACTGTTGTTGGAGCTGTAGTATGCTTGGTTTCCACATGCCAGAGCGTCTCCCTGAGTCCGATGCCAACCGTAGGGTCGCGGTTGGTACCCCTGACATGTTTCGACTTTGCCACTTGCCCTCCGTTGTGTATGCGTGATTGTTGGGTCAGAGTTGGTGTTCGTAGTCGTCTAAGTTGGCCGTTGGAATTTTGAGTGGTTCGACCTCCCTGTGACAGCACGTCTCCCCGAGTCCGTGTCCAACCGTAGGGCCGCGGTGGCAACTACTGACATGGGGAGGTCTGGCCACTCGCTGTCCCTTATGTGTGCGTGATTGTTTTGTTAGTGGTGTTGTCGGCTGTTCTTTGAGAGGGTGGTGGGGATGGCGGATGGGATGGGGAGGTGGGGTCCTCTGTGGCTGGCATGGGGGGAGGGGGTTGAGGTGTTTTTAGGCGTTTGTTTTTTTTTTTTTTTTTTTTTTTTTTTATTTATTTTGTTTATTTTGCGGGACTTGAAGTTAAGGCGCCGGTATTCCTCCAGATCCGTGATTAGATCACTGTTGCGTTTGAGGCGATTGAGAGTTTTGTTGGCGGTCTTTTGTAGTCGGGCTTCTATTGTATCAATGTCGGCCTCCTCGTGGAGGTCGGCGGTGCGAGTCCAGGGGTGGGCCCTAAGCGCGACTCTTAATGCGTGATTTTGAACACGTTGGAGTTTATTTAGGTTAGTTTTACTAAGGTTACTGGTTACTATGGCCCCGTATTCTAGGACCGGCCTGATGAAGGTTTTGTAGAGTTTTAGGAGGATCTGTTTGTTGGCTCCCCAGTCTTTGCCCCGGATCATCTTTAGGAGGTTGATACGTTTGCTGGCCTTAGTTATCGTGTTAGAGATATGCTGATTTAGGTTTAGTTTACTGTCTAAGGTGACCCCAAGGAATCTAGCTTCGTTGTAGGTTTTTAGTCTGGTGTCGTAGAGGGACACATCGATGCTAGGCGTGGGTGTTTTGTTGCTGAAAATTAGTTTTTGGGTTTTCTGGGGGTTTAGTTTGATGCGCCATTTGGCGCACCAATCTTCTAGATCATCAATGGCATCTTGTAGCCTGTTTTCGATAATATCCCGGTTTTTGCTTGCCGTATACAGGGCCTTGTCATCCGCAAACTAGGAGATTTGGACGTGGTTTTCTGCTACTTTATGGATGTCGTTTACATATATGATAAAAAGAAGTGGACTGAGGACTGACCCTTGTGGAGTGCCAGCCTCCAGTGCCACTTCTTCAGAGATTTCGCGGTTAACCCTGACTTTGATTTTCCTGTCGGTCAGGAAGGAGGATATGATCCGCAAGATTTTATTCGGAAGTTCCATTTTAGCCAGTTTATATCTTAGACCGTTGTGCCAGACAGAATCAAAGGCTTTTTCTACATCGAGGAGGATGGCCGCCCCGACTTCTTTTTGGGACATCGATGTTTTCATGTATTCGATTAAGCGGTATACATGTTCAATGACTTCTTTTTGGTTTCGGTAGGCCCGTTGCCATTTGTTGAAGAAGTTATTGGATTCTAGGTGATAACGGAGTTTGTTGGTTAGGGCGCGTTCAAACACTTTACCGATGCAGCTTAGTAAGCTAATTGGGCGATAACTACTTGGGTTTTTGCGGTCCTTGTCGGGTTTGGGGATCATGACTCCAACCGCTATTTTCCAACATTTTGGAAAGTAGCCAGTTGAGAGGCATAGATTGCAGATGTCGGTGAGACGGCTGATATAAATATTTGGAGTTTGTTTTAGAATTTTGTAAGATATTTCGTCCTCCCCGGGGGAGGACGAGCTCTTACATTTTCGTATTATGTCCATGATTTCGGTGTCCATAATGGGGCCTGCAAGGTCTTCGTCGTCACCATCTTCGTCGGTGAATTCGAACTTGGGTTCGAAGATGTCTTTGTTCTGATCGACAAAGGCATCGGCTTCATCGCGAAATTCGTCATCGAAGTTCTTCCCCTCGTGTGGGCGGTGAGTTCCTTTGAGGAACTCGGCAAACGTGTTTGCTTTGGATTTGTCATCAAGGGCGGTTGTTCCGTCCTGTTTGGTTAATGGGGTGGTGTTAGATTTGTTGGTTTTCTGGCCTGTCATGGCTTTGAAGCTATCCCAAAATTTTTTGGGATTACTTTGATCGTTGAGGTGTCCCGTGGCCTTTTCCCATCTTACTTTGTTGTCATTTTTAATTGCCTTTTTTACTAGGGTATGGAGGCGGTTGTAGGTTGTTTTGAGGTCCCGTTTGATGGCTGGGTCTGTTTCCTTCTGATAGGCCCGGATGGCCTTTCGTTTTTCTTTAATTAGAGCTAGCGTGGGGGGTGAGATTATGTTTTTACGGGGGTGTACTACTTTTTTCGGGCATAACTCGTCAAGAGCCGAGTTAATACACTCGCCTAGATTGGAGCAGGCTATTTCGAGCTCATTGAAGTTTTCTGGGTCATTTACGTGAAGTTTCGTTTCGACTGCAGTTCTGAATTCGTCCCAGTCGATTTTATTTAGGTTTCGTCTGCGGATTGGATCGTAGAAGTCCGGTCCTTTCACACATTGGTAGGTGGCATGAACTGGGAGATGGTCACTGCCCATGTCGTCATCGCCGACGTAGAAGTCGTCGATGTTGTTTATTAGGGAGTTGCTTATAACAATGAGGTCGAGTATGTTCGGTCTACCATTTGGGTCGCTACTAATATAGGTGTGGGATTCGGTGTCGTTAACTACGTGGAGGTCGTATTTTTCAATGATATTGAAAAGCGCGTCTCCGTTGGGCCCTGTGCTGTGACTCCCGAAGAATTGGTGGTTGGAGTTGAAGTCGCCAAGGAATATACAGATTTTGTATTTATCGGTAAAATATTCAAAGACATTTTCGCTAACTATTTTTCTTGGGTCGTTGTAATACGAGATTATGGCCGTTTTCTTGTTATCGGCCCTAATCTCGATCGCCACCACCTCCGCGTCCAGGTGGTCAACGGGGATTGTTTTAAATTTCAGATTCAGCTTTACCAGCAGAGCAACCCCCCCTCCTTGGCGTAGGGGGCGATCTCTCCTGACAATGCTGAATCCACTGACGTTAAAATTCCTGCTAGGCTTCATCCATGTTTCATTTATGGAAATTATGTCCGTATTATTAAAGTAATTAATTATTTCGGATTTTTTATTTGTAACGCTTCGAGCGTTCCACTGCGCTATTTTTACTGACATGATTGGTTGAGCTTGTTGACAGGATTTTAGTCGGTTTATTATTAACTGTTAATTATGCCTTAACACCTTTTGATCGCGGCTTCGATAATTGACGGATTAACTTGGGATTTGAATAATCCCGAAGCCATCTTGCTGACATTCTTGCAAATGTCAGAAAGGTTGACTTCGTATTGTTGGCTCAGTACTGAGTGCATTGCTCCCGCTAGGAGGGAGCATATGGTATGGGGGGTCGAGGCGTTTTCTGGTTTATTTAATTTTAATTTTTTAAGTTCAATGTTTTCCTTGACTTTTTTAAAGTGGGCGCAGCCCCTAAAGTTACTGGGATGGTTCCCCCCGCAGTTGGGGCATTTGAGGGCCGTTGGCCTGCATGAGCGGGAGATGTGGTTTTCTCCGCACTTCATACATACCATCGGCCCGTTGCATTCATTGGCTATGTGCCCAAATTTCTGGCACTTGTGGCATTGGACAGGGGGTGGATTGCCCCTGTACTCCTCGGTAGCGTGATGCCTACCATTTATTCTGATCCCTGAGCTCATTAATTTTAGTTTTGTTGTCCTATCTGGGCATGTCACCTTGATCTTCCAGGTTTCCCTCCCTGTGGCCCTGGATTTGAATCTTTCCCAACTGCTGGTTGGGACGGCTTTGTCAATAGCGGGTTTTGGGGTGTCAGGGTGGACCCTTGTTACTACCACAGTCAGATTGGTTTTGGGAGGGGGGGCCCTGTTGCCTGATGGTTTGGGTTTGGCTCCCATATCTTTTTGGTCTTTTGCATATTGTTTGGCCATGTCAGAGTAGCTTGAAGAGTGATTAGGTTGGCTTGGAGGTGAATTGGGTGTGGGCGGCTCTTTACTGGCTGGGGGTGGGTTTGCTGGCGTCGTTAATGATTCTATAGTTGTTGTTGTTGAGGGTGGGGTGGGTGAGGTTGGTGGGGTGTTATTTCCCGAGTTTTTCACCTTCTTGTGGGTCTTGTCCACTAGGTATGTAACCCCCTCGTCATTTTCCACTTCTTGTGTCTCCGTTTCCTGCCCTGAGAATCTTCTCTTTCTTTGGGGGGTCCCATTTGACCTATTGAAGTTGCCCTGGCTGGACGCGCTGACTTGGATTCCTGGTAAAAGTTGACTGAGAGTCCTGTCAGGACAGAACTCATTGAGGAGCATGGGATCCCTAGGGTCAACTTTGCTGCTTTTATTGTTCCTGTTGTTGTCTCGATTTTGCCTAATTTTCTTTTTACTGGCCTGGATGAGAGCTCGGGCCCCAGGAGTAAGGTGAGTCTTCTTTGGAGTCTCACTTTTCCCCTGGGGTCCGAGTTCAGAGCCACAGTTCTTGTTGTTGTTTGTCGAATCGTAGTTTTCAGAGTGTTGAGTCTCCGCCACAAGTGTCTCTCCCACTGGGGGATTCACCCTAGGCTGAGACTCAATCCTCTGAGTATTCGTCTTATCATTATCATTATTGCTGATGGTGATGATGTCCCGTGGCCGAATCTCAACCACAGGTGTCTCTCCCCTGGGGAGGTCCATCCGTGACTGAGACTCAGTCCTCTGGGCATCACCTAGCGGTTTTTGACTCTCAGAAAAGGCAGTTAACCTGTCTACAGATTTTTGTAGATTTTTAATCTGGTCTATGAGGGAGGCCTTTTCCTTGCTGTGCTTCTCCACTAGCTGAGCTAGCTGGTTCATCATATTTGAATGTCTTTCGTCATTCCTCTTTCTGTCCTCCTCTAGCTCCCTAATCCTCGTGTCTTTCAGCTCTTTATCAGCTTTGGCCTGTTCCCTAACCCTGGCTAGTTCTGCCTGAGCATTCCTAGCATTGATTATGCCCAAGTCATGGTCAATGCTGAGTCTGCTACTGGAACTGGACCTAGCCCTGGCTCCCCCACCTAGAGGTTGGGTGTGACCCCTGAAACCCCCATCAAGGCTAGACTTTCTCTCACCCTTGCTGCTCTTACTTTCTGTGCTCTTGCTTTCACTATTCTTGCTGTCATTTCTCTTTTCTTTCTCCTTTCTTCCACTCTCACTTGTTGAAAATCTTGCTGTTGTTCCAAATGATGCCATCTTGTTCTTCAATTGATCTTTTGAAACTTCCAAAGTTTTTGTGAAAATCAGATTGTCTAAGTCAGTTGTGTTATGTGTGTTAAACTCTTTTCGAGACGAAGACAAAGATTTTCAAAAACTTTTTCTCTTTCTTCAAATCAAATCCAAATCGAAAAATGAAAAAATGGAAAAAATGGAAATGATAATGTGGGTCAATAAATGAAGACCTTATATATTTAGCAAATTGAATTGCGGAGGAATGCGGGGATCGGAAGTGGTAATAATTGAATGCTGGGTCTTATGTTACTAATCTAATGAACACGGACGTCATTGAGAACGTATTTTATTGTGTGAGATCAGAAGTCTTGATATATACTTTATTTCGTAGTATACAGGAGTATAATAAACTATGCATAAAGTACACGCGATAAACTCCCGGGCATCCTCTTGAACATCCTCCGGTTGACACACTTCAACTCCCAACTCCGAAAGACCAGGTGTATATCTCCCGCTAGGTTTCCTCGGCTGTATCTCTACAAAATGAACATGCTGCACACCTGCCTTCTCCCTCAATCTTCTTTCCAAAGCCAGCAGATTCTCTAATATTACTCGGGGATCGCCGCCAGCCCGAACATCATTTCCTCCCAACTGTAAAATCATCATTCGAGGGGATGCCTGCACCATTTTCTGATAACGATCCTCTGGATATGTCTCCAACCGCATACCGCCTCGCCCCAAAAATAAGACGGGCTCGGGTACGACTAACAGTGACCTAATCACCTACCTAAACGAGCACATAAGAATAAACTGCAAAGAAACTAAGCCCCTCCCACCCAACCCCCCTCCCCGACCACCCAACCCCCTCCCCTCCCCTCCCACCCAACTCCCCTCCCAGACCACCCAACCCCCAACAACCCTCCAGTATAACCAGCGCAGTGCGTATTATGACAAGCTCTTTTATATATTGGTGGGCCCTTAAAAGGGCAGTTTAAGAATCTTCAAATGCATGACGGTCTTTGCCTGATGTAGTCTTCTCAGCGCCTTTGCTGCCTCTGTCCCAAACTGGGTCAGATATAGCCGAAGCCCTCGGTCACTGAGGTGGATGCGGTCAGGTAGGATATCTCTCGGAAAGCGTATATGCTTGAGTCGGACAATACTGGACTTTAGCTTTTTGTGCAGGCGGAAATTGACGACCGCATCTGACGCCGAAACTCCTGCTCTGTGAACCCGGATGACCACTTCTGGCTGGGTGTCCGGGGTAACAATTCTGCCACCAAACCTCTGGTACGCGGTAGTCAACTTTCAGGCGCTCGTACAGAAACAGCAAAGCTTGCCACACCTCTTTCGGTGAGCCTCCCTTCCTCAGGTCGTTGCATCACAACTGAACAATCACAACAGTTGGCTCAAACGCCATCATTTCCATAAACTTCCACTCAGGGTAGTCGATGACCGTCATGCCGGACTTCCCAAAAAACTTGGTCCTGGCAGGAGTGTCCAGACCAAGGGCCCCTTGTCTTCAACAATAATCCCGTAATCGACTCACTAAGCTGCTACCAAAGGCTGCAATTCTGTCCATTTTGCTACTAAGGGCTAATAACCTCAACCGGGAACAGAAATGTGGGTCAAAGGAATGGTTTCACGCACCGAAGGCGCGCAGGGACGGTATGGGGAACAAGCCCCTTTCGACCCTCAGTGACTGTATGGGGAACAAGCCCCTTTCGACCCTCAGTGACTGTATGGGGAACAAGCCCCTTTCGACCCTCAGTGACTGTAAATGATCAATTTTCACACGTCTAGGCGTGTTGAAGGAGGAAAAGGTTCAGGTACTCGGCAGGTGTCTCCGGTTGCGGCGTGATGGCTTCGTTGACATATCTCGGTTGAACCCTCGGGTGAGGACCAGTGTGGGAGGTTGGGTCCTCTCACAAAGGTACTACCTCTCCCCGAGGCGGCAGTGGTTCTAGTTTTTCAGGCAAGTAAATAGTTTTTGAGGCAAGTAAATTCTGCCACTTCGAGGATGTTTTTGAGTGATGGCCATCACTGGCAAGTATAATCTGCCTCAGGCTGTCTGTTTAGTTGGACTGTTTGAAAGAAAACAACAACGACCCCTTTCGGGGACCACCAGAAAGAAGACCCGAACTTCCCTGGTTCGGGGGCAGGCCTGCATTGTAATACTATTGGGATGGGACAAAAGATGCACAATGCGCTTACAAAAAGGGGCAGAGGCGGGACGCAGGACCAACGCTCGCCTCCCTTCAAGTGGTCGACCACTTTTAGGGATGGAGTGGAGGATGTTCGGGATCCATGGGGGTTACATAGCGGTTATAGTGTCCATAGCGATTATTGGTGTACTGGTCAAAACGTATCTTCTATGTACCTGCTTAAAAGAAGGCAGAATTAGTTTTCATTAGAATATGTAAAATATAAAAAGATAAAAATAGCACATTTTGTTTAATTTATGATCTAGTCTTTAGCTGAGTCGGTGAAGGCAGCCCTTTCTGGTGAAAGGCCACAGTTAAGCTGTTAATCTGCCTGTTGGCTCACCTTCTGATGCTGAGAGTGAGTTTGCAGCGGGAGGGTAACAGGTTTAGCACATGCGATGTCTTCAGATTGAACCCTTGACAATGATATTTGAACAGATTTAACTTTGATATGGTTTTATTGTTTACGTTTTCATACAACATGGAGACCTCCTCTCGTGCCCCGGTTTCAAATACAAGCAAACGATCGGGCTGCAATGAAGTAAAATTTATAATACTCTGACATGACATCTCTCCCCTTTTTGGAAGAAGACAAAATTATTTTTTCTTTTTTTTTTTTTAATTAATAATAATTATCAGTGATTTATCACCAAACGTATCCTTCCGTCCCGGAGAATCTATTATTCATAAAAGAATATTCTCGCCAAGGCGTAATCGTAATCTTGGTCCAAATCTATTTACCAATTATAGCTAGAAAAAATCTTTTTTTTAAACAAGTTAACAATAATGTTTATACAGTCCAGTACATGTGGCTGTAATAATTATCGTAGATTTTACTTCAAGTTCTTAAACAGTTTGTCAGTTTTATTTGGGAACAAAACCTTCAGTAAATCGCTTGGGCATTTGGATGTGCCTCTTTCTTAGGTCTAGTATTTATTGGGGTTTCACACAAAGTTTCTGGGTCTGGTTCAGGGGATGATTCGATGTTCGGACTGTTTCAATGGTGTTGTTATACTGTCACATTCACTGGGTGTGGTTTCACTGGGAGTAATATTTTCCTGAGATGGTGTTGTATTGTTTATTGTAGTATTATACTTCAAGTGTGCGGTATTTCTGGAATATTGGTTTCCTTCAGGGCTTTCAATTAGTACACTATTGCCCTGCTTGTTTATGACAGTATACAGTATGTCACTGAAATTCGTAGATAGTTTATTTTGCTTTTCTTGTTTTGCTAGTTCAGTATCTCCAATACATATGTTGGAAAATTGCGCATTCCTGTGTGTATCAGAGTACAATTTTGTTTTATTTTTCCGCTCTGCGTCTGTGTCGCGCACTTCAGAATCTTGTACATCATTAATAGTATATTCATTAAACTCGAATTTTATTACGCATTTTTCTGTTGATCAAGAGTTCAGCGGGAGATTTCCCAGTTGTCGAACGGGGAATGCTGCGGTATTTTGCAACATATTTTAAGTTATTAAGTTCGATTTTCCAATCAAGTTTTTCAGCATGTGCTATGCGAATTCGTTTCATCAATGATGCATTCTGCCTTTCCACCTCCCCGTTGGCCTGAGCCCATCTTGCAGTAACAGGAGTGTGCCTTATTCCATTTTGAGTACAATATGTAGCGAATTCCTCTGATCGAAAGTGTGGGCCATTGTCCGATTTCAAAGATTTGGGCCAACCGTGACGACTAAACATTTCATCCAAACTGTTAATAACTTTGGCACTAACCGTTGATTGTAGAACAACATATTCATAATAGCGACTATAGTAATCTATGCAAACAAGAAGTGAGTGTCCTGATGGGAGGGGCCCTAACAAATCAACAACTAAGTCAGCCCATGGTTCTGCAGGTAGTTGAGTTGAACGAATCGGTTCTGGTTGGTCTGGTTTTGCAACTAGTTGGCAGCCGTGATATGTTTTACAGAACTTTTCAGCATCACGGTCCATATTGGGCTAAATGTCCTTCATGTGCAAGTGTTAAAGTTAAAGGACGCAGCTTTTCAGGAAGTACTATCCGCGCACCTCTTAAAACTAATTGACCAAGAACACACAGTTCACCTGCTATTGGAATAAAAGATTTACATTTATCGAATCTTCCAAATTGAATTGCTTCACGCACTATTTTGAGTTCTTCATCATTAGCTGATTCGATTTCAATTTCTTTTATATTGAATGTCCTAGGACTTGCATTCATGGCAACAACTCTAACATATTCTTCAGAATCATCAGATGTTTGTGTTTTGGAAAAACTGTCATGTTTTATCAAACGAGAGAGAGGGTCTGCTATATTACTAGCACCAGAAATGTATTTTATTTTGAAATCATATGGCTGCAGTCGTAGAACCCATCTCTCTATGCGGGCACATGGTTTTGAATGTTTTCCATAAATTGCCTCTAGTGGCTTATGATCCGTACGAAGATTGAATTCTTTTCCGTCTATATACGGGTGAAATTTCTCACATGCCCATACTAAACTGAGAGCTTCTCGTTCGGTTTGAGAGTACCTGCGCTCAACGGGTGAAAGAGAGCGGCTCGCGTAGCTTATAACAGGTCCATTTGGTTGATTTTGAATTAGCATCGCACCAATTCCGACTGGGCTCCCCTCTGCGATGATTTCGGTTTGTGAGTTCTTGTCGTAGTGTGCAAGTGTCATTGCATTTCTCAAACATGATTTAAGTTTTTCAAATGATTTTTTCTGTTCAGTTCCGAACTTAAACTGAACATATTTCCGTGTTAGTTTTCGCAAAGGTTCACATATTGTGGAGTATCGTGGAATGAATCTCGAACTGTAGTTGGTCATTCCGAGGAAACTACGAAGCTCATGAATATTTTCAGGTTCTCTGGCTTCCATTACAGCTTTAATGCGTTGTTCGGTGGGACCAATCCCCATTTCAGACACGAGATAGCCAAAGAAATTCAATTTGTCCATTCTAATGACATTTGTCTGGGTTTAAAGTTAATCCAACACATCGGAGTCTTTGTAGCACTTTATTTAAATGCTCATCATGGCAAGCTTCATCATGACCGTGAACGATAATATTGTCAGAAATATTCTCGACACCAGGTATCCCGGCTATAGCGGCAGATACCTTATGTTGGAACACTTCACTTGCTGAATTGACTCCAAAAATTAACCGTTTATATCGTTACAGCAGGGACCGATCAGGACTATTTAAAATAAGCTCTAGCCTCGGAGCCTATTTTTTCAATTCATGCGCCAGATTTCAATTTACGGAGTCACACTGCTGTTTGTAACACACACTGCAAGTATGTAATAGCTCTCATCATTTTCATTTAATACACTATAGCAAACATTAATCTTCACTGTGGTTTCTGATCAAGTCTTGGCTGCCTATTTAGTTAATCAGAAACCACAGTGAAGATTAATGCTTGGTAATTAAGACTTGAAGTATTAACTTGAGCACTCGACAACAACGATAAATGATAATCATATATATAATACATGTAAGAGTGTCTCTCTCGATTATCCATCGAAAGAATATCAAAATATGATCTGAGAAGTTACGCGCCAACTGAGAAGCCTATTTCTGAGATTTAAGAGCCAGGTCCTGATGTTTCAGAACCAAATACGCACTGGCGCATGCCCAGGTCGGTCCCTGGGTACAGGCATTCGTGTGTTGAGAAGGTAGTAAAGTCTCTCGATTCGGGGTGGAGTTCTAACTGGTGATATCCCATTTTTAAATCCAATTCTGAGAACACTTTTGAGCCATTTAAATTTTGGGGAACTTCGTCAACCGTTGGTATCGGATGTCGTTCCCTGACTATTGCTTCGTTGGCGCGACGCATGTCGATGCACAACCTTATATCATTTTGACCCTTCGGTACTATCACAAGTGGGTTTGACCAGGAAGTGGGACCTTCTACTTATTCAATAATATCCATTTTGAGGAGTTCTTGGATTTTTTGTTTTTGAACGGTCTCTTAGCTGAAACGGTGTTCGCCGAAGTGGTTGAACTTCTGATTGTACAGCGGGATCAATATGCAATTTGACTTGAACATTTTTCAGCATTCAAACTCCAGTAAACACGTCTGGATATTTTGTACACAAGTCATTTAAATTGTTGGATGTTGTAACTGTTGCAACATCAGGACCTATTTTCAACACACCAAGGTCTATTGCCGTTTTTTTTTTTTTCGAAGAAGGGGCATCCCCTTTCCTCAAATTACAACAAATTCTGACCTTGTTTTTCGCTCACCCACTGTTATATCACATTCAAATGTTCCTTTTTCGGGTATTGGCTTGTTCGAAGCATATGGGTATTGTTTTTTATTTTGTTGATTGGTATGTGACTGACATACAATATGTTTCGATTTTAAACTCTCCCAAGTATTTTCATCAACTATATTGCTGCGCGCGCCAGAATTAAAGTTTTCAAGTTTACACCTCTCGCCTTAATGTCAATAACAGTCTTCGTCGACTTGGAAAAATACTTTTTCTTTTGAGTCCACTCTGAATGCATAATTATTTACTAAGTTTTCAGAGTGGCCGGCAGTTTCATTTTCAGTAACTGTATTAATTTGTTTGGTTTTGCACATTTCCCTGAAATGGTCATTTTTACCGCATCGCCGGCACTGATTACCGCGTGCTGGACAGGAAGGGTCACGTCCGAAATGATTCCTTCCCCCGCATCGGAAGCACTGATCTTTGTGTGGTGAACCGCGTTTTGAGTTTTGCATTGAGTTGTTTCCCTTTGGCCGGTAATTTAATTTTACTTTCGATTTCGAAGAATCACGTACATGTATACGGTTTATACCCTGTCCATTCTCAGTGTTATTATTGTTTGTATTTGTCATTTGCGATTCCACACGTTCACTTTCTGTTGCCAAGCATAATGTTTTTGTTTGCTAAAGTCAGGTTATCGCCTTCTTCCAGAAGTCTACGTTTAATATATGTCGATTTTCAACGCCAGATAATCGTGTCTCGAATGTGATTATCTGTATCTGCCCCAAAATCACAATCTTTCGCCTTTCCCCTGAAATGGGTCGTAAATTGCTGGGTAGTTTCATTCGGAGTAGGCGAGAGTTCATTAAAAAAGTTGGCGTGAATGGGTCCTGTTTATTTTCGGCACAAAATACGCGTTGAAGGCCTTGATTGCAGCCTCATAATCGTGACGGTCACCGGTATCGGGCAGAGTGAGAAAAATGTCCTGTACGTCTGCACCCGCATGCTGCAGCATTAAGGCCCGTCGACGTTGGCGAATTTGCTTCAGTTCGGCTCTCTGTGCATCGGTGGCGGCTAATTCATTTACGATAAGTCCTTTGCCGTCAGCGAACAGTTCAAAAGAATTCAGCCACCTTCTCCATTTCGTGCCAAGTGTGGCCGGTTCTGAATAAGGATCAAATTGAGGTATTTGCGTTTTGTTGTTCATCTTCTTAATTTAAGTATTGAACAATGAAATGTTTTTACACTCGTCGCCACTGTGATGTCTTAAGATTGAACTCTTGACCATGATATTTGAACAGATTTGACTCTGATATGGTTTTATTGTTGTTTACGTTTTCATACAACACGGAGACCTCCTCTAGTGCCCCGGATGCAAATACAAGCGAATGATCGGGCTGCAATGAAGTAAAATTTATAATACTCTGATATATGACAGCACACAAAACCACACCCGAGGGTGTTTCTTTCCTGTTGTACCCTTCGCTGGTTGCGATCTTATTTAGGTTAATGTAAGGGTATTTGGAGATGTTGGGGATCGCGGGCGTTTTGTTCAGAGAATGTTTAAACATAAACCTTATACAGTGTTTAAACGTGATCTAGTTTGGTTCTGCGCATTGTAGCATGCCTGTAACAGGACATGTCGTACTGTGGGGTCGCAGTAGATTTGCATGACAGTGGCTTGGCCAACCTACCCTTCCCCTTTGTCGGGGATCGCGGACGTTTTGTTCGGATAATAACATATTTACACAAAAAACCCGCCGGGAAGCAACTGAACCAGCCAAAACAGTTTGCTGCCTTTGCTGGTTCGGTTGCCTTTCGGCAGGTTTTGGGGTTTTTGTCTACTGTCGCATATTTCCTTGAGTTCGAGTATCAGTGTGCTGCCTTCGAACCGCTCTAGGTTTTTGGCAGCTAGCGTGGCGAGTCGATCTTTTACGGTTGGGATATTAACCCTTTGGTGAAGGAGTTTAATGGGGTGTCATATGGGGCCTGGAGGGCTATTCTTAGCCCGTGGTTCTGTACTCTTTGGAGTTTGGTAATGTTGTACTTGTGAGTGTTGGTTAGGACCAGGGCCCGGTATTCAATTACTGGTCGCACAAATGCTTTATACAACTTGAGTAGAACTGTTTTGTTTGCCCCCCCCCCCCCCCAGGTGGTGCCCCTGAGCATCTTCAGCAAATTGATTCGGTTGGTCGCTCTTGTGGCTACGTTGTTGGTATGTTTTGTTAGGGCGAGTCTGGGGTCTAGGGTGATTCCAAGGAATTTAGCTTCGGTGCATTCAGGGAGTGTTTTGCCTTTTAGTTGGAGATCGAAGTCGCGTTTTTTCCTCCTGGCGGAGAAGGTTATCCTCTGGGTTTTGTTTATATTTAATTTGATTCTCCATTTGTCACACCAGAGTTCGAGGTCGTCTTGCCATTGCGGTTAGTGGAGTTACACCCAAAGTACATATGTTTGGAGTTGAAGTCTCCCATTTAGACACAGTTTTTGTACTTACGTGAAAAAAATTCAAACACCTCGTTATTGACCGTTTTGTCAGGAGGGTTGTAGTAACAAATGATTGCTGTTTTTAGTCGAGTTGTGACGAAGTCAAACTCGACTTATAGTTTGGTGAATGGCGGGCGGGCGGGCGGGCGGGCGGGCGGGCGGGCGGGCGTAAACAATTGGTTTCCGGATGATAACTTGATAGTGGTTCAACTCACATTCATTAAACTTCATACGTAGGTTGGTCTTGGTGGGAGGAAGAACCCTATTGATTTTGGACATGCTACGTCGAAGGTCAAGGTCACAGTGACCTTGAACGTAGTAAATCTTAAACAATTGGTTTCCGGACAATAACTTGATAATGGTTCAACTCACATTCATTAAACTTCATAGGTAGATTGGCCTTGGTGAGGGGAAGAACCCTATTGATTTTGGACTCGCTACGTCAAAGGTCAAGGTCAACGTGACCTTGAACATAGTAAATCGCAACAATTCCTTTCGGGATGATAACTTGATAGTAGTTCAACCTACATTCATGAAACTTCACAGCTGGGTTGGCCTTGGTGCGAGGAAGAACTCTATTGATCTTGGACTCACCAGATCAAAGGTCAAGGTCACAGTGAACTTTAACATAGTATATCGCAACAATTGGTTTCCGGATGATAACTCGATAGTGGTTCAACCTAGAGTCATGAAACTTCATAGGTGTGTTGGCCTTGGTGCAAGGAAGAACCCTATTGATCTTGGACTCACCAGGTCAAGGGTCAAGGTCACAGTGACCATGAACATAGTATATCGCAACAATTGGTTTCCGGATGAGAACTTGATCGTGGTTCAACCTGGAGTCATGAAACTTCATAGGTGTGTTGGCCTTGGTGCGAGGAACTGTTGTCACAACTCGACATTGGATCGGTGATCCTGAGCGGCATTTTTTTTATTATCGGCTGTTAATTCCACGGCTACCACCTCCGCATCGAGGTGGTCAGTTTTGGTCGGTTTATATTTCAGATCACTTTTTATTAAAAGGGTTACTCCGCCGTGAGTAGTGTGGGAGTGGTCCCTTCTGATTACATTAAATCCGCTAAATTTAAAGCTTCTTTCGTTACATAACCAGGTTTCACAAAATCCCAAAATGTCCGTGTTTTTATAGTAATTACTAATTTGGAGTTTTTTGTTATACGCGCCGCGGGCGTTCCATAGCGCTAATTGGAGCTTATTCATGATCGGGTTTTAATTAATTGGGGTGTTTATTTAGGGATAGACTGGTCGGATTAGTTGTTTTTGTTGATTGCGGCTTTAATTAATGTATGGGAAATCTGTGTTTTGAATAGCGTAGATGCCGATCTGCTGACATCTTGACAGATGTCATCCAGATCGGCATTTAGGTGATTTTGTAAAACTTCATGAAGACTTCCGGCTATGAGGGAGCAGAGGGGGTATGGGGAGGAGGCTTTAGCGGGTCTGGTAAGGTCGACCCTATTTAGTTCCGCGCTTGTTTATACTTTTTTATAGTGGGGGCACCCTCTATAATTGGCGGTGTGTTCCCCGTTACAGTTTGTGCATTTAAGTGCTTTAGGTTTGCAGGCGCTGGAAATGTGGTTCTTGCCACATTTCATGCACCTTAGTTGGCCTTTGCAGTTATTCGCGATGTGGCCGAACTTCTGGCATTTATGGCATTGTATCGGAGGGGGGTTGGAGCGGCATTCCTCCGTGTGGTGGCGTCTGCCGTTGATAACCACCCCCTGTGACATTATTTTTAGTTTAATTTCTCTGTTCGGGCATTTTACCTTGATTTTCCTGGTTCACTTCCCAGTGGCTATGGATGTAAATCTTTCCCATTCGCACCCTGGGAGAGCTGAGTTAATATGGTCTTTTGGCGTGTCTGGGTGCACTCTAGTAACTACTATAATAAAGTTTTTGTGTTGGCTTCCTGCTGAGGGGGCTGAAGATTTCTTACTTGGTTTCCCTATTTTAGCGCTTATGTTTTGGCTGACAGGTGGTTGTAGTACGGCCCTGGCATAACTCATTGGGGTGCTTGGCTTAGGCACCGCCTATCCCTTAGGCTGGCTGGTAAATGGACGACTGGCCTCCATAGAAGAGGCAAGCCTACGGTGAACCCGTTTTTGCTGTTGGGGGCCGGGGCCCGGTCTGGAGAAGCTGTTTCATCCGAGGTGTTCTGAATTTTTTGTATCTTCTATCAATGGTTTGGCTAAAGCCTTCCTCGTCAAATACCTCCTCCAGCTCAGGCTCCGTCTCCTGGCTGTTTTTTTTTCCTTTTAAAGGGAGTGCCTTGAGATGTTCTGAGCATTTACGACAGGGTAGGCCCTGACTCATGGTCCAGGGGGTTGGATTCTGGCATTATCATTGGTCTGGTCTGGTTGTGCTCGGCCTGTGTCTCCGCCACTATCTTGATCTCCGTGGTAGGAGATCCAGATGTTGGCAGAGGCACCTCAGCTGGAGCTTTTACAGGATTGGTAAACTGGAGTTCACACCCTGGCGTTATAGTAGGTTTAGTCTGGTTGTGCTCAGCTAGTGTCTCCGCCACTACCCCGACCTCCGTTGAAGGAGATCCAGGTATTGGCAGGGACACCTCAGCTGGAGCTATTACAAGATTGGTAGTCTGGGGTTCATTACCAGGTTTGGCTGTATTTTTGGCAATACAAGATAGGCTGATCCGCATTGCCTCCAACTGAGCTTTAAGGAAGTTATCATTAAGGATGGCTTGGTGGCGAGCCTCGGCCGTCGCCCCTTGTTCGGCCAGGTTTTTCTGGAGCTCAGTTATGGTTTCTTCCTGCCTCATGTTTATGGCTTGCAACTCCGCTCTTTCTTTTTCCCATGCCTTTTCCACGGGGTTACCCCTGGGATGTTTGGCCTGTGCCCCCACCCCTGGGTTCCTAGTGACGGCGCATGCCCCAGCCCTCTTACAGTGAGTAGAGGTTTGACTAACTTGACTGACCTGTCTTACTTTTGTAGAGCCTGATAGAGATTCTCTTCTTCCTTTAGGCTGATCCGGCTCTTTCTTTTCTGATTTCTTGGTTGTGGCTGAGTCACTTCTAGATATATCTTCAATGTGGTTATACATGTTGTTGATTTAGGTGTTAACTGCTTACTTAGCTTAATTGGCTTAATTGGCTTGCTGATCGGTAACGCTGTTCTCTTTTCGGAGGTAGTCTCTCGAATGAATGATGATGAAAAAAATCAAATGAAATGAAATGGTGAAATGTGGGTGAGGATCAAGGTTTTGGTGCGCCGAAGGCGCATCAGGGACGTACTGGATTCCCCTGGGGGATCCTTTCGACCCTTTTTGACTTTGTTTTGGGATTTTTCTCATGCTGTCGAGAGAAGGAAGCATGAGGAGCCAAGGAGGACGCCAGGATACAGTCTGCGGCTGTCGTAGGGTCAGGATGAAGGAGGTTATTGTGATAGGTTGATTTTCGGGTGTCGTGTGGCTGGTGGGTTGACGGCTTCTTTGACTTGTGCTGTTGAACCCTCGGGTGAGGACCAGTGCGGGAGGTTGGGTCCTCTCGTAAAGGTACTACCTCTCCCCGAGGGTGCAGTTGTTTTATATTATATTTTCAGGCAAGTATAATCTGCCACTTCGTCGGTGATTTCAGTTGGTGGAGAGTAGTGGCCATCATTGGCAAGTAAAGTCTGCCTCAGGCTGTCTCTTGTAGTGTTGGAGGATTTCAGGAATTCATGGCGATTACTTGGTCATTTAAGTGAGCATGTATGACAATCAGTCATTCGATCAATCAATCAATCAACGACCCCTTCCGGAGATCACTCAGAAGAGGAAGAAGACCCGAACATTCCTGGTTCGGGGGCACTTTACAAAAATGGACAGAGGCGGGACGCAGGACCAACGCTCGCATCCCTTGAAGTGGGTGGCCACTTCTAGGGATGGAGCGGAGGATAAACTGGAGCTGTTGGGATGTGGTGTCCACAGCTGGGGTTATTCCATGGTGGTAGCTGGAGTTCATGTTGGAAAAACATCTTCGGTGCACCTGCTTAATGGAAGAAGGTGGATTTAGAATATGGATTAAGTGCGTTGTAGTTAAGTTGTAATTTAAAATAGCATGATTATTTGGTAAGTTTATTGATAGCGGGTCTCGTGTTGGGGTAGATTTGTTTGGTTTTGCTCATTGTAGCATGCCTGGAGCCGGACATGTCGTACCGTGGGGTCGCAGTAGATTTGCTTGACAGTGGCTTGGCCTACCTACCCTTCCCCTTTGTTTCCCGTGTTTTTGCGCGCTGACTGTTGAGTGATTGTCAGTTTGAATTTTATTGATTTTCAGGGATTGTTTTGACTATCATTCCGGAGGGGCTTGGTTTTGTTTGCCGTTTATTCTTGTGTGCTCTTTTAGGTCGGCGATTAAGTCGCTGTTGGACGTTAATCGGTTTAGCGTTTTATTAGCGATTGTCCGGAGTCTGACTTCGATCATATCGATTTCGGCCACTTCGTGGAGATCGATTATGTGGGGCGAAGGGTGGGCCCTGAGCGCGACTCGTAGAGCATGATTTTGAACTCGTTGGAGTTTTTGAATGTTAGTTTTACTGAGGCTACTGGTTACTATGGCCCCATATTCTAGAACCGGCCTAATGAAAGTTTTGTACAGTTTTAGTAGGACCTGTTTGTTGGCTCCCCATCCTTTGCCCCTGATCATTTTTAGGAGGTTGATGCGTTTGCTTGCTTTCGCTACCGTATTGGAGATGTGCTGGTTAAGGTTGAGTTTACTATCTAAAGTGACGCTTAGGAACAACGATACTGGGGGTTGTTTTTTTTTCTTAGTGAAGATTAGTTTTTGGGTTTTTTTGTGCATTTAGTTTGATGCGTTGGCGCACCATTCTTCTAGATCACCGATGGCATCTTGTAGCCTATTTTCGCTACCGTATTGGAGATGTGCTGGTTAAGGTTGAGTTTACTATCTAAAGTGACGCTTAGGAACAACGATACTGGGGGTTGTTTTTTTTTCTTAGTGAAGATTAGTTTTTGGGTGTTTTGTGCATTTAGTTTGATGCGTTGGCGCACCATTCTTCTAGATCACCGATGGCATCTTGTAGCCTATTTTCGCTACCGTATTGGAGACTTCATTTTGCGATAGTGCGGTTTTCATGTATTCGATTAGTTTTTGGGTTTTTTGTGCATTTAGTTTGATGCGTTGGCGCACCATTCTTCTAGATTACCGATGGCATCTTGTAGCCTATTTTCGATGATGTCACGGTTTCTACTGGCCGTGTACAGTGCATTGTCGTCTGCAAATTGGGAGATTTCGACGTGGTTTCTGCTACCTTATAGATATCGTTAACGTATATTATGAAGAGAAGTGGACTGAGGACTGACCCTTGTGGGATGCCAGCCTCCAGTGCCACTTCTTCAGAGATTTCGCGGTTAACTTTAACTTTGATTTTCCTGTCGGTTAGGAAGGAGGATATGATTCTTAGTATTTTATTTGGAAGATTCATTTTGGCTAGTTTATATTTTAGGCCGTTGTGCCAAACAGAGTCAAAGGCTTTTTCAACGTCGAGGAGGATTGCTGCCCCGACTTCATTTTGCGATAGTGCGGTTTTCATGTATTCGATTAAACCGTACACATGTTCGATCACTTCTTTTTGGTTTCGGTAGGCCCTTTGCCACTTATTAAAAAAATTGTTTGATTCTAGGTGGTCTCGAAGTTTGTTGGTTAGGGCACGTTCGAATACTTTCCCTACGCAGCTTAGTAGGCTTATAGGGCGGTAGGGCGGTAGCTACCAGGGTTTTTCCGGTCTTTATCGGGCTTGGGGATCATGATTCCAACCGCTACTTTCCAACATTTTGGGAAGTAGCCGGTTGAGAGGCATAGGTTGTAGATGTCAGTGAGGCGGCTTATGTAGATGTTCGGAGTTTGTTTTAGAATTTTGTAGGAGATTTCATCCTCCCCAGGGGAGGAGGAGTTCTTGTATTTTCGAATTATGTTCATAATTTCGTTGGTAGTGATGGGACCTGCCAGGTCCTCATCATCACCAACTTCGTCCGTTATATCAAATTTGGGTTCGAAGATGTCTTTATGTTCAACAAAGGCGTCAACTTCGTTACGGAATTTATCATCGAAATTTGTCCCTTCGTGGGGGCGGTAGGTTCCACTGAGAAACTCTGCGAACGCGTTGGCTTTTGCTTTGTCATCGAGGGCCGGTGTACCATCTAGTTTGTTGAGTGGGGAGGTATTTATTTTGCTTTTTTGGCCTGTCAGGGCTTTGAAGGTATCCCAGATTTTTTGGAGGTTGCCCTGTTCGTTGAGCTCCCCTGTGGCAGAATCCCATCTTATTTTGTTGTCGGTCTTGATTGCCTTTTTGACCTGATTGTGGAGGCAGTTGTAGATTGTTTTGAGGTCCCTTTTGAGTGTTGGGTCTGTTTCATTCTGGTAAGCTCGGATGGCTTTGCACTTTTCTTTGATTAGGGCTAGCGTCTGAGGGGAGATGGTGCTTTTGCGGGGATGGTCTACCTTTTTGGGGCACAGCTCGTCAAGTGCCGAGTTTAAGCACTCTCCAAGGTTCCGGCAGGCTGTTTCCAGCTCCGCGATAATTTGGGGATCGTTTGCTTCTAATTTCATCTCGACTGCGGTCCTAAAGTGGTCCCAATTAATTTTGTTTAAGTTTCGTCTGCGGATGGCGTCATAGTAGGCTGGCCCTTTGATTCATTGGTAGGTGGCGTGGACTTGGAGGTGATCGCTTCCCATTTCATCGTCGCCGACGTAGAAGTCGCCGATGTTGTTGATTAGTGAATTACTTATTATAAGGTCGAGAATTTCTGGCCTGCGGTTCGGGTCACTGCTGATATAGGTGTTGGATTCCTTATCGTTGACTAAGTGGAGTTCGTACTTTCCAATAATATTGGAAAGTGCATCCCCATTGGGCCCGTGCTTTAGCAGCCAAAGGATTGATGCTTGGCGTTGAAGTCGCCAAGGAATACGCACTTTTTGTATTTGTCTGTGAAGTATTCAGACATTTTCGTTTACAATTTTGCTGGGGTCGTTATAGTACGAGATTATTGCCGTGAGTTTGTTATCGGTTTTGACTTCGATCGCTACCACCTCAGCGTCGAGGTGGTCAACGGGGATTATTTTGTATTTAAGATTCAGCCCTATCAGTAGAGCAACGCCCCCTCCCGTGCGGACGGGGCGATCTCTTCTGACAACGCTGAATCCAGTTACATTGAAGTTTCTATTGGGAGAAAATAATTCCCAACTGAACTTGAAGGAATGATTTCGCGCGCCCAAGTCGCGCAGGTACGGTATGGGCGACAAGCCCCTTTCGACCCTCGTTGACTGTAGCTGATTCGTTCTCACATGTCTAGGCGTGTTGAAGGAGGAACTGCTTCGGGTACTCGGCCGGTGTCACCAGTTGCGTCGTGATGGTCTCTTGGCTGATGTCGGTTGAACCCTCGGGTGAGGATCAGTGAGAGGTTGGGTCCTCTCACA